>CM031242.1:951537265-952137265 GCA_018340775.1 Taxus wallichiana var. yunnanensis
TGATACACCCATGGATTTTGGATGGGTGTAGAAGGTGCAGATCGTTTTAAGGAAAACGTAGGAGGTGTGATGTATTGAGGCAAGGTGGAGGGGTGAGGTCCCAATATAGAAGGTAGGTGTGACGGCGAGGGTTTTAGTTGTGAATAAAGCAAAGCATAGATTGGACACGAGGGGATTGGGTTTTCTCCTAAGTGGATGGACGACTTTATTTCTGGATAAATCTAACCATTTAGGTGGGTGTGTTAGGCTGGGTATTGGTGAAGTCCCAAGCATAGGAGAAGGTTTGGTTAGGTTAATAGAGGTGGAAGAGGTATTCGGTAGAGATGAGGGGGGTGAAGATGAGGACATAGGCATTTTGAGCTTTTGTAAACACCTCGGGTATATGGTAGAGGTGTTTGAATTGGTCATCTGCATTTGAGTAGAGCATGGTGTACTCAAATGCTCCCATAGGACTCGTCTATCCTCTGAGGGATGACAATCTTCACGTGTGAATAGGAAATTTGATGTGGAAGAGAGGTGGGTTGTGATTCCGGTCAACTTTGGGTGTGATACAGGGGGTAAATGAGACGTTGTATCAATGGGTGTTAAGAGGTTAACCGGTCGCTGAAAAGATTTAGGCGATGAAGAACTAATAGGTAGGAGGGCATGTTTAAGGGGATCCGTCATGATTAAAGAATTTGGTGATGTCGGTTCGAGGGGTTTCTCTTCTAAAGATGACAGAAAAAGTGGCGAGCCTTCTTCTTTTACAGCAAGAGTGACGGAAGGAGAAGTTTGGGAAATAGATAAGTTAGATAACATCCACTCACACCTTGCGAGGATGTGGTGTAAGAAGACTCATTCGTGAGAAGAGAACTCTGGGCGGTTAATTCCTTTATGGGAAAAGTAATGGCAAGGTTATCATCTTGTCTTGATGGTGGTGAAGCGGAGTGCGGATCATGGCCATCGATGACGAGGCTTGATTCAGAATTCCCTTGATAAAAGCTTTTGGTTGGGAATCGAAAACAACATGGATTTCATGAACACTCTCCTCAGCTAAGATATCTTGGTTTATGTTATTGTTAGATGAGTGATTTGGGAATGGTTTGTTGAAGATTTTCAAATTTTGATTAGCAGGGGCATTAGGATTATTGAGGGTTATATCCCCTGCATCAACCATTTCCTGCACTATGTTTTTCAACATCTTGCAGTTTTCATGACTGTGTCCCTTCACACGGTGGAAGTTACAGAAGTCATTTTCTTTGTACCAAGAAGGTATAGCACGGGTGGAATCAAACCTGGAGTGAGGTTTAACAAGAGGCAAGGTGATAGCTCCTGCTTTGAGCAATTTGTCCAAAATCATACCATAAGTTTCTCCCAAGGGAGTGTAGTTGATGGGCTCGGCTTTATACTTATAGGTGGTTTTTGGCGGGGTACTAGACGGTGCTTGGGATTTGACCATCACCGCATGTACAACTCCTTTTGATTTTGAAGTAGTCGATGCGTGAGAATTGGTGGTGTTGGGTTTGTTGGTGGAGTCTTGGGTTCGGAAATTAGGGTTTTTGTTGCGCAACCTCAATTTCTCTTCCTCTAAGGCTCGAATCTCTAGTTTCCGAGCCATAGTAAAGGCCTCATCAAAGGTGCGGAAAGTTTGAATTTGGAGGGTAGGAGAAATGTGCTTAGCGCAAGCCCGCATAAAGAGTTCGATGAGTTCAGCTTGAGGCAAGGCATAAGTAAGTTGGTTGATGAGGCCCCACCATCGTCCAATGAAATCTGCGATAGATTCGTCTTCAAATTGTCAGATGGCATAGAGGTTGGTGATGGATAATTTCTTGGAACTATTGATGGAGAAATGACCTAAGAAAGATTGGGATAATTGGTTAAAGGAGAAGATTGAGTCTTTGGGTTAAAGCACAATCGTACCACTCCAAAGCGGGTCCCGATAATGACATGGGAAAGGTGCGGAGTAGTAAGGCATCGTCATGAGAAATCAGATAGCGAGGCATGTCTAAATGATCACAAGTGTTGTTGAGGATCCTCCTTACTATTAAAACGAGTAAATTTTGGTAATTCCCATTGAGGAGGATATGAATGAAGGGGGACAGAAGGATGAATAGGCTCCCAGAAAAACTTGCTCGTATGTCGAGTGCTACGACTTCTTGAAACGAAGCCTCCAGATTTTACATCTTATCCATCATTTTTTTGATTAAATCAGTGGTTGGGTAAGATGTCAGTGCGGTTGTTGTAAATGGAGGAGGATTGGGCCAAGAGCCACCACTAGACAATGGTGGGGTTAAATGTTGATAAGGTATTATGGACGAATATGTTGAGGTGACCGAATCAGGGATGTCCTATATAAGATGTTGAAGCCACCTGGATAAGTGTGTGGAAATGAAAAGGTGGGCGGTGCTTGAGAAGGAAAGCTCGTGTGGATAGGTGGCAAAGAGCAAGTTATGAAAGGGCATCTGCAGAGAGACGTGGTAGGAGTAATCGGCGGTAATGATATGTGGGGCCCGCAGTTAACCATAGGAAAGCCAATCGTGAGCCGTATGAACCCTCGAAGCCGTTGAGTTGGGAGATGGAGCTAAGTATGAAGAAGGTAAGGTGGAGTTATTAGGTGGGGAAGGAGCTAAGTGAGCAGCTATACTAATAGGCATACCAACGAGAAGTTGACCGTCAAAGGCGTGACGGTCGGTATGAGACAAATAGTACTTGGAAAGTGCTAGGATTAGCATCCAAAAATTTGGCAAAGTCCTTATCTCCTACAGGGATCTTGGGAACATCACTGGTGTCCGTAGGATTCCCCACAGAATGTGAAGGGAGTGATTCGGGAAAAGGCATGGAACAGGCATGTGAAACCATGGCTGCAGCTTGTTTCGAGTGACAACAACCATGGAGAAGAGTACACATCAGGGATTCAATCTATCAGGAACAGAAGCAGCCACAAAATGTTGGAATTGGTAGGTTGCTGGTTTGTCGGCAATTGTGAAAGAAAGTAACCAATATCGGTCAAGTAACCGATGTCGGTCATTCTGTAGCCGGCGTCGATAAGATAACCAATGTCGGTAAAATAAGACCGGTGTAAGAAGCTGTAAGAAGTTATTGATCTGGGGTTAACGATGCTTAGTATACCTACCAAATTGTTCTAAAGTGCTCACTGAAAAAGTGTATGACAGAGAAACAGAACTAAAAACAAGCAAGATGCACAAGCTTGATCAAGAGACTAACCCTAGGATTAGTTTTAATTATTGTGGGCTTATGCCTTAGAAGCAAGATGATATCAATCCTAAACAAAAGACCTAAGGGAAATGTCAAGTTTGTTTTGGCTTATGAGGTTACCTCAATTGGGCGGAGGAATACCGCGGAAAAGGGGGGATGTTTGAGCTGTTGTGTTGATTATGATGTGATTTGGTATGTGTTGTGCAGTGAAAGTAAAATTAATTTCTTTCCAATACCGTGGATATCACCCCCACATGTATGATCATTACTTAATCTACGTTCACTAGAATTAAAAACAGCCAGCAATAATGTAATGCACGTGTTTTAAACCCAAATCGAAAATGATATTCGATGAAGCAAAGGAGATGACTTTCACTAAAGAAAAGATGAGGAAGAAAAAAATTCTTTTACCAAAGTAAAAATATCTTGTGAATATTTAGAAGGCGAAAATAGCAAATGTGCTCCCTATATGAAAGCAAGCAAGCAAGAAAGAAACTCGAAAAGGGTCCCAAGAGCATGCCAAAATATTTCACATGAGAATGTTTCCATTCTTAGAATAGAGTTGCTTTTATCCTTTCATTCTCTTGAGAAACAGATAAGGGTTAGGGCTAGGAGGAATACATTGAACACCGGAAGGGTGTGCGTGTACCGTAGAGAGAGATCAGATCGATTGCGAAGAACTCCTTTTTGTCTAGGAAGGACTACCTTCAAGTAAGAATACAAGACCACCAGATTTTAGTTAGACAACAAATGAGGGAACTGCCTTAGGCCCAGGAAATATTAGACTTCCTTTCGAAGGTGGTCAGTTCCCCTTTCAATACAAATTGATGCAAATGGTAATAAAGAAGCTATTGCAAACTCACGATTTAGGTATCTCGTTACTAAAAGCAATAGAGACTAAACTACACTTAATAGTATGTCAGGTTGTTTGTTTGGTCACTGGTTATGGATACATTCAGGTCAAGTTGCAGAGATGGACAAGGTTAGATCTGAGGTTGTGAGGAGACAAATAGGTGAAAGGATGGTTTTAGGTAGAGAAGTCACAATGGACCGATGTCCACAATCGGATAACCGCAGTTAGAAACCCCTTTGCCGGTATGGGATAACCGACACCGGTATGGGCAGTGATCTAGGGGGTTCTGGGTAGAGGTTGATTGTAGGGTGGTTATGGGGTTTTTAAGACTGGTGGATGGTTGGGGAGGATAATGAGGTGATGGGGAAGACTCAGGGAATGGTAAAACTATCTTCCGGGTAATACAAGGATGTATGGATGAAGGTTAGGTGTAGAGTGCTAGCAAATGGCAGATCTAGGAGTGAGCTTATAACTACTATGAATCAAAAGTTCAAGAAATGGTGTTTAGAAACATACAAGACACTACTTACTAGTTCTTGATGAAGATTCAGGTCTGAGGAATGCAGTGACGAATGCCAGATTCAGGTGGGATGATCCGACAATCAAAAGTGAGCTGATGAAGCTATCCTCTGACTTTTCCAATGCTTGGACGAGTGTGAAGGTGATCCAGTTACTCAGTTGCAATCTTGGGCTCGATGTCCTTCTCTGCAAACTCTTCTCTTTTCTTCACTTGTCTCTGCTCTTGCCAAGTGAATTCCGGATGCCGCCAATGAATTCTCCTCTTTTTTTGGTTGCAGAGATCATTTACGGGGAACCGATGACGGTTACGTAAACCGAAGCAATCAAAGAGTAGAGCCGATGTCGGTTATGTCAAAGTAGGCTATTTTTAGTAAAATAGCCAACTTTCCCTCCTTTTCTCCCGAGGGATTGATTGTGGGCTTGGTCAAGTCATTATTAGGTTGGTCTTGGTGCGGGTGAGGAGTAATTAGTCATGGGTATGGATGTAGACCAAGTTATAGGTATTAATTAGGTTAGTTTAGGTTAGGGCTAGGTCATGATGAGGTGGTGAAATGAGGTGGTAGGTTTGGAGATGTGGATTTATTAATTATAAGGTAGTTAATAAATAATTGTGTAAGGTTTAGGTGGTGAGGTTAGGTTGCGAAATGCGATGCGGGGCACGGGGTGTCATAAGACACAAATTTGGTGTCTATAGTAACCACTAACTCTACAAAAACTATTGACCAAAATGACAAGCTTCACGAACATCATTTGAATCCACAAAACCAAATTTGAAAATATCATATATTTTCATTATAACTCAATCTAGAATGCCCGAAATGACAAAACTACACATCTATAATATCCCAAAACCCACAATGTTTTCCAATATTTCCCTATTTCCTTTAAAATTTTCATATTGAAAATGAAGAGAAACTCCATATTTAAAAAAAAACTCAAGTCATTATCTCAATGTCAAATCAACTACCAAAGAAACTCTAATGAGCTTATTTTAAGAGAAACATAATCCAAATGCATATTTTTAAAACAAGAAAACAAATCTATAAAAATCATTACAATTTCATGTGATTTCCATTTAAACCCAACAAGTAGAAAGACTAATTTCATCTAATATTTTCTTACTTATCAATATTTAAGAACTGAAAAAAACCTAATAACACATTCTAGTATTTCATTCAAAAATAACAAGAACAAAAGTGAGAGAAATCCATTCATGTATTCCTTATTTTCATACTTTCCTTACAATCAAACTTCTAATCCCAAACAAAACTCCCAATAATTTCCAAACAACAACAATAAATACAAATTTTCAATTAAAGATAGATTCATGGTTGCATACGTCAATCGAAATAACCTTCCATTATTTTCTCCAAAAATTTCCATGCAAGCTCAACCAAACCAAACCGAATGTCAAAAATGTGTGCATGGAAGGGATGCATGTTTTGGCTTGCAATGCAAACTACATAGTTCCTTGGAAACTGTTAGCCATTCTCATAGACCTCAAAACCATTACATGTAGTTTGGTATGTGACCATTCAAAACTTAACCATACCAATTACATTATTATTCACCACATGGTCTCAGTGACCATCGTCCTCAATGCTAATAATGGGGTCAACCTTCATAACTAAAACATATGTCAGTTAATAATGTAATATGGTTCAAAACCAAATCATATAATTTAAACATTAAACCATATAATTGCATAGTGCTCTAATACCTTGGACTTGATTAACAATGCCAATAAAATGCGATTAATACATATTAATTTGATCGGTGCAATCCAAACAAGTGGTGTCATGAAACCAACCAAAATACTATTACCTCAACATCTTAATATCCTTAAGCAATCTATTATAACCTTACAAAATGATAAAAATTAGCAAATAACGTAAACAACGTTGGAATCCACTCAAATCATCTTCATGTAATAGGAGGTGGTCATCCAACAAATCATACAAACGTAATAGTTATACATATATGCTTATGTATACATCTATATATGTATATGTACATGTTTTCACACGTGTGTGTGTATAATTATATATGTATATTTATTAAATTAACTTTTTATAATTAATTAAATCATCATAAATAAAAATTATGATGAAAATTATATAAAATTTGGGGGTATGACATACTTCCCCTTAAATAATAATTTTCTCGATGATTTAAACTTAATCATTATCAAACATTTTAAATAAAAACAATCTAGGCATCTATGTCAAAGAAAACAGTTCATATTTTCATACAAACTTTAACATTTCAGAATTTCATTCAATCATAATTCATAAAAATTGGTTGTAAACAACCTCATAATAAAAAATATTTTCAAAGAGTCAAAAATATAGCAAATGTTTCCATTTTAGTCATCATAAATATCAAGTAATGTATAATAAATCCATACAGATAGTCAAATAATTGTTTTAATTACTAAAACAAAAAAGGGAATGCAATTTCATTTCGTCTAAATTCTCCCAAGTTGTGTTATCCTCATAATATTGGTCCCATTGGACCTTGCATTGTGTAATATCATGATTTCGAGTTACAACATGTGAGTTGCTATCACACTAATTGGTTCCACCACAATGATTCTCGGGTCTTGAACCCGTAATGAGTGCAAATTTATGACATGTGTTATATCTGAAATATACTTTTTAAGTAATGAAATATGAAAAACGTCATGCATTCTAGGCGATTTTGGAGGTAATGCTAATTGGTATGTCACTGGATTAATAACTTCCGAGAATTTAGAAAGGTACCACATATCTAGGTGACAATTTGGTATCCTTGATAAACGTAATAGATGTCTTCTTAGCTTTTACCCTTAAAAATACTTTATCTCCTTGTTCAATTTTATTGTTAACGCTTTGTAGACCAGAGAATATTTTATGCCTATCAGTTGCTTCTTTTAACCACTCATGAATGAGATTTACTTACTTTTCCATTTTTGTCAACATTTCTGGGTGCACTAACTCTTTTTCCTTCGTGTTATCCCAACTAATAGGATTTTTACACCATCTTCCATATAATGTTTCAAATGGATACTTTTTCATCAATAATGGTAAGTTTTAATATACACAAATTAAACCAATGG
Source organism: Taxus wallichiana var. yunnanensis (assembly GCA_018340775.1). NCBI lineage: Eukaryota > Viridiplantae > Streptophyta > Pinopsida > Cupressales > Taxaceae > Taxus > Taxus wallichiana. Next base: position 951,544,930 of record CM031242.1, read on the forward strand.
AAGATAATCTTCCTATTAATATTGGTGATCTATGTAATACATTTTGGAGCATATCCTCCATAACCTAGTTAACTCTTTCCATTTTACCATCTTTTTCGAGGATCATAAGATGAACTAAAGTTCAATTTTGTTCCCAAAGTTGATTTTAAAGTTTTCCAAAACTGAGAGGCCATTCTAGAATCCCTATCAGAAATAATCAATTACAAAACTCCATGTAATCTAAATATTTTATGTACAAACCATTTTTTGTTTACAAGGAATCATCCTTTAGATTAACCGATATGTCTTGTGTGAGCTACTTTGGTCAGCTTTTGGAATACTAAAATCATGTCATGTTTAATCTTGAATAATGGTATTCCTTAGAAAAAATCCATGCTATTTACTTTCCATTTTTAATTTGGAATGTTGTGAGGATACAAAAGACCAGCAAGAATCATGTTCTCTTCCTTAACACATTAACATTCAAGACCATGTGTAACATAAATCGTCATATCTTTATTCATTATTTTCCAAAATTATTGATGTTTTACATCATCCAATAGCTTCATTACTCTGAGAGATTCCTAGAATATGGAGTATCATGAAATTCATTCATGAATTTCCTTTTAATATCATTTCCCAAAGGTACACAAACTATTTTTTCATATCGTAGGACTACTTCGTTATCAAACTTATATCCTTTCAGTATCTCATATCATTTAGATTTGCTGCTAAAACTATTTTCATATGCTGATAATATGGATTAGTTTTCATTTGTTTCTTCACTTAGTGTTTAAACTATGTTCTAAGGTTTATAATAGCGTAAATATGCTTCCTATGACTTATCACATCAGCCACACGACTCTTTCCCTTTAAGGTAACTAATCTCGAAGTCATATTGGGACAAAAACTCCAGCCACTTACATTGTCTTGTGTTAAAATTTGGTTGTAAAAATATATATTCCATACCTAAATGGTATATTTTAAGTTCAAAAGTAAGGCATGAACTATTGCAGCAAGATCTAAGTTCGGGAGCATAGTTCATCTCATGCAACTTCGTTTTATACTCTTATAAGAAATTAAAATATCATTTTATTCCACCCAAACCTTCACCTTAGGAATCATTTACCAGTGGTGAAGCTTCTTTTTGGGATCCGAAACCTTCAAAATAGGTGATGTTGTAAGTTTTTATTTCAGCAGATTGAATGCATTTTCACACTTTTTTATTCCATACAAATTTCTTATCCTTTTTTTTGCAAATAATTTATTGGTTTATCCACTCTTGAGAAATATTTTGTGAGTTTTATGTAGTAACCAACCAACACCATGAAGCTTCTTACTTTATGTAAATTCTTAGGTGTCGACCACTTAGTAATGGATTTGATTTTATGGGTTGACTTGTTGGAAGAAAAAGGGAATGAGAGGGGTAGGTGAATTATTCCCAAAAACTTTCAATTCATTTACCATTTATCATTCAAAATTATTTATGTAACCATTCAATCAACCATGAAATATATATGTGTTTACTTAAGCATAGAGATAACCATACACGTGATCAAGAACAAGAAAGTTCACAAGAACACAAAATTAAGTGGGAAACCCTAAAGGGGAATAAAACACACTAAAACATAAAATTTATTTATTCATTCGTCAAATTTAGTGAGGCATAAACCCATTAGACACCTAAATTCGCTATACCTCGTATTCCCATGTGTGTGTATTTCACCTTGGTCTTTACCTAGACCCCTTAATTAACTCCATCCCCTTAAATATTTAATTAAATTCCATTTTATCCCTTCATATATTAATATTTATTAATTATTTAATTACTTAACATCCTCTTACCCTAATGGGATTTTCTTTCATTCTAAATTTACATCTCCTTGTTTTTCTAGTGGTGATTATATCTAGTTTTATTTCCTACACATCCCTAAATAACCTAATCCCACACATAAGATTTAAAGCATATTTTCCCACTCATCAAAACCCTAAATCCCCACCTAAATCATAAAATCCACCCTATTGGGAAAACTTTCCTCGTAATCAGTGACGACCCATCCCATTTGTTGTTGACCTTATAAAATTGACTTCAAACCATTCCATAAGGAAACATCAATCATCATATGCATGTGAATTCCAGAGCCTCCATGTGGCTTGTGAACTCTTCCTCATGACTAAGTGTTTTGCAATGGTTACAGATCTCCTTGACATCCTTTCAATGTGTTTTCATCTCTCACGATCATTCTTTATGAGCTTACCATTACCTTTGTGTTTATTTATTCATATTTTATCAAATTATCTCGTGTATTTCTTGTGTCTAATATTTTACAAAGTTGAGATCATCCTCAAAAACACTCAAATCTTAGTCATGAACCTCGCTTTTCGGCTCTTTTACTTGCAAGTTACCTTTTTTCTTGTTTCCTTCATCCTTAATCCATCTATGTCATCATCACCCAACTCAAGTCGTCATCAACTCGGCATTTTGCAACTATTCTTTTGCTTCCAGATCCATCTCCAGCCTCTACATGTATTCTTTCCCTTTATTAGCTTTCTAATTGGTCATCCAATCCCTCTGTTGTATCAAAATAAATATATGTGCATCCCATTTGTCATTGTATTACCCTGGTCACCTTCGACCATGGTCCCGATTCCTAATTTTCCTTTCGAACCGCTATTTTCTATCATTTTCCTCGTCTCTATTCTCTCATATCCTTTCGTAATTCGATTCCAACATACACAATATTTTTTCGTATCCATATCATATCCATATCTTGCAGGGTTTACATATTTCTCTTATAATCTAGATCTAACCTCCTAGGTCACCATCGACTGTTATAACACAATCTAGGTCTTCGTCAACCTATACCATGTAACATTTAATTTAAATTTCTTTTAATCAAATTATCTTTTAGATCATATATGAATTATTCTCGGATTCAATAAGACTTCTATTTCTCCATCTTATCTTTTATTTCATCCTTTATTTTACTTCTTCTTTAAAATGGTATTTGAAATCCACCAAGGAATTTAACACTTCTTGGATCCAATTTGTCAGAACCCCCACATAAACCATCTAATCAAATCTTCTTTAGTATTTTTGAGTTGCAGGTTTACCAAGAGCGCATGAGGGGACCAATCACTTTTGTGTCCATCTTCATCCATCCACATCATGTATTAGAGGCACCATAAACCCTCCAATATTTTTTATTTGTGTACTTTCTTTAGTAGCTAACTCATTAACTTGAAATGAACAATAAAATACTTCAAAAACTCGACACGGAGCACTAATCCCTAGTTTAGTAGAGAAATAACCCTACAAGGGGCACCAACCCATAATTTAATGAACCGTCCACTCAAAAAGGAGGATACAACAACCTATGATGAGTAAGCACCAACTCACCCACATGAATAATTTTATCTCTGATATTTTTTCTACCACAACTAATGGATATCTCTAATCCAACTTGCAAACTCTAGGAAAACCCTAGGTCTTCGATCTTGCTCAATCTTCTTCTTCTTTAGCTTGTATTTGTTCTAAAAATTTACACACATATTATAAATTAATATTGAACCTATAACTTATCTGATCATCTCTCAAAATATGCCCTTATACTTTTAATTCACTCACCTATCGGTTGCACTTTTCACTCATCCAAGACTAGCTCACAAAATGACCAAAAACATGACTTTTATAGGTTCTTCAACATTCAAATTAAAAATGGGTTAGCTTCCATCCTTTATCTTGGCCCCTTAAACTAAAAATATCCCATATAATTTATTACAACAGTCACAAATGACCCATATAGGTCATTCTAGCTAAAACACTTCATCCATGTACTAAAAATACTCAAAACCCTTGCATTAAAATGAGAAAATTATCCTAACACAAAAAAATTGTTATTAAAGATCTAAAATCACCAAACATGTTTCAAATAACATTTAAACATCATGCATGGTCTCAATTACCATGAATCAATAATATTTTTTTTTTTTAATGGGTCTAATAGCTAATTGCCTTCACAAAACCCCTATTTCGGGCACCCAGTATTCACCTTTTGGCTTCAAGATCACCTAATAAAAACTTAAATATGTAATGCAAAAAATATATTTAAATTTAAAGACATATATAACAATTCTAAATAAATTACATCACATGAACTATCCACTGGTTAAACTACATGAACTTTTGCCTTTACCAAATCAAGCTACCCAAAAAGTAGTTTCAAAAAACAAATTGGTTAACATCCTTCTTGACACTTTGAAAACCTTAAATTATATTTATTGGATAAAAAATTCTTCCATATTCTAATTTTAGGTGATATAAGACATCACCCAGTCCATCTCATGCTCCAACCAACTCGGCCATAAAGCAAAAATAGTTTTTCCCAAAATCCAAAAATCTTCTTATCCACAAACTGACCTAGAAAATATATCAAAACTAACCATCATAATAAAAACTTATATCAATATAAATATATAAAAATTATGTTTCTAACACAACCCGAGTCACCTCCTAAATCTTCTTGTATATCCTGCAAAGTCAATTTTACTCCATGTTGCTCCAAAGCGCCCCAAACGCGCCTTTAACCAATCAACACAAATAGGGAACACTTTGCATTTTTTCACCATCACCATGAATTGAAAATTTAATGGACTTATAAAAACTCCTGCACTATCATAAATGGTAATTTAGTAATCACCTCAGTTGGACAACTTTGCCACAAACTAGAATTATTTAGAAACTTGCATTTTGGTGGGGCCCACATATCACCACATGCTATAACATACCTTTATGAAAATATGGAATATTCATATACAACATAAAATCATTACTTTTTAGGAAATAATCAAAATTTGGCTGGTAAAATCACTTTTTGCAAGTTGCTCCTAGTTAGGGTTTAACTAGTGTTTCAAACCACTTTACCTTCTTAATGATCGTTCATAAAAATTTGATGATAAAACCACCTCATTATTTTTCTTAAAGATTAATAATATACCTAAGAATATATGAAAAATATATCAAGTCCCCATGAAAATCATATAGCTCATAACGAGCATCGAAGGTCCAAATTTTCTATAAAACCATATTGAAATTACTGGTTTTGTCAAAACTTTCATAACTTAAAAAATATTCTTCCGAATTACCTGAAATTTGGAATGAATTAACAAGAAAACATGATATAACTATCCATAATCACAAGTTATCCCAGATATTTATCAAAATCTCCATCCACGGAAACTTACTATGCAATCTTGCGTGATTCTCACTTGCTTTCTTCCCAATGACCTTGTAGAAGCACTAAATCACCTGAATGGAGACCTGAAAATCATCACACACATCAGGTACAATTCCACCATGCTGATACCATGATCCAAAAATAAATATCAGCTTCAAATCTGATGCCTCTACCTCATTCGGAAGATCTATGGCTGGAAACAATCCTCAAATGACTTGACTCAATGTTAACAACCCATGAACTGACCATGATGACTCAAAACAGACCCATAGACACTCATGAAACACTCCAACCAGCTTGGGAGACCTCATTTTGTGATTCATCTCACTAGACCATGCTCGAACAACACCGAACTCACCAAACTTGGAAACTACCAATCAACCTTCATATTTCACACTTGAATAACATCACATATGGAATCATACAACACCATGAAACCATTTTCCATCAATGGGGTTGAAATAAATGACAACACAACCACACATTAGCAAACACAATTGAAATCCCATCTTTTTATGATGTTCCCAAGGTATTACACTTCATTCTAATAAAAATAACACTTTGAAATTTTTCCATACAATTTTATTTTTCTAAGCACATCTAACACTATTCTCAAGTGTTCATTGTGTTCTTCTATGTTCTTAGAATAAATAATAATATCATCTAGGAAAACTAACACAAATTTATCCAAGTATTCCTGAAAAATATTATTCATAAGATTCATAAATGCAACAGGTGCATTAGTGAGTCCAAAAGGTAAAATTGTAAACTCATAATGCCCATATCTTGTTATGAACATTGTCTTATGAATGTATTCATCCTTTATCCTTAGTTGATGATAAGGATACAATAAATCAATATTTGAATAAACAGATACATCTCTCATCTGATTGAAATAGTAATCAATCCTCGGTAAAGGATTGTTATTCTTTATTGTATCCTTATTAAGCATGCGATAATTGATGCATAGTCTTAATGTTTTGTCTTTATTCTTAACAAAAATTAATAGTGCTCCACAAGGAGAAATGCTCGGTCGAATTAGTCTTTTAGAAAAAAATAATTGTGAAGTTTTTCTTTCGATTCTACTAACTTTGTTGTTTTCATTTTGTATTGTCTTTTTGATATCGGTTCGGTTCCACATTTAATAGCAATGGTAAAGTAAAACTCACATATAGGTAATTCTTTTGGAAATACATCTATGTATTCTTATAACACTAGATAATCCTCCTAGAAATTATTACCTTCCTCACTAAAATCAGAAATTTTTATTACATACAACATGTCACCTTTATTTTTAGCTTTCCTAACATGTATAGCAGAAATATCTCTAACTTCAAAACCTATTTCTATACCCTAAATGAGCTATCTAATTTAGGCATGTCATATAGGAATTTTATTCATTTCTCATAATAGTTTGTTGTTGCATTATATTTGGATAACCATTTTACACCTATAATGATGTCACAGGACCATAAAGGAGCTATGTAAAGGTATTATTCAGTAGTAAAACTAGGTAATTCCAATGTTGCATCAAACAAACATTGGTCTACTATTTGAAAAACATCATTCCCATAATGAATAGTCCATATATTTTTCATATATCATGCTTTCATAGATAGTTTTTGAGTTGACTTATTATAAATAAATCATAATAAGTCCATATAACTTACCTAGAACTTCAATAGGAGTTACATGTTTCTCTTTTTGGAAGTTAGCTACTACACCATGTATCATTTTTGTTGATTGTGTCCTTGATTCCTCTAGAGACAGTTATTATCATAGTGGTCACCACCACATTTGAAACACCCAACAAAAGGCCCGTTGATGCGAAATTACAACACCCTCGAATGGCCTTAGATTTGAGTGGGGCGTTTGGTGTAGCCTACATAACATGGGACCATCTCTCAATTTGTGGGACTTGTGAACTTGAGATGGTCCTCTAGAGAAGGCCAACTTCCTCTTTCTAAACTATCTACCACAATCTACTCTAATGCAAGAAAACTATCTAGTCCTAATCAAACTTTCCAAGGGACCAAGGAGAGAGATAAATTCATGAAAATAGAGCCTACACTAAAGCAAAGGTGATACACCGTAAAAGGAGGGTGTTGATCATAAATTCAAATACCGAAATGGAGAGAGGTGAGCAATGGAGAGGATGGACAAGATGCATCACAGTCCAAAGATAAATTTCACACAGAACACCACTTCAACCCATTAAACACAACTCCCAAAACTTACAATAGACATCATAGGTATGTACATTATACCTTACAATGATGAGAGGCAAGAAGAGATAATAAAATAAGCAAAGGATTGCCAAAATGCATAAAAAAATAGATTTTATTGCTCCATGAGTTCACATAGTACATCATCAGTGGGAAAGAGGTAAGAAAATGCCATTACAAAGCAATAAGAGGAGGCTTAAACTCCACATTTGACCCTAGAGAAGAAAGAGAGAGGGGGTAGGAGAGAAAAATGACCCACAACTTTGAAAGATGCCCTTTCTTACAATATATAGGAAGAATTAGAGAAGGAGATGAGAATAATTTTGAAACCCTACTCCAACCACCCAAAAAAATACATTGAATTTTCCCGCAACAATGATGGGTTCCACTACAAACCCCATATCTCCATGTGTGTTATTCCTTGTTGGAAAATAAAGGAAGCCCATACTTCATTATGGTTGTATCTCGAGAAGCTTGATAGCTTGTAGTTGAGTAGCAGACGTCGAGAGTTTTCCAAAATGCCCTCTCTTGCTCAAATCGAGCTTTGAGTCAAAAGTTATGATCATCCAAGGTTAGGGTCAGGCGTTTCACGTGGGCTCTCACAATATTTTAATTCCAAACTATTTTGGGTTTGGAATCTATCCATGCAAGATCCATGTGTAAGCCCCACGCATTCTTAATATTTTTCTTCCTTTTAGGGTCTTAAGGATGTGACGTCCGACACTTGGCACCATCCATGATCTGCTCTCGCTTTATTTTTGTTTTTGTTAATTTCCTTTTGTTTAGGAGAAACTATATTGGACCCTAGACACATGGAACAACACCGCACATTTGGTAACCTACCTTTGGATTTACCTTTGAATTTTTTTCGATGAGGCATGTGGAGGCTTCCACTGGCTCTTAGAATTTTCAATGGTTGGTTCTTCCTTTTGGGGATCGACCACTTGGAGGGCCTCGCACTTGTCCTGCAGGGTCTCCACTTTTGTCACACCTTTTGAAGTTGCGCCAATGAGGCACGTGGAGGCTTCTACTAGCTCTGTTGCTTTGCTTTAAATTTTTAACAGACAATGTAACTTTCTCTAGCTCTTACCATGTGGAGATCCTATGCTCATTTGGGGCCCTGCTTTTGGATTTTACCTTTGAAGTAGCGTTGAGGCGACACGTCACACCATCTACGGTTTTGTTTCTTTACTTTTACTTTTTAACGGCCAATGCAACTTTCTCTAGATTTGACCACGTGAAGATCATGCACTCGTTTGGGGAACTACTTTTGAATTTTACCTTTGAAGTTACGCCGAGCTAACATGTGGCACCTTTTGCAGCTTCTATTGCTTTGATTTGAGTCAATTCACTCTCGGATCGATTTGGTGAAGGTACGTAAGAGCATGTAGAAAAAAGGTGATAAGGAAGCAAGGCATGCGAAAAGATGTGAGTGTGAGAGAGAGGAAATAAGAGAGAATGTGTGCACATAGGTACGTACATAGGAGGAAGGCATACCTATAGAAGGCATAGAAACAGGCATGCCGAGAATTCAATCAAGGAGGGTGCGCAGTGGAAAAAAGGAAATCGGGCATGCGACGAGAATAGGGTGAAAATGAGCGTGCAAGAGGAAGAGTATGCACTTAACCAATATTAGGAAAGTCGAAGAGGGTCACGTGGGAAGGGTGCAAGGAGATAAGAAAGAAGGAGATCACGTGAGAGGAATGCATAGAGGGGAACTAGAAGGAAAGTTGAATGTTAAGGGAGAAGAAAGAAGGCACGCACGGGCATGTGGAAGATAATAGGGTGCATTAAAAATAATAGCATGTAAGCGCATAATAGGAATGTCAAGGACTTAGCATTTGTTTTGAAAGGTAAGTCTCATAGGGGCACAACTGAAATGTGGAACATCAAAGCCAAAATGAAAGAAAAATTCATCCAAATAGCTAGGAGAGTTATTTGGATAACAATTTGGTGACTTTTAGGGCCATCTGCCTGCTAGATGAAGAGACCAATAGCCTTGGAAGTCCATTGGGCATGGATTCAAGCCTAATAAACACAATTCTAATTTGAATCTCCAAAATCTTGTCCCTGTGCTACTTGAAACATTACTAGAATTGGAGTTGATCCAACCAAACATTACCTCCAATGGAATGTGTATGAGAAACAAAATACCACAACACACTATGTACAAAAGAGAAAAAACATACATGCCCCAAGTGGAACATGCATCGTTTGCACAAGCACTTGTTCTAGTGGAAGCAAACCTACCCACTCTATGCTATTCGGAAGCAAAGGGAACTCAAACAAATCCTGTAACTGGTAGGGAAAATTAGCTTCCCTTTCTCAAAATAGGAAGCCATGTATGTGATTTGGCATTGAACATATCTTTTATTATGAGTGAAAAATTGGAAAAAGGCCGATCCTTCACCCAAATAACCAAAATATCAACATCAATAAAAAATAACTCCTCAAGTTGATTTACATTAGACTCTAGGAGGTGTTGATAGTGACCCTTAATAATTTTTATATCATTTTCATGCCCCGAAATGGACATGACTGGTTTCACCTTCTATTTTTGCTCCAATGAAGCCAAGTATTTGATTGGGCACAGTTTGATCCGACAGATGTGCCCATTGCTTTGAAATTCAACTCCAAAAATGGAGTCTTCCTACGGACCTTCCTAGATGGATGGTGTGGAAGAGATGGTATCTTCATGCTCTTTTCCTTCCTCCGTGGTAGTATGGAACTCCTCTCTAATATGCAGCTCATTGTTATTGATTGTAACATCTAATGAAGTTGCTTTTGCATCATTATAATTTTTTGCAACACATTGTTGGCTCTGGAGTTCCTCTGTTGTTGCTTGAAGACTGACTTGCTCTTGGATAGCCTCTTCCTCTAGCATGAAATTTTTCAAATCAAAATCTTCAATTTGCTGCTCTAGAGGACTATTTGGGGCAGCAAGGTCTTCTTGATAGCTCTCCTCCATCATGGATTCATCAATCAAATCAGGCCCTTCAAATGAAAGAAAAAAATCTTCAATAATGATTTCTTCATCAAGTGGCTTCAACTCTAATTCGATCTCTTCCAGTTGCTCCTCTTCAATAGGACTTGGAGCTGGTTGTTCTTCCTCCCTCTTGACTAATTTTGCAGCTTGGATTAGATCAACATCCTCTTCAGACATGGACATTGCAGACAAAGTAAATAGATTGTTGATCTTCTTCTTCTTGTTCTCCTTCTGTTGCAAACTCAACTTCCACCACCTGTGGTCTGACCCCAACCTCCTCGAAGGTTTAACCATCAAGGGGATTTTTTTAATCCCAAATATGAGAGCCAAGCTTACCAAGATTTTGATCATTTCTTCTTTATTTGGCTCTCCTTCCTACTACTCTCCTTGACTGGTTTTTGGAATTTCTTCCGACATGGAATTGGGAAGGCAAGAGGAGAAGTGGATGGGGTTTCAACCAGTTTTGAAATTATTTTTGGTTGTGAGGGAAGTGTAACTTCTTGTTTGTTTAGAGGGGATGAATTTTGGAAGGAAAAGGATAGAAGAATTGAGGTGAGATGGAAGACTAGGGGATGGAGAAGGGAAATCAACACTTGGGGCAGCATACAATGGGCTTGAATCTTGACACTACTAAAATGATATTGATTGAGAAAGAGGAAAATAAAATATATGAGGTGGTGGAATTACCCATTGACAAGGTTGTCTTCTACCCAACTCATAAGCCTCAATCTCCTCAGTCCACTGTGAAATTTGAGGTAGCATTTCAACCATGAAGTCAAGATTCTCCTATGGGCTATAATATCTAGGAAAAGGGCCTTCCCATGGACAAGGTGCCCTACAACCAATTTTGAAAGCTTTCATCTATTCTCGTAGCCCTGGAATGAACCATGCTAGCCTCCATTCTTTGAATATTCTCTAGCAGGTCAACATTCTCCGTATAGTTGTTATCATCATATGCGTACCCTTGCTCTTGATAAGCTCCATAGCCAAACTGGTTTTGACACTTCTCATATGGGTAAGCATGATGGTTGTGAATCTGATCATAATGCTGATTTGGAGGAGATGAGAAATACATTGGAGGTGTCTGCACTGTTGTTGCTGCAAGTGTGAATTCCAAGATGGGAATGAATTCATGATTGTACAACTTCATGAATGGCAGAAGATGAAAGATGTGGAAAGAAGAATGGGTGGAAATGGATGGAAGGAAATTCTACAACTCAGAGAATGGGTTGTTGACCAGATGGATTCACCATATGTGCTTTGCATGTGCCTCCAAAGGTTGAATCTCACCAAGAACACATCAACTTGATGAAATGAAGTGGTAAGGTGCTTCAAACCAATCCCATCGAGACATGCCAAAATTGTTGATGTGAAATCACGGCACTTCGAATGGCCTTAGATTTGAGTGGGGTGTTTAGTGTACCCTACATAACATAGAAGCATCACTCAAGCTATGGGACTTACGAAATTGAGATGTTCCTCTAGAGAAGGCCGGATTCCTCTTCCTAAACTACTTGCCACAATCTACTCTAATGCATGCAAACTATATATTCCTAATCTAACATTCCAAGGGACTAAGGAGAGAGAGAAATGCATGAAAACAAAGACTACACTAAAGTGGTAATACACTAGAAAAGGATGGTGTTGATCACTAATTCAAGCGCTTGAAATGGAGAGAGGTGAGAAATGGAGAGGGTGAACAAGATGCATCACGGACCAAAGATAAATTTCACATGTGAACACCACTTCAATCCATTAAACATAGCTCACAAAATCTATAATAGACATCAAAGATATACACAAGTATACCTGTAATGATGAGAGTAAATAAGAGGCAATAAAATAAGTAAAGGATGAAAAAATGTATCACAAAAATATTTTATTACTCCATGAGTTCACATAGTACATCATTAGTGGGCAAGAGGCAAGAAAATTCCATTACAAAGTAATGAGAGGAGGCTTAAACTCCACATTCAACCCTAGAGAAGAAAGAGAGGTGGGGGGAGAGAAAAATAACCCACCACTTTGAAATATGCCCCTCCTTACAATATATAGGAAGAATTAGAGAATGAGATAAGAAGACTTTTGAAACCCTACTCCAACCACACAAGAAAATGCATTGAATTCACCTTAAATAATTATGGGATCCACTACAAAACTCATGCCTCCATGTGTTGTTCCTTATTGGGTAATAAAGGAATCCCATACTTCATTATGGTTATAGGTGAGAATCCTGACAGCCAGTAGTTGAGTAACATACATTGAGAGCTTTCTAAAAATCCCTCTCTTGCTCAAATACAAGCTTCCAATCAAAATTTATGATCATCTAAAGGTCAGGGTCAGGCATTTCATGCGAGCTCTCACAATATTTTAATTCCAAACTACTTTGGTTTTGGATTCTAACCATGCAAGATCCACATGGAATTCCCATGCATTCTTAAGATTTTTCTACCTTTTAGGGTCCTGGGGATGTGACGTGCTGACACTTGGCACCATCCATGAGCCTGCTCTAATTTCTTTTTGTTTTGGCTAATTCCCTTCTATTTAGGAGCAACTGTATTAGACCCTAGACATGTGGAGGGATAGCGCACGTTTGAGAACCTAACTTTGGATTTACCTTTGAAGTGGCATCAATGAGGCACATGGAGGCTTCCGGTGGCTCTTAGACTTTTCAATGGTCAGTTCTACCTTTTAGGGCTCTGACCATGTGGAGGGCTTGTGCTTGTTTGAGGTCTCCGATTTTGTCACACCTTTTGAAGTTCCACCGATGAGGCAAGTTGAGGCTTCCGCTATCTCTATTTCTTTGCTTTGACTTTTTAACGTCCAATGCATGTTTCTCTAGTTATGACCACATGGAGATCATGTGCTCATTTGGGGACCTGCTTTTTGATTTTACCTTTGAAGTTGCCTTTGAGCTGCTACGTGGCACCTTCCGCAGTTCTATTGATTTTCTTCGACTTTTCAATAGCCAATGAAACTTTATCTAGCTCTAACCATGTGGAGCATGTGCTTCTTTAGGGACCTACTTTTGGATTTTACCTTTGAAGTTACGTTGACCTGGCATGTGGAAACTTCCACAGTTTTGTTGCTTTTCTTCGAGTCAACTCACTTTGGACTCGATTTGGTGAAGGCATGTAAGGGCACGTCGAAAGAAGGTGACAAGGAAGCAAGGCACATGGAAATATGTAAGCACAAGAGAGAGGAAAGAAGAGAGAATGTGCATGTGTAGGTGTGTGCATAGGAGGAAGACATACCTCCAGAAGGCATGGAAACAGGGCGTGCAGGCATTCAACTAAAGGAGGGCACATGGCAGCAGAAAAGGAAAGTGGGTGCATGACAGAACAGGGTGTAAATGAGCATGAAAGAGGAAGTGCATGGACTTAGCCAATCTTAGGCTAGTCTAAAGAGGTGCATGCGGGAAGGGCGCGAGGGGATAAGAAATAAGGAGAGCACGTGAGAGGAAGGCGCAGAGGGGAACTAGAAGGAAAGTAGAATTTAAAGGGAGAAGAAAGAAGGTGTGCACGGGTAGGTGGAAGAATATAGTGCACAAGAAAAAATAGATCATGCAAGCACGTAAGAGGAATGCCAAGGACTTAGCCATTTTGGAAGGCAAGTTTATTGGGGGCATGTAGCACGAAATGTGGAACATCAGAGCCAAAATGAAAGAAAAATTCATCCAAATAGCTAGGAGAGTGATTTGGATAATGACCCTTTCTTTTCAAATTTGATGTCATTGTTACAACATCATTCTACCCATTTCTCCTCATATTTGTAGTAGGTTTACCTGTTGTATTTATGACAATTTTTGTTTTCTTCCTTCCTTTTTCCACCATGTTTTTCTAGGAGATAATGGTGTAGGTGAGTTGATGCTCTTCTTTCATTTTTCTTCTTTATGAGTATAAATTACTTGAAGCTTCTACTCTTTTCTAATGGATTTTTTAAATACAACTTATATAGTAGATATCCCATGCATATCTACTTCACCTCCTACATTTGGTTTTAGCACCATGATATACTGCGTATTCTAAATTTTCATCTTTTTGATATTGTGGCACATACTTTAGCAACTTAGTGAATGGTTTACAATATTCAACCGCACTCATCTTAACTTGAGTTAGGTTCTAAAAATCAGATGTTTTTGGTCAAAGTATAGCTGAGGTAACCAGCATTGGTGGAAGTAAAATTTAAACTATTCCCAAGTGATGTTGGCAGTTTCAACTCCCAACTCCATCTTGTGGTTTTCGCACCACGAAGATGTTTCATTGAAAGCTAGAAATCACACCAAATCGCTTTGGTTTCTTTAAAAAGGTATGTTATCTTTAAATAATTTTTTTTTTTCACTCATCCAATTCTCATCTCCATCTCCCAAGGTTGTTCCATCAAACTTGGGTTGAATGATCCGCTTAATATCCCTTGACATTTTTGTTGCCAAGCAAGCTCTTTTATTTTCTAGATAATTTCCAACATTAGGTTAAACATGTTATTCTAATTTCAAAGTGTAACATGTTGTTCTACCTCAATTTCTTCCTCTTCTTCCTTACCCATCACATGCTCTTCCAGGCAGCTATCAGTTTCGAGTATCCTAAAGAATTGATATAATTTCATCTAGTTTCTAGGTTGTTTTAATTTCACCCTCATTGTTTTATCTTGTACTAACCATCATATTCTCGTTAAATAAAAATAAGATGGTTTTTAGCATTATGAACCCATAAATTCCAAGAGCTAATAACCTTCAACTATGATACCAAAATGTAACACCCATGTTATTATTCATCTAAATTAAGGGAATTTTTTAAAACAAACGCCTTAATTACAATTAAATCCAATGAGAATTAAATTTTTACAATCCATCTGATAACAAATGATAACCATGTGCAATTATAAGGGTCAATTAGATCTTCACGATCCCCTTTAATTTAGTCTAACCAAATGTGTATAACTTGTATACTTCTAGTTACACATTTAATAGGTTGTGAGAACTATGAGCATCTCCTAAGTGTTAACTTGGAAAAAATACAACTTGCATTCCATCTAGTATCCGACACAACAAGTTAGGGAAATGGTGAACAAACAATGTAATCATCTAGTTACACTAATTTGGCCAAAGATTCAAGTGTCACAATGAAAAATTAGTTTTGAAATTGCACACAAGTCAATAAAATTATCTCTCACACCGCACAACCATCAATACATAGTTATCTAGATCTCATTTTTTTGTTTAAGAAATTTGAGTATCATTTTTGAATAAGTAAGAACCATGACTCACCCTTCTAATCAAAAGGATCCTATCAGTCCCATCTTAGGATCCCTATGGGAAATATAGTGACCATGTAATGAATTTCATTATTATGTACTCACTATCCATACAATAGCAATCCTAAGCTAGCGGTGTTATGATTCTATCGAAAGGAATGATGGGTCATAATGCCTACACTTCATTTACACTTTTAGTTATCTATTTAAGATAAATAAATAAGTTCATATTTTTGATAGCTTATTTCGTATCATTTTTCGTTATTCGTTTCTCGATAGAGAGTTATAGTAATTCAATGAGATGATATCTTTAATTATTATCTCCTATCAAATTATCGTAATATAGTATTATCATGAAATAAAGGTTTACATAGCCATGTTTTGTATAGAGTTAATCCATTAAATATTTGTTTAAAACAGTCCTTAATCTCATATGATCATTATTTAATATGTATAGTGCACTTTATTTTAATAAGGTACAATAATAATTTAATGATGTTTTCATTACGTAATTGTACTTTTAATTCTATGTTCATCATGCACATATTTGTTCATTTAAAATGAATCAATAAAATCAGTTATAGTTGCATAACATAATATCAAATTACTTTATTTATACTTTATTGTAAAACAACATATAAATACTTTCATATCTAAAAATATGATACAAAATAGAAAGTATTTTATTTAAACTTAATAAGGATAAGCCCTTATTTTTAGAAATAATGATATACATTTAATCATGATAGTACAATAGGAAAAATGCCTTAAATCATCTTGTGAAGATAATACTTTCACGTTAACAATTAAATACAATAATCCTTATCGTATTTTAAACAATAATACATGATGTAATCATGTGTAAACAATCCAATCAATCACTTCATGAATGTATTTCCTTCCTGCAAACTGTAGGAGAGAGAAAATGTATATATGGGTCAGTTCAAAGAACTGACATGAGTTAACTAACTCATATTCTTGTTGTATTTAAATGAAATAAAATAATAGGTTAAGGTTAACTTAACTAATAACTAATAAAATTCCTAGTTTATTTTTACATTATCCTTAACAAGCATAATTGAAATATTTTGTTGTAAAGAATAATATGGTTCCAAATAATAAAATCATTCAATTGAATTATGTAAATTTTAGTTTATAAAAGTAACATACTATTGCAGTTATTCATTAACATAACAAGAATAGATTTAATAACCACAACCTTTACTTTATTTTTAAGTATTCCTCAAGAATAATGTCAACAAGTAAACATCAATTGAATATAATTGTTTGGTTCAATTGAATGAACATAACTAATTTAGTGTCATTTCTTATAATTTACTAATAATGATTCACTTAACTTAACAGTCAACAATCAACCATGAATGCATTTCTCATTTCATAATAAATATTTACTATTCCCATAAATAATACAAGGACATGAAATTTTTCAAACATTACAATAAGTTCATGCAATATCAAATAGTTGACCAACTTTCATCTATTTGAGTAAACAATCATTTGTCATAATCATTGCTATCATTATAGATCATCAATAAATTTAATATCAATACTTGAATTTTCTAATAGTATTCATTTGGTCAATGGTTATCATCACCTTCCAACAGTCAAGAGAGGAGAAGAGAGTGTTTAGTTCATGTTTTTATATAACTTTGAAACAAAACCACATCAATCCCTTAAGAACTATTATACACAAATAATCATTTCCACTTATTAACAAGGTGAGGTTAATACATGTATCATCATAATGGATGAAAGTATCATACAAAAAAACCTATAATTTGGTAACCAAAAACCTAGTTTAATGCACTCAAGATGAAATGAAATCATTTTATACATAATACAAGATCTTTCTAACAGTCGAGTAGTAACCTCAAAAAGACTTCATCCTCTCCATAGGAACCCAAATAGAGTTATTTCATAAAAGAAAGAGTATGAGGTTGTGACATAGGTTTATATCAGCCTTGCCCCACATAGCTTCAAACATCACAATAATAGTGAGCTCATGATGAACTTTATCAACTTAACATAATAACAACCTAGCTCATGAAGAGCTTAATAATTTTTAAATGAGATATACCCAAATTTCAGACCAAAATAAATGAAACTCAGGTTGATAGGGATCAATTGTGTGTGTGTTGACAATAATCAATAACCGTACAAAAAGTATTGACCAAAATGGCGAGCTACACCACAAAACCTAATTCAAAAATGTCATATATTTTCATTATAACTCAAACCTAGAATTCCCAAAATGAAAAAATGACATACCTATCATTTCCCAAAAAAATCAAAACATTTTCAATTTTTTTCCCTATTTTCCTCTAAAATTTTCATATTGAAAATGAAGAGAAACTCCAAATTTTAAACAACAAAAACTCAAGTAATTATATCAATGTCAAATTGACTACTAGAGTAAGCTCTAATAATATCTACAAATAAAATCACACACTTGGGTAAATTTTTAGGGCTTAAATCATTATAATGTATACATGATTCATAAACAAGAATTGTAGTCATTAAAAACTATCTTTGGCCTCTTTTTTATCTCTTAATGTCTCTTTGGTCTTACACACCCTATAACCCATTCAAAAACTAACTTATTTATCTTTTATGGATACAAACACTAGTGTCCAGTCATAATAGTAGCCCTCGGGCACTCATGTCCCTCCACGGGCATCCGACCCTCTCTCTTCTTTACTCTTTATTTTTGGGTCTATTTTATCTTTTGGGCATATTTTTCACTTTTTGGTTAGCCTTCCAGGTTGTCAATTACAAAATTCAAAAAAGGGAATCATATATATATACTTAGTTACTTCTCAAAAATTGGGACCAAGCATTAAGCATTCTTGCTTTACCTAAGCTTGCATTCAAAATGTACAAGAAAATATCAAAGGCATCTATATAACACTCACTCAAGGGATAAATGATGCATTATTCTATATAGGTTGCATATTATTCCATCCCACACATTTGCATATTTAAGCATGTCTAGCCCACTATCTAGTACCACTTGCATAAGGGCATCCTAGGGAATCATTTACACACACACACAAGAACTACATGGAGTCTGAGATGTGGTGTAATGATCGGTCATAAGTTAACTCTTCAGGTGATCATCGAGGTCATTCAGACTCTCCATTCTACATTTTACTTTTATTTTTGATGTGGTTTGTGGGTATGCGTAGGTTAAATCATAATGTCATTAAGTGTGGACATTTTATAATCTAATTTAAATATTGAAATTAGCTATATTGGTTTTTTTTTACCAAATATTGAAATTTCATTTATTATTATTGGAATCCGTAAAGGGGCTTTCGGAATTAAATTTTCCTATTATTGGAATCTAAAAAGGTTTTTTGGAATTATATATAATGTATAAGGGATTTCCATTTTAGGAGTTTACAATTTTATAATAAACTTAAGAAATACTTATTAGAATAATTAATACATTTATAACATTGTAATGCATAGAAAATACTTATATTGTACATTCTCATAGAAACAAACATTTTTATCTTGTATTGAATGGGCATATGTCCATTCTAATACAAACAAACATTTTTATCTTGTATTGAGTGGACATATGTCCATTCTCATACAAACAAAAAACAAGCCAATTAATTTATATTTATTAATCAACATAATAGTAACAAGTAAACTCAATCAAGCTCAGTAATCATGGAAATGTGTTGTTATGAGATAATACAAGTCAAAATTTATTTTGCATAAAATGATGGTAATAAATCCAATATTAATGAATTTTTATGAGAAAAAAGAACAAAAAAACTAAATTTATCTATATAAACTCAATCAAGTTCAATAATTATTTTTTTAAATGTTTCCAAAGACTGACGTAAATTTGGGTGTGAACCCACATGATTTAACCATGTACATATTAAGTGTGAAAAAATTTCTATAATGCATTCAAATTTCCACCCCCAAAACCAATAACTTCTTTTCATGGAAAACAAGATCTTTGTATAAACATGTCAAAGCTAGTTTTAAGCATTATATACTAATCACATCATTTGGATGAAATGTGAAGAAGAAATTTAAAAATTTAATAAACACATTTTGAGAACTACATACTAATAACCATCAATAACATCACTTCAAATGGAAAATGGGAAAAAGAACTAGAAAAATGTAATAAACACAATTTTATATATTGATTTGTTCCATTGTTGTTTGAAATAGAGAACATCCCTTTAAGATGTCTCTTACATCATCTGCAACCCCTACCAAGAATAGTTCTATAAACAACGATGACATAAGCCACTTATTATTTTTAAAGTCTTTGTCAAAAACCTTTGGAGACACCAAAAAAATTCTTCAAGAACTCCTTTGTTTATTACATTAACTACAACCGTAGTTTCACATTTGTATGGAAATTCTGGTGTTTTCCAAATTATTTCCAAATTTTTAATAAATTTTTCTCCCTCTTTTTCGCAATGTTCCATACCACAACAAAATAAAGGATGCACGTCCACTTTAACTGTGCGCATGTAACAGTTTCATTGCTAGTTTTTCTACATTGGCATTTGTATCCAACGTAGACCATGAGAATGCAATTCGATAAAACTCTTTAGATAAATTGGGAAATATACATTCATTATTAAACATCATTATTAACTTGTATGTATTTCAAATATGATAATAATATTTCACAAAAATACTTTTACCTATTTCTTTACACATATTTGTTAGTTGTATATTTTCTCTAATTGTATCTCCACATAAAAATTAAAATTAGGATATATTTATTGAATTGATTCCAACTAATATTTTTCCCCTCTCTTTTCGCAAGCCTCTCTATCTTTTAAGTATTACATCAAGATCATGCGATCGCCTCCTCGTCGTACTTCCCATTCTAAAACAAAGTGAATATTAAGAGGTATTAAAATGTTTGTTTGTCCGAGAATGGGCATATTCCCATTGTAAATATTCAACTACAACCAATATTGTATTCAATCATTTTAATAATTTTAAATATTCTGAAACATATTTAATTTTATTTGTGTTTGTCTTCTATGATATCTATATGAGAATGGGAATATACCTTAGCAATATTGAACTTAATAATTTTAAGAAATCTATAAAAGTTGTGAGAATGGAAATTTTTAACTCTATTCTTCTAATTAAACTAGTTGTGAGAATGGAGAAATTTTAACTCTATTCTTCTAATTAAACTTCTAACTTTTGTTTACATATATTCTATAACATGAAAATAACTTTTAGGAGTAAAATATATGAAGGATGTACATCTTAATATTTGAACAAAGTAAACATTGTTAAGAATTAATGTATACATAATGACTATAATAAAAAGAACACAAAAATCGTAGAGGGGATGCACCTAGAGGCGTAGTTAGACATTTATAATATTTTTGGAGCATGATCTTCTGCTTCCGATTCTCCACCATAAAAATAAAGGATTAATTCTTTGTTTAATTCATTTTTCAATAATATTGTTGGAGCCACGATCTCTTGCTTCCAATTCTCCACCATAAAGATAAATGAGTAATTTTTCCAACCATAAATAATGTTAATGGATGACAACTCCAATTTCATTCAGTTTGATAATATCCAAGGGCTCTGAATGTTGCCAATCCATATCCACTATCACATCTTCCACCTCCATACCAGTTGAATTATGAACACCATATATGGAAAAAAATTAACATCCCTTGAAATGCATTTTATGCATTCATAATTCATAATTGTTTATAATTGTATCATATTGGCTAGACTATCCCTAGTAGAGCCAAGTGTTGCACTACATACCCTCTAGAGGGATCAAGCCTTATGTAGTTCTCATTTTATAATATATATATCCATTCACATTTAGGAAACATAGAAGAAGAATAGATTATGAATGCATAATTGTTTATAATTGTAACATATTGGTTGGACTATCCTGCATAGCCAAGTGTTTTACTACATACCCTCTAGAGGGATCAAGTCTTATGTAGTTATCATTTTATAACACACACACACACACATCCATTCACATTTAGGAAATATAAAAGAAGAATAGATATTTTGAATGGTCATATGTCGATTCTCATATAAGAATTATAGAATATAGAATTGGAAGATGTGCATTGTGACAATTTCAACAAGATTTGAAGAAAATGTTTATGCTAATTTTACTCTCTCCACTTTATTTGTTAATCCTTTCTGCTTTAAAACTTTAAGAATTTAAGTCAACATATTGTATTTACTTTCTTTTAACATGGGAAGGAATGGGAAGTTGTGCATTGTGACAACCTTTATAGAAGTTATGCACATTTATAATGGGCACAAGCCCATTCTCATATAAACAAACATTTTTGTTTTGAAGTAATTAATAATTGTATTATACTAGTTGGACTATCCCTGGCAGAGCCAAGTGCTACACTACATACCCTTGAGAGGGATCAAGCCTTATGTAGTTCTCATCTCAATATATATCCATTCTCATATAGTTTATTTTATATAACTATTAGAAGAATAATAGAGATGGAAAATCAAGATTTGCAGGATTTTTTTGGGCTTCCATTGTATGTTTCCCATCAATAATATAGAAATGAGTTTCAATGTCATGAATTTCATGCTCAAACTCTATGTTAAAAATAACACCAGTAAATTTTTTGAAAGGAAGAAAAATTGCATCCCACTAAAAAGGTACAGGGTTGCATAACATAGAGTGGACCGAAACTGACACTTGCTAAATCAAGTGATATGTATTGGTATTTTATAAGAGCTACATGACAACGAACAATATCAATTTTGAATGAATTTTCATCAAATAAAAAAGATGAATCTTTTCATCAATTTTGAGCTTGTTTTAATAATAATTTCTCTTTTATAGATCACTTCACCTCTTGAAAGTGTGATTCGAAATGCCTTTTTCCAGCATAGATAATTTTTATCTTTTGAGCATGGTAAACATATTTTTGTCTTTTGAGCATGGTAAACATTTTTTAATGTAATTTTTGTTGGCCCAATTCCTTATCCATATTCATGCGGTGGGAAACAGATGAACAAAATGAGCCTTATGTAGTTCTATTATTTTGTTTATAATTGTTACTATCATTTTGGTTGGACTAACCTTGGTGGAGCCAAGTGTTGGCACCGCCAAGTGTTGCACTACATACCCTCAAGAGGGATCAAGCCTTATGTAGTTATATTATTTAGTTTTAGAATGGGTGGGAAATATTAAACTCAATCATTTTGGCTGGACTAATCATTGTGTGTTTTATTTATAATTGTCTCATTTTGGCTGCTATTGTTTATTTTTAGAATCGATAGATGCCCATTCTCATATAGGAATAATTAAAATATATTGTTTACCACCATGAAATATTCCCATCCTCATATTATGTAGTTCTATTGTTTTGTTTTAGAACGGAAGATGCCCATTCTCATTCTCATATAGAAATCATTAAAATTAAAAATATATATATTCAACACAGTTTATTTATTAATTAAAGGTAATTATTTTGAAACACATCTTCCATTGCAAAATGAGGAGTGGCCCATTGTAAAAAAATTAATCTTCATCTTCATGTCAAGCCCATTCAAAATGGGTAGATGCCCATTCTCGTATAGAAAATATAGAAGAACAGACAGAAGAAGAATAGATGTTTAGAATGGGCATATGTCCATTCTCAAATAATAATCATAGAAGAATTGTGAGCATTTTTTATCTCATATAAAACATAGAAGAAAAACATATGGAAGATCAATAAATGTTTAGAAGAGGCATATGGAAGATAAATATTACTTTGTTTTAGAATTGGGAAAATTCCCATTTAACATATAGAAATCATGAAAGAAGAATGACTCATAGAAGAAGAATTTACTTTTTAAAATTGAAGATAAGTTTCAGATATACTTCTAACTCTTCTCTGTTGATTTATTATGAGATGAAGAATATCATCTAGCTTTCTTTCTTTTGTATTTTGATCTGGGTGTTTCACCTGATTCTTAGAGTGTTTCTCAGAATGTGACGAAATAGATAAGGGTAAAAGGGCTAGGAAGAATACCTATTGAAGTTTGGTTGAAGGTGGTTGCATGCATATGATTTCTAGATCCACAACTGACCGTGAGAGATTCCTTTTGGCTAGGATGAACTACCTGAAATAGACAACAAGACCACCAAATGGAAGTTAAATAGTATATGTAGTGGACTGCCTAGTGTATGCTAGATCTATTAAGTATGATACTCCCTAGAAGGTTGTCAATCCACTGTTGTAAACAAATTAATGCGAGAAATAAGGTAAATATTGTCCTACTGTAGTCAATATGATTTAGGCATCTCATATAAACACAATAAGAAAAATCTAATCTAACAGGATAGGTTAGGATCAAATCCAGAGGTCGGGTAAATGGTTATGGGTTTCTACAGGTCTAACAGAGATTTGATGAAGGTCACAGGTGATTATAGGTATCTTGGGAGTAAGTAGGTAGGTTGTTGGTTTGTACTATGTTGACAGACACAAAACCGATGTCGGTCTAGTCCTGACCGATGCTAGTTAGTCGTGACCGATGTCGGTTGCTGAAGAAATGAAGGGGTCAAGAACAGGGGTTTGGGTTTGTATTTTCTAGGTTGATGGGGAACTAGGTGAGGTGTCTAGGAGGTGTGGGTAGGGATGCAGGTCGGTCAATGGGTAAGTCTAGTGGGGTTTTGGTGAAGTTGGGAGGAGTTATGGGTTAAGTTAGTGAATGGTAGTAAAGGGGAAGTATCGGTAGGTAAACCGATATCAGTATAGGTTCGACCGATGGTGGTTTTGGGAGACCGACACGCTGACACCGGTGATAGTGGGAAAATGGGAGATGTTGCAGAATGGATTTTGGATCTTCTTTATGATTGCACAAAGGGTTGGGTAGGTGGAATGGAGTGTTGGATTTGCTAGGAAGGGGTTTTGAGGGGTTTTGGAAGAGTATAGGGGGATAGTTACTAGAGAGGACTTGTGAGTGGCTAGGAAAGCAATAACACACAGAAGAATCTAAATACTGAAAGTATTCAAACAAAACTAGACTAGAATAGAGAAGTATACTTACTTGGAATTTGCTACCAGTCGATTGTGGATGAAGAGTGGAGATGGTGGTGAGAGATTTCTTCTATGAAGGTCCACTGGTTGATAGGAGACTCTTTCTTGAGCTGCCTGGGATTTTCTCCTTGCTTGGCTAAATCAGCTCTTGGTTTAGATGGCTGTGGATGTCTGGGTGTGAATGGATGCTCGCTCTGATTGCATGTAGATGTGATTATTCTCTTTCTCTTATAAATGTGCCAACCTCGAAATAAGGTTACCAAAGGGAATAAAAGGTAACCGACGATGGTTCCAGGTTGACCGACATTGGTTTAGGGGTGACCAGCGTCGGTTAGGGTGGGATTTCCTAGGTTTACTAAAATGGGCAGATCTGCTTGATTTCTTGGATCCAGTTAGTTTCTTTTCATGGATTAGAATGGAAGATTATTTTCTAACGGGTGGGAATGTGGTTAGAGGGAATGTAGGCTTTGATTTTTAGGGTTTAGTTGGGTCTTAGTTAGTTATGGAAACATACTAAGAATAGTCTTAGATGAGGTGGCTAGGTGAGGTGGGTGAGGTGGTGGTGTGGGAATTATCTTAATTAGGATAATTAAATAATAAATATTATGAGGACATGGATTAATTTAATTAAAAATTAAATTAATATTAGTGTGGGGGTGTAAAAGGGGCCATGGTTAGGTGAGTGTGTTTGAGTTGGTTATTTGACGAGGGACCGAGGGGAGTGTGACCCAATTTTGGTGTCTACATTTTTCCCCTTTTGTTGCGTAGCTTGTATTGGTAAGCGATGCTGACAAAAATAAGATGTGGTTTCCCATGTGTGGGTGAAGGTGATCCCCTCAAACTAAGAACTGATGAGGCAGAAGACAGAATCAGTGAGTGGTTTGATAAAAGGTGAATGTGATGAAGAGGAAGGTGGAAAACGAGGGGGTAAAGGGGTAAAGGTCCAATCGGGTAATCTAGGTAATGGGTTAGGGTCAAAGGTAGTAATAATCAAACACACACACACGTATAAACTGTAGCATGGTACCAGGTTGAAGAGCATGCAAACTCTACATTGTCTAAGGTCGATAGGTTTATCCAAACAAGGTTGAGGTGATTTTGGTATCCAAGGTATAGGATATGGTCAGGAAACATGACGCAGGTCAAGGTGTAGGAACATTTAGGTATGTTCCAGTACACCAAAGGTTGGGTCAAGATAAATGGTCACAAAAGAGGCAAGGTAAGGTCATTAGGTCAAACAACATGGGTAATAGTGTCGCAAGGTATAGTGAGCACATGAGGTCACAGGTCACTAGTAATGTTCTAGGTCCAAGTAGCTAGGTCACGACATGGGTAGGGCTGAGGTATGGGTAAAATAATGAGTCCCTAAATGATGAAGAGGTTAGGTGGTAAATGATGAGGTCAGAGGTAAAGTGAAGTGTCCAAGTCAGGTGTGGGTAAGGTAGAAAGGATTCAAGCTAGCAAATTAGGGGTAATGGGTAGTAATAAGACTGAGAAGGATAACCAAAATGGTCATAATTAATCGATGTCAGTCACCATGAACCAACCATGGTATGCTAGGGCACAGGACCGATGTCGGTCGAGGTGAAACCATCACCATCAAGTCGGGAAGGTTATAAAAAGAAAAAGTTCTGCATTTTTGAAAATCATTTTTCATTTGCCACATAGGAGAAAATGAAAGAGAGAGAGAGAAAGAGGTGGAAAGTGACCAAGTGACATGAGAGAGCTGAGTTGGTGAGCCAGTAGAGTGAGTGATCATTGGTCGATAGGTGGGTCTATGAGCGCGGTGTGATTGATTTGATTGGGTGGAGAGCCAAGTGGGAAATCGGTGATGGCAGAGGTAGGAGAGGGATGGGTGGACCTGTGCAGTGGCCTGAGGTGCCACCCATAGATGATGCAAAAAGTGATGAGGTAAGAGTCATTCCTATTATTGTTTGTTTTGAGTAGGTGGAGGAGAGAAATCAGGTAGGAGGAAATGGGTTTTGGGGGAAATATTAAAATTTGAATGTGGGGAATTTAATGAGAAAAGGGGAACAAGGGAGGGTAGATTTAGGTAAATGAGGGGTGGGAATAGGTATTGGGTAGGCATTAGTGGGGGAAATGGGTATAAAGGATAAGTGTGGGTAGAAAAAGGGTAGGTGTCATGGGTTTTTTCGTTGCGATAGTGACCGACATCGATCTATTCTTAGCCAACGTCGGTGGGTGAGGTGGTATTGGTCACAGATGTGGTGACCGATGTTGGTTATTGTTGGACCATGGTTGGTCGATGATGACCGATGCCGGTCAACAAAGCTAGAGAGGCAGCCCACAAGGAGCTAAAATAGATGGGTTACAGACAGATAGGTAGGGGTAGGGAGAGTTAGATAGGGGGAAGAGTTATGGGTATGGGTAGGTGGGTGAATAAGGAAGATCGATGAGAGGGAAAAATGAAAATAGGTGAGGTTCCGAGGCATGGGTAGATAGGTAAAATTAAAATAGGTGAGGTTATGAGGCATGGGTAGATAGGTAGTGTTGATTTAGGGCATAGATATAGGTGAAAGGTTGATTTAGTTAGGGTAAGTGGTATAGTGGGGGTGGCAAGGTTGCATGTAGGTATGGTCAAGTTTTATAATATGATTGGTGTATGCAGGCCAGGGACTAGCTACGATGAGGGATAGGGTACCTCCCTTGCTTGTGGAGGTAAAGGGAGCACGACATGCGAGGAGTGGAGCCATGTTGCAGAGGTGGGCCTGATTGGGGTCAAATACTACCGACACGTAGTCCGGGAGGTGAGTTTGATGGTTTCCCTCATCGATAGATGGGATTCGGTGACCAATACATTCCATTTTCCGATGGGTGAGATCACGATCACCCTAGAGGATGTTTATAGGATCCTGCGACTACTATAGTAGGTACACAAGTTTACTCGATCTCCTCAGAGGCATCCGAGGAGTTACTATTACTAGTGTTTGAGAGGGGATGACATTGTTAGGATTCCACAGTGCCAGTATGAGCTACGAGTGATGTACCGAGCCTACCCCGAGGAGATGAGGCTGGTAGTGCTTCTGATGGAGGTAGTATACTATTTTACACTACTAGATGCAGAGGGTGGGAGATTCCCATGGTCATTGATGGGGTTCTACATGACATGGTGGAGAGAAGGACTCAATTTACATGGGCACCTACATTCTTGGTATAACTATACAGGGAGTTGTGGGCTTATGGGTGACTACGGTGATTCAGCTTGTGTTGCACATTCCTATTACATTGTTGGGCCTATGAGCATTTTGTGTGTGCACCCAGTTGGTATGCCCCAGGATGATGCATTCGAGCCAGGTTTTTTTCTTGAGTGGGCTATAGGTGATGGGTGCCAGTTATTGGAGAGCACCGAGTGGTGAGAGCTACACATGATGTAGCCTATTACAGGTGATTACTAGAGGGGTTTCAGCATGGACATCATTTGGAGGCCATATGTGGGCTTCCCTTCATATAGGAAGATGGCGGTGGAGCTGGATGGGTTATAGATCTATAGGTGGATAGAGGGGCGGCGGGTGGGAGCATGAGATGATACCCATAGATCGGGCCAAATGGCAGTTTAGGTTGCCATAGGATATACCCCACCCTTCCCATAGTATAGGAGAGATGATGTGGAGAGGCCTATGTCTTTCCACGACCTATAGACCGACAATCGAGTAGGAGGAGGAGGATGGTTGATCGATGATAGATAGATGATGTTGGGGTGACAGACAGGTATAGATAGTGGTGGGCTGCCTACATATGAGCAAGCATACCACCCAAGGCTAGGGCAGCCAGATTTAACCACCATCATGGTTTAGAGAGATTCCCTACAGGGGCAAGTGGCTACCCTAGTGACCTAGTTGGGCATAGTATAGGACATCCGACAGGAAATGAGGCACAAGTTATGACTCTTAAGGCACAGGTGATCACTTTTTAGGCACAAGGAGTACAGGGACCACTACCCAGGGGGGAGAGGGAGAGGGTGGAGATGGAGATGGGGGTATAGGTAGCCACCCTATAAGCACAAGTGAAAGGTTTACAAGGCTAGTTGGCCACCATGCAGTGGGGATAGGTTATAGGTTTGAAGGGCCATGCACAGATGGCCCTTCAGCCCAGCAGTATAAGGGCATGGTTTAAAGGGGCCCTTCCAGGGTAGTGACAAGGTCCCATTATTAGGAGAAAGAGGGTAGGGGGCAGAGGCCGATGGCACCACCACAGACAATACCTATAACTAGGTTGAGAGATGCCATGGGTGAGGTGAGATACTACTAGGATCACTTGATGGTAGCTGGGATATATGTCTTATCATATGCCGAGTACAAAGCACAATAGGCCTCGAGTGAGAGGAGAAGATCCCGCACACATAGTGTGGAGAGTACAGGGGGCCAGCGAGCCAGGGGCTAGGTTATGGTGAGGCCACTAGTGCATGGAGGCTAACTCTAGAGGTAGGACCATCATGAGCCAGACCAGTAGGGTGAGGCAAAGAGAGGTCATTCGTGACACCTAGCTAGAGGAGGAGAGAGGAGGAGACAAATGAGATAGGCTTGGATATAGATGGGGAGATGATTGAGCTCCATGTATGATTAATTTATTTTTGACATCATATTTTTGACATATATATCTAGCCTGCGTGCCAAAGATAGTGAGGATGTATGATGATTTTTGAGATTTTGTTATATACACCTGCTATGTGTGTCAAAGATATTTGAGAGTCATGTATATGGATACACATGTTTGGATGATTTATTTATAGAGATGATGGTGATTATGGCATGATGTATATATGGTTGTGTGTAACTTGCTATTATGATTTGTATATGTGATGGAAACCAAGTAGTGTAGGCATGATAGAGCCAAGTCATAGGCATAAATGGCATGGATGATGGTTAGGTCATAGGTTTGGATTGAGTTAGGATGGATTTGGTTGAGGCATGGATGGAGTCAAGGTTAGGCATGGATGGAGTCAGGTCATGGCATGGATTGAGTCAGTTTTTGGTTTAGGCATGGATGGAGTCAGGTTAGGCATGGATGGAGTCAGGTCATAGGCATGGATTGAGTCAGGTTTTGGTTTAGATTGTAAGTAATTGGTGATATAGATAACAAATGGTAATGTAGATATATGTGATGATGTAATTTTCCAAATTGTTATTGTGTGTGGAAATATGAAATGATGAATGGGTGAATGTTATGATGATGTTTGAAACATGGATGGTAGATATGTGTATTAGTTATTGTGTGTTGAGATTGTACTTCCATTTGTCGATATACAAAAGGAAAAATCAGGTATAATGTGAATAGGAAAATAGGGGAAAATTGGTAAGGGTAGAGAGTGGTCGAGCTAACCTTCAAGGGCCCCATGCCCTGAAGTGCTGCCTACATAGTCCCGGAAAAAAGGGGACCTCAGGCCGATGTAGTTCTCCCATAAGCTAGGGAAAATGTGAGGAGGTAGGAGAATGGGTCGGTAGGTTATAGGCATGATTGAGTCTAGGTTTTGGTTAGGCTTGGTTGAATTGTGGGAAAATTGGTATGGGTGATTTTAAGTTGATTGTGGTGAAAGAGGAAAATTTCCTAGAGATAAGCATCGAGGGTCTAGTCCTATATAAGATAATCAATATGTAATGAAGAAGTTAAAAGATAAGAGGAGGTAAGAGAGCCACCTGATTGGTGAGGATCATAATGAGTTGATCATACCTTAGATAGGTTGGTGAACATAAGACCCTAAAGACATTGCATGATTGATTATTCTAAAGGTGAAGAATAGTCACATGATCACCAAATGTCATAGTTTCAGTAGGTCCCTTGAGGTGGTAGGAAATGAAGGTGTAAAGGGTGAGAAGGTGAAAAATGGTTAGGTTATATGATATGAGGTAAGCATGCCTATTGGCAAGAGATCAAGATCACAATGAGCAAGTCCATGATGAAATTTTTTTCTATTTGACTTTTATTTGATATAGACTGATCGATGTGGGAAGTCTATATGGGATGAGGAAATTATCTCCTTGAGGTCTTTGTGAAGCTGATCAATGTGGGAAGCTTCAGAATTTTTTTTTTTTTTTGAAGCAGGCTTTACATAGTTGTCCTTCGAGGGAGCAGTCTATTTATAGTAGTGATGTAGAGAGAAAGATGTCCTTTTGAGGGAGTCATATTTTTATTGGAATTTTGACTCAAGGAGTTGGATCCCATGTGGAAATTATGTGAGGGATTTTAAGTCATGGACAAGACTAAGGTGAAGAATGGATTCTTGTTCAAAAAGCAAGGTAAAATGACCATGGGATCTCATCTGAAAGAAGAAAAAGTATCCATGAGAATCATGCCATGTGCAGAGCCATGGTACACATATTTAAGAGAGGGTAAAAGAGTGATGGGTATGCACATGATTCTTGTTTAATCATTGGGGATGGCATAGTGAAAGGAGGGAAGTGAATAGCACTCAAGGGATGAGCATGAAAAGAGGCAGAAGGTGAGGTAGGACTGAAAGTCAATAGTAGAATGGTCAAAGATGCAAGGCATTAAGGGGCTTAGGTTCAGGTTTACCATCGAGTGAAGATAAATGATAAGCACCTGATCCATAGGCATGAGTCATGATGTATGGTCCAAGCCAATTAGGAGCAAATTTTCCCCATTTACTTTTTTTTGCTTTGGTTACATGTTGATTTTCCTTCAGGATGAGATCACCAACTTGGAAGGTTTATTCATGAACACATTTGTCATAGGCACATTTGATACATTTTTGGTAAACTTGGAGATGGTCAAGAGCATTAAGACAACGTTTGTCTAATAACTCAAGTTGTGCTAATCATGGAAAAAGTCATCATCATTGAGCATGTCATGGAGAGAAATATGAAGAGATGGAATCTAGACTTCGAGAGGTAGAAAAACCTCTATACCATAGACCAGAGAAAAAGGAGTGGTAGCAATAGTGGAAGTGTGAATACTAGTATGGTATGCCCACAAGGGCAAAAGGAATGTGTGCGTATGCCAATCCTTCCCAATATCATTAACCACTTTCATGAGAATTTTGTTCAGGTTTTATTAGTGGATTTGGCTTGGCCGTTGGTTTGTGGGTAATAAGGTGATGAGAAACTTAGTTGAATGTCAAAGGCATCACAAATTTTTTCACAAGGTTTTATTTTTGAATTATTTTCCGTTATCAGTGATGAGGTGATGTGGAATGCCAAAGTGATAGATAATGTGATGATTGATGAACTCACATATTTTCTCATCTTTCATGGAGATGAGAGGTATGACCTCAACCCATTTGGTGTAGTATTTGGTAGTGGTGATGATCCATTGATGTCTCTGGGAAGAATGGGGATTGATCTCTCCGACAAGATCCAAACCCCATTGAGAGAAGGGCCAAAGGTCACGGGTGACCTGTAAGGCATGACTGGGTGTATGATGAAGGTTAGCATGTTGTTGACATTTTACAAAATGCTTAACGTAGTCACAACAATCATGGTTAAGGGTCAGCCAAGTAATAGCCTAGGTGAAGAATATGCTTAGTAACCACAAGACCATTAAAGTGACCTCCACATATGCCATCATGAACTTCCTTAATGGTATAGGGAATTTCAGAACTGTAAGGCACCGTAAGAGAATACCATCAAAGCCACACTTATAGAGGAGGCCACCCATGATGATGTAACAAGAGGCCCTTTTGAGAAATGCACATTGTCCATTACGAGTGAGGTCGGGAGGTAAGATGGAGAGGGAAAGATAGTCTGAGTATTGCTTATACCAAAGGTCACTCGGGTCGGGAGCAGCGGTTTCGATAGAGTAAACTTCATGAGGTAAATAAGAGGGTGATTGTAGTCTTTGTATGGTGACAAATATTTTGGAGTTATCGGATGAAGGGTATCTGAGAAGCTAAGCAGGCCATGGTATCTACAAATTTGTTGGTAGAACATGGGGTGGTTTAAAGGGTGTAATAGTCAAAGGTGGTCAAAAGTATGTCTACATGATGCTTATACTTTTGAAGTATCTCATTACAACACTGGTATATACCATTGACTTGGTTTATGACCAATTGAGAATCACCAAAGATGTTGATGGACTTAACATCTAAGGCATAAGTAGCCTAGAGACCCAATACGAGTGCTTCGTATTCAGCAATATTGTTTGTACAATCAAAATCGAGTTTGAAAGACAAAGGCATGGGTTCACCATCAAGAAAAATGAGGATAACACCAGCCCCACCCCACACTGACACTTGGAACCATCAAAGAAGAGTGTCATTTGGTAAGCGGGTTCATCCAAGGAAAGGGTAGCAATAGACTCATCTAGAAAGTCAAAGTTAGAGGTTGATCCTGGAAATAGTGTGCTTCACCAATTGATCAGCGATAATTGGCCCTCGATGGAATTTTTGATGGATGAATTTGAGGTCAAGGTCATCCGAAGCATAATCCCAATGTGTGGCACATTGATTTTGGTAAGGTTTGGCATACATGAAGTGTAAGGGGTCAGTGTTGGTCACAACATAGGTTTTGTGGTTGAGTAGGTAATGGCGAGTTTGGTGGCAACAAAAACTAAGGATAAGAAAAAAATTCAGCATGGGTGTATCGGGTTTCGTAATCCAAAAGAGTATGGCTTATGTAATAAACCACCTGCTCCCTATGTTGTTCATCACGATGAGTGAGCATGGCCCCTAAGGAGTGATCAGTAGTAGAGATGTATAGGTAGAAAGGTTGATCATATTTAGGTGGAATGAGTATGGGTGGTTGGAGAAGGTATTGTTTTAAGGCCTCAAAATCTTTATGGTAGTCATCATCCCATTTAAAGGAGACATCTTTTTGAGAAGATGATGAAATGGATAACATCGATCGGAAAGTTGTGAAATGAAATGGTGAATAGACTGTAACTTACCTTGTAGGCTACTGGAGTTGCCACAGATTAGTGGGGAGGCATTTTGAGAATGGCCTTGACTTTAGCAAGGTCAACCTCTATACCATGTAAGGAAACGATAAATCCCAGGAGCTTTCCTAAGAGAACCGTGAAGACACACTTCTTGGGTTGAAGGTGAACACAATACTTAATGAGGTGGTCAAAGATGGTCTTTAGGACGGTGAGGTGCTCGGAGCGGCATTTAGATTTGGCAAGGATATCATCTACGTAATCTTCCAATATATGGTGCATGATGTCATGGAAGATGTAAGTCATAGCCCACTGATATGTGGCACCAGTGTTTTTAAGGCCAAAAGGCATGACTCGATAGCAGAAGGTCCCCCAAGGGGTGATGAATGTGGTTTTTGTTGATCTTCTAGGGCAAGAAAGATTTGGTTATAACCCGAGAAACCATCCATGAGTGATAACATCTCGTGACCAGCAGTAAGGTCAACCAACTGGTCAATACTAGGTAGAGGAAAGTTGTCTTTTGGGAAAGCTAGGTTGAGGTCACGAAAATCTATGCAAATGTGAAGTCCCCCTATCACCTTAGTGAGGGACAATGTTAGAAATCCATCAGGGATAATCAATGGGTAAGATGAAGGAAACAGAAAAGAAGGCATGAATTTCTTCTTTGACCAAAAGAGAAGCAACGAGGGTGCATTTTCCTAGATTTTTTTTTACGGGTTTAACATCGGGAATGGTTATGATATTATGGACCACTATGGTGGGTCAATACGGGCATGTCAG
Source organism: Taxus wallichiana var. yunnanensis (assembly GCA_018340775.1). Taxonomy (NCBI): domain Eukaryota; kingdom Viridiplantae; phylum Streptophyta; class Pinopsida; order Cupressales; family Taxaceae; genus Taxus; species Taxus wallichiana. The sequence goes on from CM031242.1 coordinate 951,579,296, forward strand.
CATAAGACCAAGTGAAAGCATGGTTATGATTTTTGAGAAAATAAGTGATGGCTTCCTATTCAACAATATCTAAAGATTGGCCAATCTTTAGAATGTGCGGTCATCGTCCGAGTGTGGATGTTGACTTCGATAGTCGATTCATTCAACATGGTTTTCATCTCAGATGGTAATGACTCATGAATATAAGAGTCTTCTTCACAAGGTAGGTGAGTATAGATTCATCATCCTGACATTGAACGACATTAATAGAAGGTGTATCATCATTGATCATTTTAGGATAGGAAGGGAAGAGAAGAGGGAGCCTCACCCTCACGTTGATAAGTTAGAGGCCCCAAGGAAATGGTGTTTATGAAAAAAAAAGTTAGGAGGAATGGATTCTGGATCCATTGACTCTATCAAAAGGTGGTGAAGGTGGTGAAGAAGGTGGAGAAGGGTCGATATCCTCAATGAGTTTAATGTGGGCCTTCTTGGTAGGTAGTTCAACAAAGCCGATACCACTATGGTCATTATGTTTATGGGTAGTACATGGAATAATAGTGTGATGGCCTTACTCAGTAAAATCCAAAACCAAAACCTTTCCACGCACATTGGTGCAGGGAGGTTTAGACGAAGCAACGATTGGTGAGTGACTGGAGGTCGGTAGAAAAGGGGCAGGTTTGTGATGGTGATTCAAGTGTATAGGTGGAAGTATCAAGTCCCCTATAGGTGAGATTTGTGTGAAGGTGGGGAGTCTGTAAAGGAGATGCTCTCCTAGGTGGTGATCATAGTGAGGGTGTTGGTGAAGGCTTCCATACTCTTATGGAGTAAGGAATGTGTTGACATTATAGTCGATACTCCCCCAGAGTAAGGTGTTGAAAAATTCCTTCCAAGGGATCAATGGTTGATATGTGGGTAGATGGGATAGATGATGTGTTAGATGTTGGATCAGAGGTGGAGCTAGCTGATTGGGAGGCTAACGGGTCGGCCGTAGAGGTTGTGGCAGCGGTAGGAATGGAGGATTTAGGTGCGGTTGAGGTAGCGGTGGTATTGGTGAGTGGAGGTGTGGATGAAGAGGAAGTGGTCATGGAGGTAGACACTTTAATGGGTACAAGCACGTCATTGGGTCGGTAAATCATGTTACAGGTTTTGAAAGGTGATGGGTCAGCTAGAATGGTATAGGTGTGTCCTTCATGCTCAAACTTCACACAACGATACAAAGTGGAAGGAACGCAACCCATAACACAAATCTAGGGTCTACTAAGCAACAGGTTATATTGAAATTCCCCTCCAAGACATAAAATAAATCTGGAATAGTATGGGGGCCTATGCAAACATGGAGGATGATGGTGCCAAGTGTAGAAGTGATAGCATCATTAAATGAATGTAACATGATGGGATGTTTATGCATGTAATTGTCAGGTATGCGCATTTGGTCGAATGCATGGGAGGAGATGATGTTAATGCTAGTGCCCCCATCGATCATAACATGTCGCATACATGTATATTATCAATATGGATGGAGATGAAAAGGGCTGGATTAGGGTCATCCATTTTGTGTGGTGTGATCTCCTCATCTAAGAAGATGAGGGTGGCTACTTGGTGAGTAGGTGGAGGTGTAGAAGAAGGTGGTAATTTGGTGAGAGAGGCTACATGATGAGGTGTAATAATGGAGGCTACGGGTGTAGGATCATTGGGTAAAACCTTAATAGACTGAAGAACCTCCATGAGAGCTTGGTGATGGGATTTAGAGGTTTGGATGAGGTCATATAGGGATATTTTGAGGGAGGATTGGTGTAATTTTTTTAGCATCATGCAATGTGTAACCCCATTAGAAATAGGATATGTGGGGCCATAGATAGTGACTTTAGGTGTGGGTGTAGATGGTATGTTGGGTATAGGGTTGGTTGGTGGGTCGGTTGCCTTTTCCTTGCCTTTGTCCTTCTAAGTGTGGGTAGCAACATGGATCATGTTGATTTGAGGCGGGGAGGTAGATGAAGTAGGTGAGCCATGAAAGGTGTAATGACAAGAAGGGAAAAAGTTGAGAGGTGGGAAGGAACCTTGTGAAATGAGTCGGGTACACCAACATTTGGGTGGAGGTTTGGTGAGTTCTCTGATACAAACCATATTAATTTTGAATCTCAGGGATGGATCTAAAATTTTTTGGGGTGGAAATTTTGGTTGTTGCGTAGGAAATGAGGGAAGAACTGTGGAAATTGGTGCTGACAAAATGGGGTCCTCATCAAGAAGATCATCATTGTCAAATTTTTCTTTAGGAGGACACAACTAGACAAGAGAGGCTTTCAAAGCTTTACAGTTCTCTACATCGTGTCCTGGAACACGATGGTAGGCACAAATTTTAGTTTCTTTAAACCCTTTTGGTTTTCGTTTGAGTGGGTCATAAGGTCTAAGAGGTGGTAATGTGATGACAGAAGTTTCGAGGAGATTGGTTAAGATTTTGGCATAGGATACCGCTCTTTGGATCACAATGGGAGGTGAATGTGGGTTTGGAGTGCGGGTGTGGCTGATGTATAGGAAGATTATTTTCAAGAGAGGGATTGGGTTGGTCTATGGTCTTAGGTGTTGGTCATTTATGCTTGGGTAGGGGCATGGTAGATGAATTGGCAATAGAGTGTGTGGTTAGTTTGACTACCTTATTGGAGGGTAGCAGATTTTTGCCTTTAGGTTGCACCTTCTTGGGTAAAGGTGATATGGGTGCATGAGATGTAGAGGGAAAAGTGGATGGTGGAAGAGGACGGGTTACCCATGGGGGTAACCGAGGTGCTATGGAGGTAGATGGCGTAGGTTGGCAGGAGGTGTGAGGGAAAGGGAAGGAAGTGTTGTGGGTAGTGAAGAAGTTATTGATGGTATTAGAGGTATGGGTGGTAAAAATGTTATAGGTGTGGGCGGAGGTTGTGTTGGGTGCTTGGGTATATTAGAGGTCTGTAAGGGGTAAATGGGTTGTTGGTTCCTTGGTTTACCAAAGTGGATGGAGGTTTCTTAGCCTGTGGTTGAGGGTGACCTAGGATGGACGGGATGGGTGAAGGTGATAAGGGTGTGATTGGTGAGGTTGGGGTATTAAATCTAGGAGATTGGTTCTTTTGTTTAAGGGCTGGGTTAAATTATTTGTTAGCTTTTGAAGACGTGGCTAAATCTAATTTGATGGGTGGATGAGTAAGGCTAGCCGTTGGTATGACCCCTAAAGTAGTAATTGGTTTAGGAAAGGAAGATGATGTAGGTGTGGGTTTGGATGCAGATGCATGTTTGGTTATGGGTAGAGATGTATGTTGAGCTATGAGTATAGTTGTGGTTGTGTTTGGTGTGGTCAGCCGAAACACTTTTGGATAGATAGTGGAGGTGTCATCGAGTGGCATCTACATTTGTGTTGAGACAGGAAGTAGAAGACGCCCCTAAAGTAAGTCTCTATCAACATAATCCAAGTGATCGGCTAAGCATGAGAACAAAACTACTGTAGGTGAGGTTGATGTGGATCCAATGGCAATTCCCATAAAATGTGTTTTAGAAATAGGGAAATTACTAGCTTTAGCCTTTGTGGGTAAGAGAGCCAAAAGTAAGTTAGCAGGATCTTGGGTGGTTGATGGAGAGTGGTCACCTAGAGGTAACGGAATTTCTACTAGATCTTTGATAGGTGGAGGAGATGATGGGTGCTCCTCTGTGGGTGGAGGAGATGAACTAGTGTCTCCTATGGGTCAAAGAGATCTTGCTGGTGATGGCTCTCTAAGTGGAGAAGCCAAAGGTGAAGTGGTCTTTATGTTAACAGAAGGCTCTTTCACATGTGAGGGAGGATATGAAGGGTTTTCCTTTGTGGGTGGAGGAATAGGTGAGGTGAGTTCATGTGTAGGTGGAGGACTTCGGGCTAGGATTTCCTCTATGGAAGGAATATGAGGAAATTGGGAGGCAACTGGTGCTTCACTAAAAATAGCACGGACCTCGTGAGTATTGTTATCATTAGTCAAGGTCTCCCTAGTTTGGTCAGAAGAAGGGGCATGATTAGGAAATGGTTTTTTGAAAATGTGCAGGTTTTGGTTGGAAGGTGCATTCGGATTATCCAAGACTAACTCACCATTCTTGATCATTTTCTAGATAGTGTTCTTGAAAGTGATGCAATTTCCGTCATTATGACCTTTTACTTGATGATAGTTGTAGAAGTCATGCTCTTTATACCACACAAGTGTGGGGTGAGTAGGATGAAAACCAATGTGTGGTTTTATAGGATGAAGGGTGATGGCCCCAGCTTTAATGAGCTTTTCTAAAATAGAAGAATAAGGCTCCCCAAATAGGGTGTATTTCCGTTGTTCTCATCTGAATTGAAAAGTCTAGACAGGGGAAAGATTAGATGAGGGCTTAGCCTAGTTTGATGGATGAGCTGGGCCGGCCTTGAGTACCACCGCATTAGCGGTTCCCTTGGCTTTTGAATAATTATTTTGTAGTTTTGAAGAAGAAGAGGTATCATTTCATTTAAATGTCACGTTCTTATTTTGTATTTGTATTTTCTTTTCTTCAATGGCCCAAATTTCTAGCTTTCGTGCCATGGTGAATGCCTCATCGAAGGTTTGGAAATTTTGCACCTGTAGGGTCAATGAAATATGTCTAACACAAGCCCACGTGAAGAGCTCTATGAGTTCGGTTTGTGGTAATTGGAATGTGAGTTGATTGATCAAAGCTACGCTAGTGAGTGACAAAATTTTCAATAGAATCGGCGTCATATTGACGCGTAGAGTAGATTTGTCATGGTAACCTTCTTAACAACGTTGCTAGAGAAGTGATCCAAGAAGACTTTGGCTACTGATTAAATGAGTAGATAGTATGTCTAGGTAATCCATTATACTAGTCTAATGTGGGCCTAGTCAGAGACATGGGAAAGGTCCTCAGAAGAAAAGTGTCATCATGGGCGATCAGATAACACCCATGTTTGAAAGATTGTAAATGTTGTTGCAGGTCCTCTTTGTTATTGAAGCGGTTAAATTTAGGCATCTCCCAATGTACGGGATATGGACGAATAGGAATGGATGGGTGTATGGGCTCATTACAAATTTCATCATAGGTGAGAGAGTTGCGTGATGAGCGAAATCGATGCCTCTAGTGTCTGCATCTTGTCCATCATTAACTTGATGAGGTCATTGGTAGGTGGTGATGGATGGGTACCTCTGTAGTATAAGAGGGTTAGTGTTGGAAATATGATGGAGGTGGCATTCCAGTAAATGGTGACGCCGAATAGGTAGGTTGAGAATGAGGCAGTGAGATAGGGGGCATGTACCTAGAATGAATGATAGATGAAATGGGAGGCTACCGATAGTACATATATGAAATTTGAAGGGTAAAGGTAACCCTAGTAGTAATGGGGGCTAAAACTCGGAATAGAAAGGAAAATGTTTTGAAATTTGGTAGGGATCATCGACACTGGGGTGGTTTTGTTGTTATGGGTATATTTGAGACAATAGGCGTGGATGAGGTTTTGTTCGGGTGGTTGTGAAGGTATAGTGGATGTCATGGGTGTAATAGATGTGGCGAGATGTGGCGGTCATTGTAGGTATAGGGCCTAGCTTTGAAATAACTATGGGAAAGTTAGGTGTGGGTAGTGTAGAGCTAGCAGGGGCTGACGTAGAAGTAGGAATGAGTTTTGGGGGCGCAGATATGATCATACCATATATCAACTAACTCGAGGAATCTCGAGTGGGCGAGTGGGAAAGATAGAAATTTAAGGTGGTAGGGTTCGATCAAGGAGTCGTGATAGGTTGGGTAGGATCCATGGGTGAGAGAATGGAAGGTGGTGAAGGTATAGGTGGGAGTGGTTGACAACTAGCATGGAATATAAGGCAATTTTCTTGGCTACAAGTCAGCACCATGTGAACAAGTACTGATTTGGTAGGACTAATTTTTGTAATGACACAAAAATACAGCAGAAATAGGAAAAACAGGTAGTGGTGGGTGGATTGGGTTAAAATGTCAGCTGGAAAATTACACAAGGCTAACTGATGTCAGTTAGGGTAAACTGATGTTGGTCAGAGGTAACTGCGGTCGGTCACTATGAAAAAGAACAGTTTGCCAAACAAGGAAAAATACTGATAATGTACCAGGTAGATACGTTGTGTGATGGATTTTATCATAACAGAGAAGATACTGAGAGTTATAGAGACTCGAATAGTAAAGAAGATGAAGCAAATGTCCTTTTGGGTAGGTTAACCAAAAGAATAGTAAACCGACACCGGTTGGATAAAATTGGTGATGGTCAGAGGGTAACCGACGACGGTCGCTAGACCGACACCGGTTACTGTGAAATTGAAACAACGATGAAGAAAAAGGTGGTTGTGATTTAAAATCAAGTGTGGAATAAAATAGAGAACTCTGAGAATGATAAAAATGGGGTCCAGGAACACTTAGACGAAGTTAGAATACACCAACTATGATGAGGAGCATGCAAGGAGAAATAAAAATATGAAGAACGTGTCCTCTCACCTCAAAACACAAGCCAAGCAGAAACACTAAGAAAAATATGATCCTAAAAGTGCTTTTTCTATTATTTTTGTTCAACTTATGCTATTAAGGACTAACCGTGTGTATTTAGAATAGAATTGTTTGGTTGGGAAGGCATCTTACGAAGAAGTATATCTAAAAGGAGAGGTTTCAGGTATTTTATGGTGGGGGAAATCTGTCTCCGAGATAATGACTCGACAAAAGCAATGAGCTAGGGAGTACCTGCCAATCGGACCATGTGATCACTGACAGATGTTCCCGGGTAAGATGTTGTTTAAGAAATATGTGTTAATTTAAATTTGTGTAGTTTGGTAAGACTCAGAGAGAGAGAGAGAATGTGCTTTCTATGATTCTTTTTCAACCATCAGCTGGGCATGACTTCCAGCGTATAGGTTGCCCTCATTTAATGTTCACTAATGCAACATACAAGAATGAAATGCCGTTAATTTTAAGCCCAAATTGAAATATTAAATTTGATGTCACAAAAGATGAACATGAGAGAATATGATCTTTCACTAATGCAATACAACTGAAAGAGAATAAGAGTTCTTTTTATAGCACCAAAACATGATTTCTTTGAGACAATAGAAAGAAGAGAAGATTCCAGGGGAGAAATTTAATGTGAGAACCTTTCAGAAAAGAAACAAACATGAAACTTTCACCTAGGAATTAAGAAATGCAAGGAACCCTAAATGGGTCCCACCATGTGTGCTAAAATGTTTCACCTGATTCTTAGAGCGTTTCTCGGAATGTGATGAAACAGATAAGGGTAAAAAGGCTAGGAGAAATACCTATTGAAGCTGGTTGAAGATTGTTGCATGCATATGAATTCTTGATCCATAGCTGATCATGACCGATTCCTTTTGGCTATGAGGAACTACCGAAATAGACAACAAGACCACCAAATGGAAGTTAAATAGTATATGCAAAGTGGCCTCGCCTAGCTTATGCTAGATCCTGGAATTATGTTACTCCCTATAATTCTATCAATCCACTGTTGTAAACAAATTAATGCGAGAACTAAGGTAAATATTGTCCTACTATAGTCAATATGATTTAAGCATCTCATATAAAATAGAATAAGCAAAAGCTAGTCTAACATGCTAGGTTAGGATAAGATCCAAAGGTCGAGTAAATGGTTCGGGTTTACTGCAGTCCGATAGAGATCTAATGAAGGTCACAGGTGATTATAGGTAACTTGGGAGTAAGTAGGTAGGTTGTTGGTTTGTACTATGTTGACAGACATAAAGACCGACGCCGGTCTAGTCCTGACCGATGCTAGTTAGTCATGACTGATGTCGACCACCGAAGAAATGACAGGGGGTTAATAATGGGGTTTGGGTATGTTTTCCTGTGTTGATGGGGAACCTGGGTAAGGTGTCTAGGTGGTGTGGGTAGGGATGCAGGTCAGTGGGCAGGTCTGGTGGGGTTTTGGTGAAGTTGGGAGGAGTTATGGGTTAATTTTGTGAATGGTAGTAAAGGAGTATGATCGGGTAGGTCAACCAATGCCAGTATAGGCTCGACCGACGATGGTTTTGGGAGACCGACACCGATGACTATGGGAGATTGGGAGATTTTGTAGAATGGAATTTTGATCTTCTTTGTGATTTTACAAAGGGTTGGGTTGGTCGAAATGGAGTGTTGGATTGCTAAGACAGGTTTTTAAGGGGTTTTGGAAGGAGTATAGGGGGACAAGTTACACGAGACGACCTTTGAGTGGCTAGGAAAGCAATAGCACACAAGAGAATCTAAATACTGAAAGTATTAAAAAAAAACTAGACTGAATAGAGTAGTATACTTACTTGGAATTTTCTACCAGTCGACTATGGGTGAAGAGTGGAGATGGTGGTGAGATATTTATTCTATGAAGGTCCACTAGTTGATAGGAGACTCTTGCTTGAGCTTCCTAGGATTTTCTCCTTGCTTGGCTGAATTAGCTCTTGGCTTGGATGGTTGTGGATGTCTGGGTGTGAACAGATGCTCACTCTGATTGCATGCAGATGTGATTACTCTCTCTTGCTCTTATAAATGTGCCAACCTTGAAATAAGGTTACCAAAGGGAATAAAATGTAACCGACGATGGTTCCGGGGTTGACTAGCATTAGTTTAGGGGTGACTGGCGTCGGTTTAGGGCGAGGATTTCGTAGGTTTACTAAAAGGGGCAGATCCGCTTGATTTCTTGGATCCGATTAGTTTCTTTTCACGGATTAGAATGGAAACTTCTTTCCTAATGGGCACAAATATGGTTAAAGGGAATGTAGGCTTTGATTTTTAGGGTTTAGTTGGGTTTTAGTTAGTTATGGAAACATACTAAGAATAGACTTAGGGTGGGGTAGCTAGGTGAGGTTTATAGGTGAGGTGGTGGTGTGGGAATTTTCTTAATTAGGATAATTAAATAAAAAATATTGTGAGGACATGGATAAATATAATTAATTTAATTAAATTAATATTAGTGTGGGGTGAAAGGGGCCATGGCTAGGTAAGTGTGTTCAGGTTGGTTATTTCTTTGAGGGACCGAGGGAGTGTGACCCAATTTGGGTGTCTACACTGGGTATAAAGATAATGCCACATTTTTATATTTTGTATATTTTATATGTGTTTTAAGAATATCACTTCAATATTTTGTAAGACTTGCATAGTATTATCCTCCATAGTTATAAAAGGATGCATCTAAATATGACTTTTCTTGCATGTTTCAGAGTCTCAACAAGATCATTCCCTTGAAAAAATGTATAACTACACAAACAAAATGGGAAATCATTCAATGTAGGTGAATCATGTCCATGTGTATATATATAATTATTTGTATTTTTACGAAATATGGACAGCCCAATGCAGAAGGACATAGGCGAGTTGTTATTTTTAGAGTTGGATGGCCTAAATGGGCGGACAATCTGCGCTTGAGACCATAAATGGGAAAGTTTACATTCTAAGTTGGGTGAGCGAGCTAATCGCTTAATGGTGGCCGAGATGGGTGAGCAAGCTCACCTACCGAGCTAATAAATATTAAATCTTGTACCTAATGAGAAAATTCTCTTTCTCGTAACTGGAATAATGAAAGAAGAATAGATATAAAATGTAGCTTATTTTATAATGGATAGGTGCCCATTCTCACAGCCTTCATAGAGTTATTGAAAAGAATAAGTTCAATATTACTTGTATTACAATTATTAGAATTGGCATACGCCCATTCTCATACAAACAAACTTTTTTATCTTCCATTGAATGGTTAGGTATCCATTTCTATAGAGGTATTAAAATGTTTAAGTTCAATATTTCTTGTATTGAATGGGAAGATGCCAATTTTCATATAGGAATCATATATGAAGAATATAGATAAAATTTAGTTTATTTTAGAAGTGTAATTATTAAACCTAAAACATGGCTATGATATTGTTTAATATTTATATTTGTTTTTTACCATGGCATAGTGAGACCATTAATTTGCAAATAAATTGTTTACCACCTTTTATTAATTGAAGGTACTTATTTTTCAAACATGTCTTCGATAGCCGTTGGAGGGAAATTAGAAAAATTAATGGAAATTAATTCACACCACTTTATGGCATTGTAGAGAGATTGATGGTATTTTTTTTTTGTTTTTGGTAGAGGTCATGGGAATTGCAAGGTTCACCATGGGTCGGCGAATCTATCTCTTTCTTGTTCATCCTTTCTATTTTATTTTTCATCCAGTTTCATCTTTTTGGGCTTCTTGTATTTTGTAAATACACACACACACACACACACACACACGATTCACCAGCATTGAATTATTTCCTATTTTGTTTGTGTAGTTAACCATTCATGAGGGGGTGCAGGGAAACTAAGATTTTAGGAGAGGGTGCTAATATAATATAATTATTAATTATTACAAAACAAACAATGTTTGTTTTTATGAGAATGGGCTTGTGCCCATTATAAACATGCACAACTTCTATAAAGGATGTCACAATGCATAGCTTCCCATTATAAAACAAAGTACCTTCCCATAGACTATTTTGTCCTATGAAGCGGAATATTTGAGCAATATTTCTGAGATATTGTTTTTTCTCTCCACTAAATTTTTGTTGACCCTTTCCACTTTGGGCTCCCTTTGTTTCATAAGACTATTTTGGCTTGTGAAGAACCAGATTTGAAGAAAATTTGAGGCATAGATTATTCAACTCTTCTCTGTTGAATTATTATGAGATGAAGAATATCATTTGGTTTTCTTTCCCTTATATTTTGTTCTTGGTTTAAAGATAATGCCCTATTTTTTATCTTCTATATTTTTTTATCTGGGTATTAAGAATATCATTTCAATGTTTTTTGAGACATGTGTAGTTGTTAACCTAATCAAGTTGTTAATACGGGAGTTACTTATTTTTAAATTGAAGATAAGTTTCAAAGATACTTCTAACTCTTCTTTGTTATAAAGATAAATTATAATGTCATATTTTAGATCTTTTGTATTTTTTATATGGGTTTTAAAAATATCACTTCAATATTTTGTAAGACTTGCATAGTTGTTATCCTCCATAGTTATAAAATATTGCATCTAAATATGATCGTTTCATGCATGTTTCAGAGTCTCAACATGATCACATTCCCTTGTAAAAAAATGATATGATTCTCCTTCTTGGTAAGATGGGGAGTTACCTAAGAAATCCACTGCCAATCCTTCATGCTAAGATGGGGAGTTATCTATTATGTTTTTACCAAAGTATAGAGTGGGATTACCACCTAGGAGGCATTGCTTAGTTTCTGAATTGGACGTGACAGTTGATCACAAAATAAATGATAATTCTATAATTCTTCTTTCATCCATAAAATGATATTTTTTGTTCATGATCGATGTTCATCAAGGTTAGATAATATTAATAAAATTAAATCATTTTATCCTGAAGGTGAATCATTTGCAAATTGGCCTTGCATCAATGGTGAATCATGTCAAGTAAAGCATTTTATCCCGATGGTGAATCATTTTCTACTTGGCCTTACATCAATGGTGAATCATGTCACATCTGTTAGCCTTGATATCATATGTTTCTCTTTGCATTGTTGAATGATTTACCACATATGCAAGGCCAAGGTACACATGGTTTATCCTTTGAGATTAAATGTTGCACTTCCATTACTATGATCTTACCTTGCTGAACAAAAGTCTTCTATTGTATAGTATTGGGTATTAGAATGTTTATAACGGGCACAAGCTAAATTTTAATTCTAAATATTCTTAAAAAAATTAAATTTTATTTCTATTATTCTACTTTGATTCATACATGAGAAGGGGCATCTACCCATTCAATACAAGTAAATATTGAACTTAAATAATTTTTAGACCTCTATAAAGGATGTGAGAATGAGAAGTTAGTTTGTACAAGAACTTAATCATTTTAATACCTCTGTATAGGCTATGAGAATGGGAAACTTCCACTTCAATAAAAGACAAAAATGTATGGTTTCCCATAGGCTATGAGAATTTATACCTCTATAAATCTGTGAGAATGGGAAACTTCCGATTCAATACAAGGAAAAAATGTTTGGTTTCCCAATTCAATACAAGATTAAATAAAAAATTAATATGAGAATTGGCATATGCCCATGCTAAACATTCAAATGAAAGAAATTTAGTACAAGACATAAATGTTTGTTTATATGAGAATTGACATATGCCCATTCTAAGAATTTTAATGCAATCAATGTTTTAAAAATGTTATTTTAGTATTATTTATTTTTCAGTATTCTAATAACTCTCTAAAAAATTTAAAGGGGTCTAAACATTAGGAATATTAAAGCATTAAAGCATGGTTGGTAAAATTTTTATAAAAATATCGGTCTCATGTTATGTTTCATGTCACTCCATATTTTTAAATAGGGTTTTGACTACAACTAGAATTATTCATATTGCGACGCTACCAAACATTTATATCATTTTGGCTAGACTAACCCTGGTAGAGACAAGTTGTGATTCCGCAAGTGTTGCACTACATACCCTCGAGGGGGATCAAGCCTTATGTAGTTATATTATTTTGTTTTAGAAAGGGCATCTTGGCTCTACCAAGTGCTGCACTACATACCCTTGGGTAGATGCCCATTCTTGTATTATGTAGTTCTATTTAATAATTTGATTTAGAAATGGCAGATGCCCATTCTCGCCCATTTTCATATAGGAGAAATTAACATATATTGTTTAAGACCATGACATATCGAGACCAGCATGCAAATATATTGTTTACCACCATGTATTTATTAATTAAAGGTAATTGTTTTAAAACAAGACTTGGACCGCTCGTAATAATGAGAATAAGCATTAGACCATTCTCTAGACATTCTAACATTTTTTTTTGGCCATATTTTTGTCAATTGTATTGGACTATTTAGAAATATGGGAATTTTTCCATCCTCTAACAAAAACATTTATTTTTGGGTTGTTCCCATTTTGCATCAAAGGAAGACCATTGCAATCAAAGGAGGACCATATTAGAAGAAGAATAGTGTAAAAAAATTTTGACAGCCTTTATAGAGTTAGTAATTATATCATATTAGTTGGAATATCTTTAGCAAAGCCTAGTGCCGCACCGCATACCGTAGACACCTAAAACCACTAATGCAACCTTTAATGCTAAGATTGCACTAATTATCCTCTTTCTCATCATTTCCATAATAATTAGCACTTTTCCACTAATTAGCTAACATTCCTCTTCATATTCATTAATTAACAACATTTCATTAATTAATTAGCCTTCCTATCATTAAATATGTCAATTAATGAACTTTCGTTAATTAATATCCACTTCTACTTGGGTTAATTAATTACACTCACAACTCTAAATCAATAAATTACCATTTATTGGATCAAATTCCTCTCTTACATCCCATAAATCATACTAATTTTCCTCTAATTAGATTCTATAATCTTACATATACCTATTAATTAATCACCTTTGATTAATTAAAACATCCCCCAACTCCCATGACTTACTAATGACAAATTAAACTCTACTAAATCATGATTACCTTTTATAAAGCAATCTTATTCATTCCTAATCTTGTTTTACCTTTATCCCACATTCATCAATTTGCTACCCTTTCCTCTTCATGCAAGCTATATAAATAACCCTCCTTCTTACCTTTCTTCTTGCACCATGCTTTTAATAGTGAAAGACTATAAGAATTTTGATATTGATCCATTATCCATTGTTGGAAATAGCTTATCCATCTTACATTCTTTCACTCAAAAAAGAGTAATATGGGAAGATCCAAAATGGCCTTGTAGACATTTTTGGTGAAATTTCATTTTCAATCTTTGAGATCAAGTAATAATCCACTTTGATTGCTTATGTCCTTCATAGGTTCATAGTTTAAGTTAGCAATCATAGAGAGCAGTAAATATCTTAGCATGTAGTTTCATTTATGCATTGAAGAAGAATTTCCTTTAAGCTCTTATCTTGATGATTCATTGTTTAATTAATATATTTTTTTGAAGTTATGCAAATATTAGTTAATAAAACATGAGCACACATACCATTAAAGGGGGATCATTCCTCTATCTCTAATTGTTTTTTATTCTTTCACTTTTGGGCTCTCTTTCTTTTCATGAAGAATATCAAGGAAATTTATGAGAAACAACAATGAATATTTCTAACTCTTCTCAATGTGAAGAATAACATTTGGTTTTCCTTCAAAATAAAAATGAGGCCCAACCCACTTCATCTTCATGTCATGCCCATTCGAGTTTTCCATTATTTCATACAAACAAACAAACATTTTTTTCATTTTATCTTGAATATAATTATATCATTTGGGTTGGACTATCACTCGGCGAAGCCAAGTTTTGCTTTCCGCCAAGTGTTGCACTACATACCCTCGAGAGGGATCAAGCCTTATGTAGTTCTATAGTTTTGTTTTAGGAATAGTTATATTTATGGGCATTTATCCATCCTCGAACAAAAAAACATTTATTGTTGGATTGTTCCCATTTTGCATGGAAGGAGGACAATTGCAATGGAAGGACACATTCTAACAGCCTTTATAGAGTTAATAATTGTATCATATTGGTTGGACTATCCTGAAGGATAACCCCTATGATTTTGGTCTATCTCTCTCTTTTCATGAGAAACAAAAATGAATATTTATAACTCTTCTCAATGTGAAGAATAACATATTCTTTTCCTTTCATTACAAAATGGGAAAAAATTCACTTCATGTTCATTTCTCAATCTTTGAGATCAAGTAATAATCCACTTTGATTGGTTATGTCCTTCATAGGTTCATAGTTTAAGTTAACAATCACAGAGAGTAGTAAATATCTTAGCATGTAGTTTCATTTATGCATTGAAGAAGCATTTCCTTACAGCTCTTATCTTGATCATTCATTGTTTAATTAACATTTGTTTTTGAAGTTATGTAGATATTAGTTTCAATTTATAGCTTAGTTAAAAAAACATGAGCACACATACCATTAAAGGAGGATCAATCCTCTATCTCTAATTGTTGTTTATTCTTTCACTTTTGGGCTCTCTTTCTTTTCATGAAGAATATCAAGGAAATTTATGAGAAACAACAATGAATATTTCTAACTCTTCTCAATGTGAAGAATAACATCTAGTTTTCCTTCAAAATAAAAATGAGGCCCAACCCACTTCATCTTCATGTCATGCCCATTCGAGTTTTAAATTATTTCATACAAACAAACAAACTTTTTTTCATTTTATCTTGAATATAATTATATCATTTTGGTTGGACTATCCCTAGCGGAGCCAAGTTTTGCCTCTACCAAGTGTTGCACTACATACCCTCGAGAGGGATCAAGCCTTATGTAGTTCTATAGTTTTGTTTTAGGAATAGTTATATTTATGGGCATTTGTCCATCCTCAAACAAACAAACATTTACTATTGGATTGTTCCCATTTTGCATGGAAGGAGGACAATTGCAATGGAAGGACACATTCTGATAGCCTTTATAGAGTTAATAATTGTATCATATTGGTTGGACTATCCCTGATGGATAGCCCCTATGATTTTGGTCTCTCTCTCTCTTTTCATGAAAAACAAAAATGAATATTTATAACTCTTCTCAATGTGAAGAATAACATATGCTTTTCCTTTCATTACAAAATGGGGAACAATCCACTTCATGTTCATTTCTAACCCTTTCAAGTAGACAAATGCCCATATGTAGTTTTCCTTAAGTTTATTTCTATTTTTCTCTATGATTCCTATTATTAGAATGGGCATATGCCCATTATCAAGATGCTACAATAAATTGATATGAATATTTTTCTAATTTTATCTTGCATACAATGAAATTTTTCTAATACATATATTAGAATAAATTGATACGAATTGAATGGGCAAGATATGAGAAATAAAAGTTTTTTTTTCAGTTTAGCACTTTTGTAGACTTAATCATATCTAACTCCATAATGAAAGATGCTAGTGGAGAGATAAAATTTACTTTGCCTTTGTTTAAGAATGGGCAGTTTTCCATTCTTTCATACAAAAAAACAAACATTTTTTTTTCATTTTATCTTGAATACAATTGTATCGTTTTGGCTAGACTATCCTTGGTGGAGCCATGTTCTACCTCTCGCCAAGTGTTGCACTACATACCCTCGAGAGGGATCAAGCCTTATGTAGTTCTATAGTTTTGTTTTAGGAATAGTTATATTTATGGGAATTTATCCATCCTCGAACAAACAAACATTTATTGTTGGATTGTTCCCCATTTTGCATGGAAGGAGGATGATTACAATAGAAGGACACATTCTAACATCCTTTATAGAGTTAATAATTGTATCATATTGGCTAGACTATCCCTGACGGATAACCCCTATGTTTTTGGTCTCTCTCTTTTCATGAAAAACAAAAATGAATATTTCTAACTCTTCTCAATGTGAAGAATAACATATGCTTTTCCTTTCATTGAAAAATGGGGAACAATCCACTTCATGTTCATGTCTTTCCCATTCAAGTAGACAGATGCCCATATGTAGTTTTCCTTATGCCTATTTTTCTCTGTGATTCCTATTATTAGAATGGGCATATGCCCATTATCAAGATGCTACAAGAAATTGATATGAACATTTTTCTAATTTTATCTTGCATACAATGAAATTTTTCTAATATGTATATTAGAATAAATTGATATGAATTGAATGGGAAAATTCCCATTCAATTATAATATGAGTAATGAATGAAAATTATTGTCATTTTAGTACTTCTATAGACTTAATACATGAAAGATGTTCTCATAGTCATTTGTATTAATTTGATTTAGAAATGGCAGATGCCCATTCTCATAGTTTATTAATTTGATTTAGAAATGACATATGCTCATTCTCATATTGGAGTAATTAGTATATTTTGGTAAAGACCATCTCGACGGGGATCAAGCCTTATGTATCTCTATTATTTTTTTTAGGAATGGGAATCTTGGCTCCACCAAGTGTTGCACTACATACCCTTGGGTAGATGCCCATTCTCATAGTTGTATTAATTTGATTTAGAAATGGCAGATGCCCATTCTCATAGTTGTATTAATTTGATTTAGAAATGACATATGCCCATTCTCATATTGGAGTAATTAGCATATTTTGTTAAAGACCATCTCGAGGGGGATCAAGCCTTATGTAGCTCTATTATTTTGTTTTAGGAATGGGCATCTTGGCTCCACCAAGTGTTGCACTACATACCCTTGGGCAGATGTCCATTCTCATAGTTTTATTAATTTGATTTAGAAATGGAAGATGCCCATTCTCATAGTTGTATCAATTTGATTTAGAAATGGCAGATGCCCATTCTCATATTAGAGTAAGCATATTTTGTTAAAGACCATCTCAAGGGGGATCAAGCCTTATGTAGCTCTATTATTTGTTTTTAGAATGGGCATCTTGGCTACGCCAAGTGTTGCACTACATACCCTTGGGTAGATTCCCATTCTCATAGTTATATTAAATTGATTTAGAAATGGAAAATGCCCATTCTCATAGTTGTATTAAATTTATTTAGAAATGGCAAGTGCCCATTCTCATAGCTCATAGTTGTATTAAATTGATTTAGAAATGGAATGTGCCCATTCTCATATCTCATAGTTGTATTAAATTGATTTAGAAATGGAAAATGCCCATTCTCATAGTTGTATTAATTTGATTTAGAAATGGCAGATGCCCATTCTCATATTGGAGTAATTAGCATATTTTTTTAAAGACCATCTTGAGGGGATGAAACCTTATGTAGCTCTATTTTTTTTTTAGGAATGGGCATCTTGGCTCCACCAAGTGTTGCACTACATACCCTTGGGAAGATTCCCATTCTCATAGTTGTATTAAATTGATTTAGAAATGACAGATGCCCATTCTCATATAGGAGTAATTAACATGTTTTGTTAAATACCATCTTGAGGGGGATCAAGCCTTATGTAGTTCTATTATTTTTTTTTAGGAATAGTTGTAGGCATTTAGAAATATGGGCATTTGTCCATCCTCAAACAAACAAACATTTATTGTTGGATTGTTCCCCATTTTTCATGGAAGGAAGACGATTGCAATGGAAAGGCACATTCTGACAGCCTTTAGTGTTAATTATTGTATCATATTGGTTGGACTATCACTGGCAAAGAGCCCCTATATGTAATTTTTGTTTATTCTCTAGCTTTTGGTCTCTCTCTCTCTCTTCATAAAAATAAAAATGAATATTTCTAACTCTTCTCAATGTGAAGAATAACATCTCGTTTTCCTTTCATTGCCAAATGGGGTACAATCCACTTCATCTTCATGTCATGCCCATTCGAGTAGACAGATGCCCATATGAATTTTGCCTTATGCGTATTTTTCTCTATGAATCCTATTATTAGAATGGGCATATATTGATACAAATTGAAATATTATTTGAAATTTATTTGTATTATTAAATGATACGATGTTATTTCTTGTATTTAATTATTAGTATTATTAATTAATGTTGTTAATTAATTAATTTTCTTTAGTCCTAATATCATATGTTAAATACATATTCTTTGATTTCTAATTTTTTGAAATAATGGAGTTTATGTCGTTAATTAGTTTTATAAAGTTTTATTATATTTTTCATAATTTTAAAATGCACTATAATTAATTAAGCATTATAAATAATGGTGATAAAGTTGTTAATTAGTTTTATAAAATTTAATTATATTTTTTTAATATTATTTAATTATTTTAAAAATATTGTTTATCCGTTTGATAATATAATTAGATGTTATTAATATGTTTCTAGTTAATATAGTAATGTAAGTTTGTTGGCAATAATAATTCTGGTATTTATTTATTAGTATTATTAATTAATGTTGTTAATTAATTAATTTTCTTTAATCCTAATATCATATGTTAAATACATATTCTTTGATTTCTAATTTTTTGAAATAATGTTGTTTATGTCGTTAATTAGTTTTATAAAGTTTTATTATATTTTTATAATTTTAAAATGCACTATAATTAATTAAGCATTATAAATAATGGTGATTAAGTGGTTAATTAGTTTTATAAAATTTAATTATATTTTTATAATATTATTTAATTGTTTTAAAAATATTGTTTTTTCATTTGATAATATAATTAGATGTTATTAATATGTTTCTAGTTAATATAGTAATGTAAGTTTGTTGGTAATAATAATTCTTGTATTTAATATTATTTGATAGGATAATTTTTTACTAATTAATTATAATATTATTAATTAATTATTTAAATTAGTAGCAATACTAATTAATTATAATACTATTAATTACTAATATCATATCTTGATTAGAAACAATTTGAATTCTATTATTACTTGTTGTTATTGATTAATTAATTTTTAATAATACCAGACGATTGTTTCAAATTTCAAATTTTCACACTTTCTTTTTGGAAGGCTCTTAATGGTCATTTATTATGGTATGTTTGATTCAAATTTTGAAATTTTGGTCATTTTTTTTTTTAAGATTTGGTCATTTATTATGGTAGGTTTGATTCAAATTTTGAATTTTGGGCACTCTTTTTTATGAGGCACGCCAAGTACATTATAAAAATATTGATTTTGAATGAATCGGGTTTTGATTTTTCTCTATTGTGACTGATATTTTTTCATTTAGAGATTTACTTGGGGAAAGCCAAAGAATGTAGATGTAGCTAGAGAAATATGAAGATACATAGATTTTGCAGAAGAAAGAAGAAGATATAGCTTAGATATAGGAGATATATGAAGATATAGAGATTTTGCAGAAGAAAGAAGAAGAAATAGTCACCGATATAGTGATTTTACAAGGGAGAATTTTCAAGATTTCTCAAAGGAAAACAACAATGGTAGAGCAGGCTATTCAAGGTTTTTATATCTCATTTTTTCCATGTTTACTTCTAAAGCCTAAAAATGTATAAACACAAATCTTTTAGTTCACAATAGACTATTTGAACCTGTTTTTCCATATATCTCATTTATTTTTATGTCTGCAAAATGTATCGATTTGTTTCCATTCATAAACATAATAACAAACAAATACATAAATCAATTTCTTAATGTAGCCAATAATTCTAACCAAGCATGACTTATACAAAAAATATGAACTCTAAAGAAAATAGATCTCCTTCTTCGTTATTCAATAATGAATTACAATGTTTCCTAAATAGGAAAACAACTCCCAACTCGAGTTGCCAAGTAAACTCTAACTAACTCTGACTAAATCTACTCTAGGTGGTGAAAATTACTATTTTTGTAGTTTACTAGAAACATGCTATTCTTAAGTAAGTTTGCATGCTTATTCATATAAAATTGCCACACATCTTCTACATCCCTATATTAAAGGAATTTCCAAATTTATAACTCATAATGCAATTATTAGACTAAAATTAACTAATGCCCAAAAATAGGAAAAAACCAAACTATAACTTAAATCCTAATTTTCGGCCTCAAGATGGAAGATTTAGGGCCCTAAAATTTGTCAAAAACTTTCCCCAAATGGAAGGGTGGGTTGCCGCTGCATTCGTCTCATCAAAACACATGGTTTCAAAAAAAAAACGAACTCAAACGGACACCTGGAGCTCAAGTTATGACCTTGTCAAGTTCCTACTAAAAAAGCGCATCGTTTCTTTACATTCGTGAAAAATTAATTCTACAAAATTAAAAAAATAAAATTATTTCATTCAAATGTGTACCTTTTTATGGTGTGAAAAAATGATTAGATAGATTAAGTACCACTTGTCTCTTTCTATGTCTTTTTAATAACCTTTACAATAAATTTATTTTTCAATAATCTATGTATCTAATCAGACCAAATCCTTTTGCATAAGCAAAAATGAATTAATAAATTCAGGGAAACATTTAAGTGGTAAATTTTCATAAACTCATGAATATTATGGATTTTGTAAATTGGAAATGGCTAATTTTCAGAATCGGCTATTAATTCGCCTAAAATTTCCACCAATAAGTAATTTATATGGGTGAATTTTCCTACTATTTATATGTTAAATTAACTTATGCATGCATTTAACCAACATTTCTTATCATTGTACCTCGAACATTTCAAGAAAATTTTGCCCTACCGAATCACCTTTACCATGAAACGTTTTTTTAGAAATTTTCCATCGATTCAAAAGTGGATTTTGGAATACATTGTACACCCATTCTAAACTAATTTTTCAGAGGGGGTCTTAAAATGAACCCAGGATAAACTCAATACCACCTTTCTCTTTCTGTATCTTTTTTATTATCGCTACAACAAGTTTCTTTTTCAATAATCTATATTTCCAATCATCCCAAATCCTTTCACATAACTTCTTCTTTCTCATACAAAATATATGAATGAAAAAGTCTGGCCATAATAGAGAAAAAAATCAAAACCCTAGCCATTCAAAATCAATATTTTTATAAAGTAATTGACCAAGAAAAATTACCTCTAAAAAATGGTGCTAAAAATTTGAAATTTAAATCTATTGACCATTATAAATCACTACCCTTTAAAGCTTAAATTCCTTTAATATCCTAATATCCTAAGTCTATCGTAAATACTTAACTACGAAAGGGTACATATTTAAATGCTTTAATGTCATATTATCCCAATGTTTAGAAACATTTAAATGTTTTGAAGAGGTATTAGAATAATGAAAAATACATAGTGCTATTTTTGTACATACATTCAAAATTTGAATATATAATACATTAACAAATCACCACCTTTTAATGCTTTAATATGCTTAGATATTTGAATTTATTGGACCCATTTAAATGTTTTAAATAGATATGTGAATAATGAAAAATATATAGTAGAATTTATTTTCATACCTAAGTAGACACATGTAATGATTTATAAATGTCCACATTTATAAAAAATATGTTTTAATAATGAAATCATGAAATTTTAAAGATGTTTTTATAATAATGAAATTTAAATACATTGTACTTTTACGTATTTATTTGTTTTTAGAATAGGCACCCACTCTCACGTCATATAAAGTATAAATTTTTTTTAAAAATGAAACTATCCTACAATAATAAATCACCACCTTTTAATGCTAAAATGCTTAAATGCTTTAATATCCTAATAGTCTAAGTCTATTGTAAATGTTGTAACAAGATATTTGAATAATGAAAAAATATAGTATAATTTATTGTCATTCCTATTTACTATGTTTTAGAATGGGCACCCATTCTCACGGCTTGTATAAAGTTATGAAATTGATTGAGAATTTTTACATTGTCTTGTATAGAATGGGAGATGCCCATTCTCATATAGGAATCATAAAATACATGCTTGGGTAGATAGGAATTATAAAAGAAGAGTATGGATTATACATGCTCATAATTTTAAACTAAAATACTTGTTTGGGTAGATAGGAATCACAAACAATATTGCTTGTATGAGAATGTAGAGAAAATGCACATGCCCATTGTCATAAAATCAGTATTGCTTGTATGAGAATGTTTAGAATGGGCACATGCCCATTCTCATAAAATAAATATTATTCAATCATGACTATCAAAACATGCCCATTCTCAAAAAATATATATGTATTACTTGTATTATAATGTTTAGAATGGGCATATGCCCTTTATGATAGGACTAATCAAATTTACTTTGTTTTAGAATGTGCACCCATTCTCACATCTTGTTAAAAGAGTTGTGAAATTGATGGAGATTTTTGCATTGTCTTGTATTGAATGGGCATATGCCCCTTCTCATTTAGGAATCATAGAAGACTTTCTTAGGCATATTGAATGGGAAGATTCCCCTTCTCATTTAGGAATCATAGAAGACTTGCTTGGGAATATAGGAATCATAAAAGAAGAGTATGGATTATACATGCTCATAGCTTTTAAATAGGTATGAAATTGATTGACCATTTTTACATTGTCTTTTATTGAATGGGAAGATGCCCATTCTCATATAGGAATCCTTAGTTTGGGTAGATAGGAATCACAAACAATATTGCTTGTATGAGAATGTTTAGAATGGGCACATGCCCATTCTCATAAAACAAATATTATTCAATCACAACTATGCAGATGCCCATTCTCAAAAAAATAAATATTACTTGTATTATAATGTTTAGAATGGGCATATGCCCTTTATGATAGGAATAATCAAATTTACTTTGTTTTAGAATGTGCATCCATTCTCATTAAAAGAGTTATGAAATTTATGGATATTTTTTGCATTGTCTTGTATTGAATGGGAGATGCCCTTCTCATTTAGGAATCATAGAAGAATTTCTTGGGTAGATAGGAATAATAGAAGAAGAATAAGAAGAGTATGGATTAAACAGTCTCACAATTTTTAAATAGGTATAAATAGGAATAATAGGAGCAATCTCATAAAATCAGCATTTCTTGTATTACAATGTTTAGAATGGGCATATGCCCATTCTCATGCAAACAAAATTGTTTCATTTTGTATTGAATGGAATCACATTTTTTTCTTCCTATTCTCATATAGGATTCATAAAATTACTCATATTTTAAATAAGTATTAAAATGACTATGTATTGAAGAATGTGAACATGACCATTCTCATAAAATCAATATTAAAATCAATATTTCTTTGTATTAAAACATAAATGTTTCAATTCACATTCAATGTGCACATCCTCGTTCTTCAAAAAAAAATTGCCTGTATTAGAATGTTTAGAATGGGCATATGCCCTATTATAGTTCACATTCTCAATAAAAAAACAATATTGCTTGTATTAGAATGTTAAGAATGGGCATATGCCCTATGTTATATGAATAATTAAATTTACTTTGTTTTAGAATGGCCACCCATTCTCATAGCTTATATAGAGTTTTGAAATTGATTGAGTATTGGGTGATGCCCCTTCTCATTTAGAAATCATAGAATAATTGCTTAGGTAGATAGGAATAGTAGAAGTAGAATATAAATACTAGCATCATTGTTTTGAATGGGCATATGCCCATTCAAATACAAACAAATATGTTTTGTCTTGTATTTGGAATCATTGTTTCCCATGGGCATATGCACATTTTAAAACAAAAAATATGTTTTGTCTTGTATTAAATGGGAAGATGCCCCCTCACAATCGTTAAATATGTATTAAAGAGTGGGCAGTTGAGAATTTTTGTCTTGTATTGAATAGTCATATTCTCATTCTCACATCCGTTATAGAGGTATCACAAAGATTAAGTTTAATATTGCTAAAATTAGAATATGTAAAAGGGAATATGCGTATTCTCTTTAATATTTATTTTAGAATGGGCATTTTCCTATTCTCATAAGGGAATCATTAAAAAAATTCAATTATTGTTCATACTAGAGATAACTGAAAATATCATAAAAATAATTATAGAGATAACATTAGAATATGAAGAATGGGCATATGCCTATTCTCTTTAATAGGAATCATAAGAGAAAGTCCATTATTGTTCATAAAGATATGTGAATAAGTATAATAAAAAGAATAGAGATAACATTTACTTTGTTTAGCATGGGAACTTACCCAAATATCGTTGCCTTTGTAGGTGTATCAAATCCAACATATCACTTCAAATGATTACTCTTGATTCCTACATACCATACGAAAATAATAAATTGTATGCATGTCATTTCAATGAACTGGCATGAATTTTCAACTCGTAATCATGTTGAATTATTATTAAATGAAGATTACAAAATGGTTAACTATCCTTTTTATCTACATAGTACATAATATCAATAAACAAGGTAATAATGCAATCTCTATTGGAAAACAACTTTTACTACCTAATTTTATAATCATATAGACAACTACAAATCTGATAAGCAAGAAACAAAAGTCATTCATCATCACAATAATCAATATAGAAAACAAGGTAATAGTAGCATCTAATAATGATACAAATGTCAACATTAAATAAGATCATTTCATAGTCAATATTTTACATAAAAAAATTCATACATCATCACAGGAATTAATAGAGATAAAATTTAATTTGTTTTAGAATGGACAATTCCCCATTATCACAACCTTTATATAGCTCTCAAAATGATTTACTTCAATATTTCTTCCTATATGTGAATGGGCATATTCCCTTTCTCATATATGAATCATAGAAGAATAGAGATAAAATTTACTTTGTTGTACAATGGCCAATTCACTACCATGTAAGGGAAAATAACCAGATGATATTCTTCATCTCCAAATAAATCACAAGAATCAATATAGATGAAATTTAATTTTCTATTGTTTTGTTATGATTCCTATGTGAGAATGGGCATATAGAATGGGCATATGACCATTCTCATATAGGGATCATAGAAGAATAGATATAGAATTTACTACATTCTAAAACTATGAAATATTTTTTTCTCTATTATTATGTTATGATTCCTATGTGAGAGTGGGCATATACAATGGGCATATGCCCATTCTCATATAGGAATCATAGAATAATATTAGAGATAAAAATAAAATGTTGCACAATGGGAAATTCTCCACCATGCAAGGGAAAGAAAACCATATGATATTCTTCATCTCAGAATAAATCAACAAAGAAGAGTTAGATAAATTCATGCCTGTGAATGGATTGGTGTTTCTCAAAAATTTACTTGATATATTTTGCTTCACAAGCCAAAATAGTCCAACAAAAGAGAGAACCCAAAAGAAAAATTATAAACAATCAACAATCAAATAGCTCACATGCAAGGAAGCGGTCTAACAAAATAGAGGATCCCAAAGTGGAAAGGAAGAAAAAAAGTGGAGAGATCAAACAATATATCAGAAATTTTCTTCAAATCTTGTGCTTCACAAGACAAAATGGTCTAATGAAATGAGAAAATTCTTGTTTCATATAGGAATCATAAAAGAATAATAGATGTAAAATCTAATTTATTTTTTTAGAATGGTAAAGCTTCAAATTCCCAAGAACTCTATCATCCTTGAAAACATTAATTTCCATTAATATCTCCATTGTGCCACATAGTGACATGGATTAAATTCCATTAATATCTCCAATTTCCCTCTAACGAGTGGTCGAAGAGGTGTTTTAAAACAATTACCTTCAATTAATAAATAAATGGTGGTCAACAATATATTTGCATGGTGGTCTCACTCTGTCATGGTCAGAAACAAATATAAATTTTAAACATTTTTCATAGCCATGTTTTAGGTTATTTGCATTTAAAATACACTGCCAATAATATCACCTTTGTGCCACGTAGTGGCCTAGATTAAGTTCAAATTATATTTCTTGTATTAGAATGTTTAGAATGGGTGTATGCCAACTCTCAATCAAACAAACATTTTGGTCTTGTATTCAATGGGAAGTTTGTTTGTACAAGAAATATTAAACTTAATCATTTTAATATCTCTTCAAAGGTTGTGAGAATGGGAAAAAAATTAATTTCAATATAACTTGTATTGTATTTAAGTTTAATATTTTGCTTTGAAGGAAATTACTTATAAATTTTTTAAAATAGTAAATAAGGCTTGAATATGTATTGTCATTGAAATTATTTACTAGGTATGTGTGGGAATAACAAATGTTATTTTGGGAAACATTTCTCACATAAACCTCTAGATAAAGTAGGTGCTGGATTTAACAATGGAGAATTTAGATTGTTATTTGGAAATTTCTTAAGTGTTTGATATTAGGTTTGGTATGAATATAGGGATCTTTCTGTATGGGTTCAACTAAATATATACCTTGATATGTTTTAGCATATAATGTAGGTAGGTTTTCCACTAGTAGATATATCTATGCACAAAAATACGTGGTAATTGGATGATCTGCATAAAAAACTATACAAAATATAAATGACATAATCCCATTCTATATTACTCGTATAGAATGGGAAGACACCCACTCTCATTTGTGAATCAAAAAAGAATACCAAAATTAAAATTTACTTTGTTTTAAAACATTTCTATGACTCCTATGAGAGGTATTAACATGATTAAATTCAATATTGCCTTTACAAACACACTTCCGATTCTCACAACCCATTCTAAAAATGTTTACAATCATATAAATATATTGTATGATGAGAACTACATAAGGCTTGATCCCTCTCGAGGGTATGTAGTGCATCACTTGGCTCTGCTTAGGGATAGTCCAAGCTAGTATAATACAATTATTAATAATTACAAAAAAAAAAAAAATTGTATGTTTGTATGAGAATGTTTTCCCATTGTAAAGATTCTTTCACTAGTAATATTTTCTATCTATAAGGGTTGTGAGAATGCACAACTTCCCATTTTAAAATAAAGTAAGGTTGTGAGAATGCACATATTTTCATTCTAAAATAAAGTAAATTGTGTCTTTATTATCCTTCTATGATTCTTATATGAGAATGGGCATATGCCCCTTCTAAACATCTAGTCTTATTCTACGTTTCCTATATGAGACTGGGCCTCTTCTCATTACAACCATTTTTATAATAGATTTTTTTTATCATTTTCATATATTAAGCAACATCTTCTTCCTCTGTATTTTCTGTATGAGAAAGGACATACTCCCATTCTATAAAAATACAAATATAACATATATTCAATACAAAAAAATAAATGTAACATCTTTTCAATACCAAATGTAAATGTAACATCTATTCAGTCGGATTGCTACATGATGGACACCCAAAACCATCAACAACACTACTTCATTATTATCATTTTTATCTCATATTCACTCATACTATACTACTACTTGAATAACCTAGGTCTTACATTATTATCAAATTTTCACTTATATTGCAACTTAAAGGACACCCATAAGACTCAACAACACTACTTCAATATTATCATTTTATAAGAGTCTATGACTTTGTGCATAAGAATGTAGTTTCTAATTTATAATTTTCATATAAATTTCTTATTCCACATTTTTTTCTTCCTTGCCAATAATGTCCCTCATATCATCCTTCACCATCTCGTCCTCCTCTGAGCTACTAAGGTAAAGCTTAATCTTGCACTTTTTTGCTTCCCTTCTCTAGTTGAACTAGCCTCCTCTGAATATCCATAACCATATTTTTAAGCCCAAACAACTCCTCTCTGATGGAATTTTGAGAAGAAATTTTCTTCGAGGCCTCAATATACTTCATACAAGTACATACCATGTGTCCACCCTAGACTCATCGAGGGAATCAACATCCTTTTCTAGTTGTAGAACCCTAAGGGAAATTTTTTCCAATGCCATACTCCAATCAAACTCCATCTTTTCTTTTCCTTTGGAAGGTTCCCCTTTGATATCAAACATAGAAACACCGACCGTAATATCAATACCCTTATTCTTCCTCAATTTATTCATTCATTCCACCAAAGTACAATTTTCATCTAGGTCCTCTAAATTTGGCTCCAAAACCTCCCTCTCCATATTACCAACAACATCTACAATGTTTATTGATGGCATAAAAGACTCTTTTATGTCATCTGATCCCAAAGAGGAGGAATCCTCATAATCCTCCTACTCCATATACTTCTCATCCTCAACATGCTTTACATCATCATTCAACAAGCCCCTAAACTTCTCAGATTTGGTGAAATCTGTAGAACCCAAATGGAATAAGGCCATCATCAATCCTTGATGAAGAGGGATTTTCAACTTTCCTTTTTAGAAATTCTCGATTGATTTTTGTAGGGAATGACTAAGAAATAATGGGAAATTATAATGCATACCATGGCGGATATGACTTAACATAGGGAAATGGTGGGCATAAACTACCTTGTACCTACCCTCCAAGGTGATAAATTGCATCAAGTGTAGGGTGATTTCATTGAAAGGATCAGGTAAATAATCTCTCTCAAAACCTACATAGTGATGTCTTAGTTTCTCTTTACCCACAAAAATTTTCCCATCTCCTCATCACATTTTTTCTTCAGTTTGTAAATCTCCCTCCCTCATTGTTCATCCTAACCACTATAGCAATAAAATATACAAAAAAATTATATAAAAACCCTTGATTCAAGAAAAACAAACAAATAGGTTAGGTCATCTCCTTCAAACATTCTAATTCAAGAAAAATTAAACTTCAACATTTTAATACCTTTATTGGAATGGATACGACCATTGAATGGAAGATAAAAATAAATATTTGTATGAGAATGGGCGTATGCCAATTCTAATCATTGTAATAAAAGCAATATTGAACTTATTTTTTTCAATAACTCTATGAAGGTTGTGAGAATGGGAATTGTCCATTATAAAACAAGCTATATTTTATCTCTGTTCTTCTTTTATGATTCCAATTTTGAGAACGAGAATTTTCTCATTAGATACATCATTGAACTTAATAATTTTAATTCCTATATGACAATGATTAAGTTCAATATTGTTTAGTTCGGAGTGACCTCACCTACATAGCTCGGCAAGTCAACCTTACCCGCCCTAAACTTAGCGGGTCAACTAGCCCACCCATCTTGATAGGTTAGCCCCCATGCCGGCTCGGGAAGTCAGCTTGCACACCCACTTAGAAAGTTAGCTCACCTAAAACTCGGCTCATGGAATGAGTTATCTTTCCCACCCATCTAGACCCGTCGCCACTCAAAGTTAAAAGCACAACCGCCGGTTTAGCAAATCAACTCACCCACTCAGCTCGGAATGTTAACTCGGCCACCGAGCTTGGTGGGTCAACTCGCCTTGAGCTTAGCTGGTCATCTCAACCTACGTGGTTCACCTTCCCATCTTGGCCTATGTAGCTAAGCCACCTAGCTCGGAAAATAAGTAATGCTTCCTAGGTGGTAACCCCACACTATACTTTGGTAATAACAAAATTGATTAACTCCTTGTCTTAGCATGAAGGATTGGAAGTGGTTTTTTAGAATCAAAAAAAAAATTACAAGGAATGAACTTGTTTAGACTCTAAATCATGGCGAAACATTCATATTTAGAGGCATCCTTTTATAACTATGGAGGATAATACTATGCAAGTCTTTCAAAATATTGAAGTGATATTCTTAAAACACATATCAATAATACAAAAGATCAAAAATATGACATTATCTTTATACCCAAATCAGAATACAAGAGAAAGAAAGCAGGATGATATTCTTCATCTCATAATAAATCAACAGATAAGAGTTAGAAGTATCTTTGAAACTTATCTTCAATTTAAATTCTTCACTATAAAAAAGTAAATTATTCTTCTAATAATCAATCATTCTTGGCATGTGGAACTCACCTGCACATCTTGGAAAAAAAATTTTCCCATGTGGTAAGACCACTCGGTAGTTTGGTAAAATCATAATAGCAAATAAATCCCGTATTAGCAACTACGATTTGGTTAACAACTATGCATGTCTTTCAAAACATTGAAGTGATATTCTTAATACCTAGATCAAAAAATATAGAAGATCAAAAATAGGGCATTATCTTTAAACCCAAAATGGAATATAAGGGAAAGAAAACCAAATGATACTCTTCATCTCATAATAATTCAACAAAGAAGAGTTAGAATAATTCATGCCTCAAATTTTCTTCAAATCTTGTGCGTCACATGCCGAAATGGTCTTAAGAAACTAAGGGAGCCCAAAGTGGTAAGGGTAAACAATATTTTAGTGGAGAGAACGAACAATATCTCAGAAATATTCTTCAAATCTTCTACTTCACAGGAAAAAATAGTCTAACAAAACAAACATCCCAAATCAGGAAGGACAAATAAAAAAAGTGGAAACTGGATGAAAAATAAAGTGAAAAGGATGAACAAGAAAGAGATAGCTTCGTTGACCCGCAATGAACCTTGTAATTCCCAAGACCTATCCCATCATCAAAAATAGTAACTGTCATCATTCTCTCTATAGTGCCACTAGTGTGAATTAATTGCCATTAATTTTTCCAATTTCCCTCCAATGGGTGGTCGAAGACATGTTTGACAAACAAGTACTTTCAATTAATAAAAATTAACGATGGAAAACAATTTATTTGCAAATTAATGGTCTCGTTATTCCATGGTCAAAAACAATATAAATATTAAAAAATATGGTAGCCATGATTTAGGTTTAATAATTGCACTTAAAATAAAATTTAAATTTTCAAAAAATCATAGCCATGTTTTAGGTTTATTGCATATAAAATAAAATATAAATTTTAAACTTTATCATAGTCATGATTTAGGTTATTTACATTTAAAATAAAATATAATTTTTAAACATTATCATAGCCATGTTTTAGGTTATTTTTACATTTGAAATTAATTGATACTAATTTATACTAGAGAGGGGATAGTTAGGGAAACTATATATGATGCGTGGTTTTCACAAAATCACTCAAATGTTGAATCGTTTACTTGCTTCAACCACTCCCTGAACTCTAGATGGGAATGTCGACTTAAATAGAAAGAGGGGATGGGGTGGATCGATCCAAAACATATATTATTATTTCTTCATTGATTACAAAGGACAATCCTATTATTTGGTACTAATACCATATTTCATGATATCTAAGTTTTTTTCTTATTTGGATTTTTCGTCACATTTAACCTTGAGTTGTATTTTTTAATATATTTCGATAGGTATCTTGATATTTATCAAGTTTCATTATAAATATCTTGAATGTACTTGAAAATAATTACATCTCCCATATGTGTTTGTGTTAAAATCACTGATACTATAATATGGTTGTGAAAATGATAAAAACTATATAACTTATAGTAATCACATCAAAGGTTAATATTAGATGTTCTAAATAATGAGATAGTACCTTGGAAGAACATTTAGAGAAATTAGTTTTTATTCCTTTTGAGAAAAAAATATTATTATCTTGAGGCAATACACATAGACAGAATGGGAATATGTCCATTCTCATACAAACAAACATTTTTATCTTGTATTGAATGGGCATATGCCCATTCTCATATAAGAATCATAGAATAAAAATAGAGGTATTATCTTGAGGCAATACACATAGACAGAATGGGCATATGTCCATTCTCATACAAACAAACATTTTTATGTTGTATTGAATGGGCATATGCCCATTCTCTCATATAAGAATAATAGAGGTAATATTTAATTTGTTCTAGAATGGACAGTTGTCCATTCTCACATCCTTTATAGTGATATTAAAATGATTAAGTTCAATATTGCTTCAATAAGTTAGAAGGGTTAGAATAGGCATATGCCCATTCTCATACAAACAAAGAATTTTATTATTGTGATGAGAATGGGGATATTCCATTTCTCATACAAACAAATATTTTTATCATTGTGATGAGAATGGGCATATGCCCATTCTCATAAACTAAATATAGAAAGAAATAAAAATTCTCCTACGTGAAACATAAAGAATGAATGAAAATTAGATCCTTTTATGAGAATGTTTAAAATGGACAAATGCCCATTCTCATAGTTAGTGAATATGGGAAGTATGAGGAATTCTTGTAAAATTAATATATGTTATGTTAATATGATGAAGATATTTGGATGAAGCGGTTAGCAATCAAGTTTCTAATTAACTTCTATTTAACCTCTATTTATTTATTTCTCATCATTTAAATTCAACCTCATCTATTTATTTCTCATCAATTAAATTCAAATGAGTCAAGTTCAATCATAGTTTGGAAATCATGTTATAAATATATTCATGTCAATTTTAATTATATGTATAATTTTGAAGTATTTCCAAACCTTACTAAATTATAGAAGTTCATAGCTCATGTGCTATGTGTATTCAATATACTTATGGTTGTACATACATGATAATTTTTAATTTATTTTATGCAATGGTTTAATAGATTTTCCATCATCTCACAAAATTTGTATTTTATGTTGTTACAACAACTAGTAGGGGATTTTGCATTTGTAGAGGATGATCATGTGGAATTGTTTTCAAAAGGAACCAAAGTTGCATAGGGAAGAGTATATCCAAGTAGGAAGACACTACATTACAAAGATGTGGGAAGAGGATTTGTTGTTGTCAGTGTTAACATAGTATTGGATGGAAGAATAAAATTTTCTTTCTCATTTGATGAATTTGAAACCTTGGAAAATGTCGGGAATAAAGGATACTACATTGCTTGGGAAGAGAGTGAATTGTCAAAGAATACAGATTCATCTATTCCCCCAATTTGGTAAGTGAACACATTTTTAGTGGTTCAGAGGATTACAATGCAGAGAGTGATAGAGATTGTAGTGATGACACTGAAAGCACCATCAACATAGGTCCTAAAGATAGAATATATTTTGTCACATACAATGTCATTCTCAAACAAAAATCTTGTAGAGAGACAATGACATAGCCATGGGTTTTATAACTCATGTGTTATAAGATCATGAAATTGATGGAGAGAGGTTGGGTCCTTTGAATTTTGGTGTATGGATAGAAAATTTGGTAAATATGTGTTCTGATTTCTCAAACTTGCTACAACCCAATAAAATAAATTATTTGGCCAATAAAACATTTGATTTTCAATGAAACAATAAGTTCCCTTATGATTAAGCAAGGGAGTGCTCAACTAGATGGTTTGCACCTTGTACATAGTGATCAACACAATTTGAAGTTCAAGGGAGTTGTTACAAAATTAATCCATTACTACTCAATTGAGTGTAAATTTGTAGTAGAGGGAACAATTACAAACATAGTTGAAGGAGACATGGTACATTTTAATAGATTAGATGCCAATAGATTTGGTGTGCATATTGATAGAGTATTCAACCCTCCTTGTAAAGGATGTTCCCTATCTGAAGGATCTCTCATACAATGGCATGTTAGGCAATTGGCTGACATAAATGGTTCTCATATGGATATTAGATTTAAAGAAGTCCCAAAAGAGGTTGAGGTCATCATGTGGGATGCATTAGAAGAGCGAAAACCTCATTTTTATCCAATTTCATATGATTCCACTAATCACAATCAATCCAACAGAGTGATAAAAATATCTTATAATGCTACAAAACATCTAAAGTTAGATACCCCTCAAGCCAATCCATCAAATCAAAATTATGATGAGGATAGAAAATGGTCAATATTTTTAGAAGAAGTGGAAAATATAGAGTTTAGTTGTTATAAATCTAATTATCTCCAAAATTACCTCTTTCTTCAGTTAGAATTCAAAATTTGTGGCACACAACTAGATCCTTGAATGAAATTGTGAAAAAAAATTGTGTTTGATGCATTAACAACAAATTCCATCTTCAATGTTGGTAAGAAATCTATGGAGATACATAAAATGAGATTTGATGGGATGGATGTTTGTCAAAATGCATGGCACAAAGTATATGGGTACCCAAGGAGTTCCTTCTATAAACATAAATCGAATGGATAAGCAGAAATAGGCTTGCAGTGAATGGAAACACTGGAAAAGAGAAACAAAGGTCAAACATTGCTGCAACAATTGCTGCATATCAAGAATTGTTGAGATAAATTCATATATCTCTCCACATATGACTTAGTCTATAGGACAAGATGGAGTAAAATTTCCCCAAAGGTTTCTTCCTTCATTCTATACCCAAAATATACTGTGAAAAAAATGCAATGAGGATATTGAATTCTTGAAACTTCCTTAGGTGTCACAAGTCAAGATTCATAACATAATGAAAAAATGTTTCCATTGCAAAAAAATAATTTCTTTGCCAAGTGTGATGAGTGCACATATTTTTTCAACAAACGTAGAGCCACCACATGCCCAAAAGCACTCGCAAAGATTGAGGAACAAACATGGCACAATGAATATATTCAAAGTTGTTGTGTAGCTTATTATTCCCACATATTATAGTCAGAAGAACAACCTCATGGATTCTTGAGCATTGTGCATGATAAAATGGATAAAATGAAAACTTCCATACCAAGGATGGGTAAAAAAGAAAATTCAATAAGTAATGTTATGAACCTACTAGTTACTTTGACTGGTATGCTCACACATGGACACAAGATAGGGGTTTCAGCCATTTTGGCCTACCATTTGTTGAACATGGAGCAAACTATATAGTCACATCATTAGCTTTATGTCTCTCAGAAGCTTGAAGAACTTGTAATTGATGAGTATGGATATTTTTGTATCATTTTGGATCATCCAAACAACCATTACATGATGCATTATTACAAAATGATGTGCATGAAAAATGTAAAAGGTACAAGGAAATATTTGACCATTCAAAATCAATTAGTGTTTCTAGCATGAATACTTCTTTCATAAAGCAATGACCATCCTCTACTTGCAATTGGATAATGCTTCAAGTGATAACAAGAATCGTACATTATTTGCATTTACATCATGTTGACAACAAAAAAGGTATTCAACATTGTGTATGTAAGCTTCCTTCCAGTGGGACACACCCATGAGGATATAGATGGGACTTTTGGAATATTAGCAACATCATTACATAAAGTAGACACATTTTCTTTGCCACATATCATGGAATCTTATAGAACATGCCAAGAAGGGTCAAGTACATTCACTCCTTATCTTATTGAGGAAGTGTACAACTTCAAGGACTTTGTGGAGCCATTCTTGTTGGATGGAAACCATAAGATAGTGGGTATCAACAAACCAAAGATGTTTAGATTCCATGTTGTGGATGGCATACCAGTGATGGAGTACAAAGAAACATTAAAGGATTTGAAATGGTCTCATTCTATCCATATATGGCGTACAAAGGATAATGGTGAACCAAGCTTCTAGAAGGGAAACCTCCTTTGGAACCTTTCAAGGAACTCAAAGAAATGGAAGATCTAAAAAAGGGAATAAAATCATATATTGAGCATTGGGGGAAAAGTGCAACAGGAGAAGGTAGTGACTATTGGCTTCCAAGATCGTGTATTGGGAAAAAAATTTATGTGCTTTGGATAGACCATTTGTAAATTGTAGCAAGAGGTCAGATGTTTGTTTTTGGCCAAAAATAGTATAGGAGAAAGACATATATGACCAAATAACAGGATCCACACATATTCACAAAGAATACTACATTAGTCAACATATCCCAAGTAATAATGATATTTATGTTGGGCCTATTTGTGGAATATCTAACAAAGAATTCAATCCGTTGAAGGATGTGTTCAAGTAAAAAAGCTACGTATATACGACCATGAAATGATAATGAAAAGATATGTATGGGGAGATTATATGAGGATATTTTCCTTCAACATGAAGGAAATGATCTAAATAATAAGGTGATAGTTCAATGTTGGAAATATCCAGGAGAGGAGAAGGTACAACATTTTATCGGGATTGTTTAAATGCCAAATAAAACATGGACCATCTCAAAAACCTAAAGCAAATATCGATGTGGATAGCATCATCTGGGCATGGACACCAAACAAAAATTGGAAAAGTGGATCCATAAAGATACCTGATAAAGGACATGTGGCCATTAAATCATACCTTGAACTACTTGAACATGATAAGGAATGTTGACTTGGAGAAACTATTGAAGATCATAAATTTGTATGTGAAATCATCTTGGCCCAAGATGTGGTTTTTTTAAAAAAATTATTCCAAACCTTGGTCCTATAAAACTTTACAGTTGTACTATTATTTTATAATTAAATGAAATATTGAGTATTATATTACTTTGGAAGATTTTTCCATAATATAATTCTATAAAACATTGTGTTGCTTATGGAACTCTTGAATCTTATTAATGTATTATTAATAATATGATTTCCACCATGAAATTAATTTAATTTGAAAAAAATCCTTAATTATGCTCTAAGTAAGTTTACAAGGAGTTGGATCTTGTGATTTAAAGGGAATTGGATGTGATTTACAAGGAATTCATTTCAAAAGATTAATGCTTTGGATTTTTCTAGGAATTAGTCTTGATTTATGCATTCATTACAACCACAAAATTATATGGTCTTTTCCTAAAGCTATGTGCATAAGTCTAGATAAATTATTGTTTAATTGTTCTAAAACTTTATAAAATGTAAACCTTTCTAAAGTCTAGATACTAAATTATATGCCTAGAATCCCCTAATTATTGAATGCAAAACTATAGTATTGGGAGTGCCAAGATATATTATTTAATGCTCTCAACAAGAGTGTCTAACAATGCACCATGACTTAACCTACTGTCTGCCAAGATATAAAATTTCAAAAGAGGTCAAAATCCCTCATATATGAATTATAGAAGAATAATAAATATAAATTTGATACACATAAAAATAATTAGGAACATACTTGTACCATGAGTGTGATGAGAATGGGCATATGTTCATTCTCATAGAATCAATAGTTGTTTCTTATTTCATACAACATGTACCCATATCACATTGTTTTAATTTTCAAAAGGGATCAAAATGCCTCATATAGGAATCATAGAAAAAGAATTGAGATAAAGTAGATACACATAAAAAGAATTAGGAACATAGTTGTACTATGAGTGTGTTGAGAATGGGCATATTCCCATTCTCATAAACTCAATATAGAATTAGGAACATACTTGTATGGCATAGTGTAAATATTGGAATATAATATTACACTACTTAAATACCAATAATAAACATATTGGAATCTGATATCACACTAGATAAAAACCAATAATGGCAATTTAGGAATCCAATTTCAACAATTATAAAAACCAAAAATAATAATACTATAAATCTAGATTCTTAGTAAATGTCCATATTTAATGAAATTATGATTGTTAACTTTAAACGGAGTTACAGGTACCTTCGATGATTCAGGAATGAATATAAAGTGACAGAAAAGGACCAACTATAAAACCCTTGCGATATAGAAGAAATCAATTCTTGAGCATTTACATGACCCACTAGTGCCTAGATTCGAGTCACCAAAGCCTAGGCACCCCTACCTGCTACGAGCACCCTTATCTTGCATCATATATGAGTCCCAAAATTTCTAGGAGCATTTACAATTATATTTACATTATTTTTAGTAATTTACACTTCCCATATCACTTACAGATTACACGGATATCAACTAAGTCTTCATATCTCCTCTTTCTAAGGGTTTTCACATTATACATGCTAGTTTTCTTGTGTCTTGCTATATATTAGAATTGTTACATCATTTATTATTGTAGTTACTCTATAATTAGATTTAATCCAATTTAAGTTAAATCATTTGGTTAACCCAATCGCTTGAACCCTATCTTCCTTCTTTCTATGCCCATCGCCCTATTAGTCATTTTAATATCTTTAAGCACATTGAGCTTCTTCCATATGGTTGTAAACCCTATTAATCAATGGTTGAGTCTTCTAACCCTTTCTTAACTCAAACAACGTCCCTCTTGAGAACATTGAAGCTTCTGATAGTGAACACTCATATGATGAGGATACCAACGTTGATCAAGAACAACTAGACAAGCTCACCAATTTCCATCAAGCATTGCACACCAACCCTTTGCATATTCCACATGTTCTCAATTATTTACTTGCTGCTAAAAATTATCGAGATACTACTTCTATCCCTCTTATAGGTTCCTCCTCAGTTGTCATGGCCTCCTCACAATCCCTTAACATTCCTACTTCAATTACTACAACTACTACTCTAATCATTCATCCCAATACCTCTAATACACAACTTGGTTCCTCTTCAATCACTCGTGACTTAGATTCTTTCTATCGGGAGCCTAAAATTCAAATCCATCAACTACAACAAGTTTTTTCACGCTCCTCTCCATCTCTTGATTCCTCATTACTCCTTCACAACCATTTTACACCCGCCATTTCTATTTATCCACTTCCTCTTAAATTCATTACACCTAAGTTTCCCACCTTCAATGGCCATGGTGACCCTCTAGAGAATCTTAGATCCTTTCATGTGAAATTTATAGATTATGTGGATGATCATAGGTTACTAGCTAAGCTATTTCTTAGAAATTTTCAAGACTACATTATTTGTTGGTTCTATCATCTACATGTTCATTCGGTAACTTATTTTATGTACTTAGTCGATGTTTTTATTGCACAATTTTCTATCAATATCAATACTAAAATATCCTATGCACAACTTTCTCAAATGAAACAAGTATCTAATGATCTTCTAGCTAACTATTTTTTCGTTATAAGAGTAGCCTTGCTAAGATGACTAATGTACTAGCTGATTCTGAACTGCATGACTTGTTTATTCAAAGTATCTTACCTCCACTTTAAGAGAGTGTTATCTTTGAGACCTCTCTCTCCTTTTATCAATTATTTCATACACTTAAAATGTGTGAAGGTAAACTCTTTTATGTGGAAAAATTTAAATACTATTACAATGCTTCAACCTCATCCTCGTAACTAGTTTCAAGATAAATCTATTTTCAAGCCATCTTGTAAGCCCACCAAAGAAAAGGTCATTATTAATGTTGCTTCTACACCTAAAAAGATTCAATTACAACCTCCAAATTTTACTTTTTGCAAATCACCCTACGCACCTCGGTTTCTATTACCAAACCTTATCGAACTTATAATGTTATTACTCTTTCACTTCCGCTCAATCTCGATCCCTCTCGCCCTATGGATGTAACTATGATGAAAATGTAAGATGTGACTATCACTAATGCATTGGGAACTCTAATGATTGTTACTTCAAACTCAAACAAATTATTCAAGATCTTATTGATAACAATGCAATCGAGTGCTTGACCCCTCTAAACTGGTCAATGATAATAAAAAGATAAAGAAAATTAATGAACCTTTACCAACGCATAACAAACAAGCTATTGATTCTTTCGTTAATCATATAGATCATGTTGTTCCTCCTCCTTCATTAGGGACTCTTGATTTCCTTATTGCTAATGTTTATGCACCACTTCTAGTCATTACATTCTTGGATCAATATTATCATGCTACATTCTCTTCGATTCCTTACATAGAAATGCTTATATTGGTTCCAAAACCATAAATAATACTATGATATATGCATTGGTTCCTACCAATGTATGCTCTATTGCACCACTCCTAGCTATCAAATATACAATATCTAGTATCACATTTCTAGTTCCTCATTATTTTGGTTATGTTAAGCTTCCCATTATGGGTGGGTCCCTTATCATATTTTACCATTCATCATTACATCTACAATCAAATTATGTAACATGATATTAGTTCATTCTTAGCTCTGCAATGCCCAAGCCATCCCTTCCTCGAATCATTTATGTCTAAATTTCATCCATAATAAACAATTTGTTGCTATCAAATGATTTTCACCATGTACACCATTACCTCGGCCCACTCTTGCTGATATATATACACCGGTCATGATATCTAGGCTTCATACGCGTCTCAATTATAAAGCAAACTTTGTATCTAGTTCTCCTTTTTATACCCAACCTTCACTACAACCTTGTCGTCCTCATCGATCCATTAGCCCACTTCGTCGGCCTAATTCCCCTACTTGGGTAATGTATTCTTATAGTTTTTCACCACCTCCTTCAC
Organism: Taxus wallichiana var. yunnanensis; assembly: GCA_018340775.1. Classification (NCBI taxonomy): domain Eukaryota; kingdom Viridiplantae; phylum Streptophyta; class Pinopsida; order Cupressales; family Taxaceae; genus Taxus; species Taxus wallichiana. Next base: position 951,619,505 of record CM031242.1, read on the forward strand.
CCAATAGGTCTCCTTCACATACACATAGTTGGTATCCTACACTACCGATCTTAGAGCATCATCACACGCCTTTGTCTACTCGAGATATTAGGTGGAGGTCTATCTCCCTTAACTATCATTAGATAGCCTTCTATCCCTTGCACACTTGGGGGCATCATACTTTCTTCCCCACTCCCATTCCTCTCGGTTGTCTCATGTGTCTACTACTACAGTTCACGTTTTGTGCTTCATGTATAAATATTTTTAAGCACTCTAACACCCTTTGATACACGACTTTTATTTTCATTACCTTATGACACACTCTAGTTCCATAGTTCATACTTGAATACTGAGGGTATAATTCTAAAATGAACCTGACATCACCTACACACTTCACACTATGTGCTTCATGATACATCTTTCTAACATCTACTCTTTTACAATGAGACTTATTTCCCGATGACACACTCTTGTTATATGGTTCATTCTTTATTTTTGAGGGCGTTTCTAAATTAACCCCATCTCACACATATCTTGTAGGGATCATGTTACTTCTATCATCTTCACATATTTCACACCATACAATCACCCTTATACAACATTTACATATCTTGGTTGCAAATACTCTTGCTAGTTTTTCTACTTATATGTTGTACTTTTCTTTCTATGTTAGTTGGATACCGAGTATGTCATTATCTTTATCATATACACATGTGCATTCACTTGGCTATTATATGTGAATGAATATATATTATAGCTCCTTACATGATGTATGATGTTTGATGGTGACTCCTTTGTCATTCCCACTCGAGGCTCTTGGTGGTTGTTATCCAAATAACTCTCCTAGTTATTTTGGATAACTTGTATCTTCATTATGACTCTGATGCTTCACATTTCAGGTTGTGCGCTCATAGGATTTCTCATTTGGCACTTTTCATAGGTTGTAATCCTTCCACACACTCCTCGCGCCTTATAATTCTTCACGCGCCCCTGTCTGAGACGCCTCCCAAATTAGCTAAGTTCGGGTCTTCTGTCACACACCCTCTTTTCTTTCTATCGTCATGCGCCCTTCCTTAGTTGGATTTTTACACCCTACTTCCATACTCTTCTTTCACATTATTTTCTCCTTCCATTTTCCCCTTACATGCACACCTCCCACGCCTTCCCCTCACGCCCTCTTCATGAGCCCTTCTACAGACATGCCTTAAAATTGGTCGTCCCTTCTCTTCCTCTTGCACACCCACGTACACCCTATTGTGCCACATTCCCTCCTCATACACACCTCTCTCTGTTTCCCTTTCGCACCTCATGCCCAACTTCGAACTTCAAAATCGAGCCCAGAGTGATTTAACTCAAAGAAAAGCAATAAAATTGAGAAATCCTCCACATGCCTCAATAGCGTAACTTGAAAGGTAGATCAAAAAGTGGGGTCCCCAAATTAGTGTACGCCCTCCACTTGTCTAGATCCCAAGAAAGTTGCATCGGGTACGTTGAAAAGTCTAAGGGCCAGGCGAAGCCTTCACGTGTCTCATTGGTGCAACTTCAAAGGTAAAATCCAAAGGTAAGTCCCCAAACAAGTGCAGCCCTCCATGTGTCTAGAGCTCGAGAAAGTTGCACCAGCTATTGAAAATTCTAAGAGCCAGCAGAAGCCTCCACGTGTTAGCTCAAAGACAACTTCAAAGGTAAAACCCAAATTTAGGTCCCCAAATGAGTGTTGGCCCTCCACGTGTCTAGGGTCCAACACAGTTGCTCCTAAATAGGGACTTAGGAAAAACATGAAGAAAGTAAAGCATGTTCACTAACGGTGCCAAGTGTCGGCACGTCACATTCCTAGGACCCTAAAAGGTAGAAAAAATCTTAAGAATGTGTGGGGCTTCCACATGGATCTTGCATGATAGACTCCAAACCCAAATCAGTTTGGAGATGATCATAAATTTCGACTAGAAGCTCATATTTGAGCAAGAGAGGACTTTTTAAAAATCTCTCGATGTCTGCTACTCAACTATAGGATGTCAAGCTTCTCACCTACCACCATAATGAAGTATGGTATTCCTTTCTTGCCCAACAAGGAGTAGAAAATGGATGCATGGGTTTTGTAGTAGAACCCATCATTACAAGTGAATTCAATGCGTTTCTTGGGTGGTTGAGGGAGGATTTCGAACTTCTCTTCCCCCTTCTCTTTCGTTCTTCTTATATATTGTATGGAGGGAAATTTTTATAAAGATTGGGTCATTTTTCTCTCATTTCCCCCTCTCTATCTCTTCTCTAGGGTCGAATATGGAGTTTAAGCCTACTCTAATTGCTTTGTAATGGAATTTTCTTACCTCTTTCCCACTGATGATGTACTGTGTGAATTCATGGAGCAAAAAAAAAAATTGTGATGCATTTTGTCCATCCTTTGCTTATTTTATTATCTCTTCTTGCCTCTCATCATTGCAGGGTATATTGTGCATATCTCTGATGTCTATTGTAGGTTTTGGGAGTTGTGTTTAATGGGTTGAAGTGGTGTTCTATGTGAAATTTATCTTTATTCTGTGATGCATCTTGTCCATCCTCTCCATTTCTCACCTCTCTCCATTTCAGGAAGTTGAATTTGTGATCAGAACCTTCCTTTTCTGGTGTATCACCACTTTATTATAGGCTTTGTTTTCATGCACTCTCTTTCCCTAGTCCCTTATAAGGTTAGATTATTATTAGATAGTTTTCATGCATTAGAGTAGCTTGTGGTAGGTAGTTTAGGAAGAAGAATTCAGCTTTCTCCAGAGGACCATCTCAAGCTTTGCAAGTCCCATAGCTTGAGAGATGGTCCAATGTTATGCAGATTACACTGGATGCCCCATTCAAAATCACACCATTCAAGGGGTGCTATAATTTGGCATCAACGGTGGCATCTAATTTTTTATTTTCATACTTCATATAGCATAGGTTCTATTGCTATAATATTTACTATCTTATAACACTATTACTCTACCATTCACGATTTACAAGCTTTGACATATTATTTATCTTTCTAGCATACTAATAGGTGCTTAATGCATATCATTTTCCTTGTAGGTAGGATATATACAACCATGGTTATCTTTCACTACTTTATTTCCATTTCTTTCTATTGCTTCTCATTTCATCGGATTCTTAGAAAATTAATGAAATAGATAAGGGTAGTAGGCCAAGGAGGAATACCTATTTGTAATGTCGGTTGAAGGTCGAATGCATGTGTTATGATTTCCTGATCCAAGTTGATTTTGATAACTCCCTTTTGGCTAGGAGGAACTACCTATAAATGCAAAACAAAACTACCATATAGAGTTAAACAAAACAATGAGTGGACTGCCTAGCGGAAGCTAGATCCAGGAAGCGTGATTCTTCCTGAACAGGCTGTCAATCCACTTTTCATATAATTGTATTAATTCTATTTAAAATATACATGAAATAATGATCCTATTGGAATTGAAATGATTTAGGTATCTCATATAAAACAATAAGAAAGGTCAAGTAAAAGGTGATTGAGGTCAAAATGGGTCAGGTGATTTGCTAGTGTTGGGTTCTAAGTATTGTACGGGATCCGAGTAAGGTGCAGTAAATATTTAAAATGGTTCTGGGATGTTGGGAAATGGGTATGAGCTCATTGGTCTGAGGTATATTTCAAGACACAATAACCGATGTCATCTGGATAACCAATGATGGTTAGGCGGAATGACTAACGTTGGTTGGCTAATCAGCGTAGGTAGGGAAAATTACGAGTAAGTTATTGGATTTTGTTTATAAGACTCTTTTTTATTGCACGAGAGGTTGAAAATGGTGAGGGTGAGGTCATAAAATGATATTAAAGACTCAAATATGGTTAGAAGAGGGTGAAAACATGTGAAAGTGCTAGGTATGGTAAGGTGATAGGTTGGTGGGAGGAATGAATTATACGGATGTGGAGAAAGATAAAATACTGAGATGAATAATCAATCTCACTAAAAGGAAATAAAGATAAATGAAGAGGTGTTAGGTACTTACTAAAGAGTAGGTTTGGAGAACTTAGGTGATGAGGACAGTGATGACAGAGATCTAGAGAGAAGAGTTATTGTATTCGTGTCACGGCAGTTCGGATCTTTGTGCCTCTCTATTGTGAATTTGTTATCATGAAGAATATGATGAATGCCAATGGTTGTTGGTAGTGCTCTGTGTGTCTTCTCTTTCCTAAGTGCTGAAGAATTTTGAGTGCTCCAAGTCTCTTTTCGTATGAGATCCTAAATCAAATGACCAACCTAGGCAAAGGCTTTTGGAAATGTATTTAACCTAACCGGAAATGGTTAGGTGACCGGTGTCGATTGAGATATAACCGGCGTCGGTCAAGGTGGGAATATCTAGGTTAGCCAAAAATAGCCAAATTGTTGTTATTTTTGGTGTGATCTCCAACCTTCTTTTGAGTCTTGAGTGGTGGATCACGGAAAGATAAGTAGGATTCCTTTTAGGTTTGTTAATAGGAATTAAGTCTAGGTTTTAACTAATTCCTAGTTGGTTAAGATAGGTTTAGACTTGGTCTTAGGTCATTAATGAAGTTTGATTAGGTCATTTAAGTGAGGACGTTAATCAATTTAATTAATATAATTAATTCAATTAACATGTGCACTAGGGGATATGAATAGGTAGGATATGATTCATGTAATTAACGGGTTTTTAAGGGGAGTATGACCCAATTTTGATGTCTACACTTGTTATTGTTTACGAGATATACCCTATATCTTGTATGATCATTTTATTCTTTTGGTTGATCGACCCTTATTGCCTTGTGACATTGTGAGTGATGTCCCATGTTTGAAACCCTCATTTTCATGATCCATCTTGTCTTACTACTTACTTGTTACATTGTCCTCTATTGGATGTTAGCTTTTATACAATCACTTGTACCATCCTACTTTGTTTGCATGTTCCTTAGTTTCAACCATGCACATCCCCTACCCTGAAGTATCCAATTCGGATAACTATCGGGTCCTCTCCTTTGCATCATATTCTCCTACTATTTTCACATGCACGCCAAATGAGGTGGCATTTATTGGGTGAATAAATCACCCCTATAGAAGCTCAGAGGTATAACACAAATCAACACAATATAGAATAAACAAATGAACATAGTTACAAAATGGCCCAAAATATGGCTTGGGTATAAAACACATAGCAAACACTAGCACCCATACCTGAACAATATCAATGGTCATTTATGTCCTCCCCTAGGCACTAATGTCTTTGGGTAAGAAATAGTCATTTTCTCAAAGTAAAATAATATTCAACAGTCTTCAAAGTAGTTTTATATAGTATCGGGAACTTACATCTAGTCACATAATGCATTTTATCTCCTTAAATCGATTCTACAATCGGAAAAAATCGGAACTAATTTGGCACTAATCAAAACGAATTGGTAAAAACAAAACAAATTATGATGCATCTACAATGGTTCTTATGGGTCAAATTCATAGAAGGAAATTAAAACTATACCTCTCTCCCCAACACTTTTTCTTGGCATAAGATTGTTCAAAAACTCATACTTGGCATGAGATTGCCAAAAAAATCACCTTTGGTGTGATATCTCTAAATAAACTTTCACTTGGCATGAAATCACCAAAAAACCTCACCATCAACTTACAAATCTAGTAATCTCCAAACAACATGACACCTTTCTATCTTTTACTCTCTTATACATTAGGTGCACACTTTCCTTTTACACACTTTTACACTCTTTACATACTTATAGAAATATTTCTCTGATCTATTATATATAGAACTTTGACTAATTTCTTGCTCTTCTTTTGCAGGTTTGTCCTTATATGCAATAAGAAGAATCTCCAATGGCACAACTACTACACATACACTACACCCCTAGAGACCACATCCCTTTCCTAGTATCCGCACTTCATATTGGAATCACTCCACTTGCCCACTCAGAATGCTTTTAGAAACACTCTCCTCTACAAGGTCATAAGGTACGCATCTTCTATCTACTTTATGTTATTGAGTATTTACTCAACAACTTAAAGTGGGGGTAAATGTAGACACAAAATAATGCACTTGGGTACATTTATAGGTCATTAAGAATATTAATGTATACATGATTCCTAAGCAATAAAAATAGTTATTGATAATTAGTTTTGGCCTCTTTTATTTATCTCTTACTGTCTCTTTGGTCTTACACACCCTACATCCCATTCAAAACTTAACTTATTTATCTTTTATGGAATCAAACACTAATGCCCAACTAGGGAAGTAACGTCGAGGTGCTCTTGTCCCTCATGGGCTACTCTAACTTTGTTTCTTATTTACACCCTTTTTTGGGGTCTCTTTTTGTGAATCTTTTTCACTAATGGGTTGGCCTTGTAGTTTTCAATTACAAAATTCAAATAAGGGAATCATATATATACTTCTCAAAAATAATGACCAAGCACTAAGCATTACTATTATCACTTAAGCTTGCATTCAAAAGACACAAGTGAACATTAAAGGCATCCATGTTTCACTCACTCAATGGACAAGGGATACATTATTCTACACACACAACATGGGAGGGTAATTTTATTCTATTCCATCCCACACATTTGGAACTTTGAGAAAATTTAATCGACCATCTAGTAAAACTTACACAAGGGCACTATAGGGCATCATTTCTACACAAACACGCAATAAATATAGTGAATCGAGATGTAGTGAATTTCTCAATCATAATTTCACTCTTTGTGTGACCACTAGGGTTAGTCTAACTCCCCATTCTGTAATTATTTTTAGGTTTGATGTCATTTGTGGGTATCTGTAGGTGAATTTCTTTCTTACGGTGTGACAAGTACCATTGGTGATTAAGAAACAAATATCAAGTGAGATATAAGGACCAACTACAAAACCCTTATGACACGAGAAGAAATCAAATCATAAGCATTTGCATAGCCACGAACTCCCATACCTAGTGACTAGTGCCCAAGCGCCCCTACCTTGCTACGGAGTTCTATTATCCTAAATCATTTCTTTGTCCCAAAATTTAGAGGGATCATTTATGACATTATTTATAGTCTATTCAAGTATTTTACCTCGAGATAACTTCAAAATTGTGTAGATATCAGCTATGTCTTCCTATCTTCTTATCTCTCCTAGGGTTTTCACATTATACATGATAGTTTACTTGTGTTTTGTTGTATATTATCACTTGTACATCGTTTATTATAGTAGTTACTCTATAATTACATTTTATCTAATTTTCATTAAATCACAAGATGATTTAAGAGAATTCTAATTTGAATGCGTATTTTTAAATCAAGAAAACAAGACCCGAGAAAAAATCATTACAATTTCATGCCCAAATTTCCCTTTAAACCCAACATGTAGAAAGATTGATTTCATCTAATATTTTATTACTTTTCTTGATTTATAAACCAAATTGAAACCCAATAACACATTACAAGATTTCATTTTTAAAAACATTAATAAAAGTGAGAGAAACTCATGCCTTATTCGTGTATGCCTACTTTTCCTAATTTCCTTGCAATATGAAACTTCCAATGCCTAGCGAAACTCTAAATAATTTCCAAACAAAAATAATAAATACAAATTTTCCATTACATATAGCTTGATGGTTGTATGTATCGAATAAAAACATCGTTCCATTCTTTTCTCCCAAAACTTCCATACAAGATCAACCAAACCAAACAGAATGCCAAAAAAATGTGTATGGAGGGAAGAGATGCATGTTTTGGCTTGCAATGCAAGCTACAAATTCCCAATGAACCATGTAAATTTATTACCTCAAATGTTTCCAATGCCACATAGTGGTCATTCTCATAAACCAAAAACCCTTACATACATTTTGGTATGTGACCATTCAAAAATTAATCATACCAATTACCTTATTATTCGCCACATGTTCTCGTGACCATTTAAAATTTAAACATTAAAATTTATCCAATTTCCTTTGAAAGTGGTTGATGACCCTTATTCAAAAAACAACATTAAACAATTTAATTTCCTCATCATCTATGAAATTTTTAATAATATTTAAACGTTAACAATTACCTTGCCAATTGTATATTACCATCATTCTCAATACTAAGGATGGGGTCTACCTTCATATCTAAAACATATGTCAATAAACAATGCAATATGGTCTAAGGACAATTCATATAATTTTAACCTTAAACCATTTAATTGTCTAGTGGCCTAATACCTTGTTCATGATTAACAATGTCAAAGTAATGTGATCAATACATCTTAATTTTATCAAATCAATCCAAACGATGGTGTCAAAAAACCAACCAAAATACCATTACATTAACATCGTAAGTTCCTTAATCCATGTATTATAACCTTAAACAATGATAAACAATCGTAAATAATGAAAACAATAGTGGAATACATTCAAATCTTCTTTATGTAATGATGTAAACCAAAACGTGGTCATCGAAAAATTATTCAAATGCAATAGTTATACATATATGCTTCGTATACATCTATATACGTATATTTATATGTTTTTGCATGTGTGTGTGTGTGTCTATTTATTACATTAACTTTTTATAATTAATTAAGTCACCACGTTAATAAAATATTGTGATGAAAAGTATATAAAATTATGGGGTGTGACAATAAGGAATGGTATTTGAAATGTTCAACAGGGAATATGATTTATATTAATAATATTAGAATCAATAGTAGCATAAAAAGTCCTTCTTTTAATGTCAATGTGTGGACCTTTATTTGTAACTAACCTACCACATGCATAAGATAAAGAAACTTTTGAGAAGGTATAAGATAAGCACCTAAGGGTTCATTTAGAATTTTACAATCATGTTTTGATAATTCCTTGTTTTATTTTCACACTTGCTCAAATACTTGAGAAGAGTCACTTTTCTTACTTGTAGAATGAATATATAGATTCCTAGACTTAGTAGGATATGTATTACCTATAGAGGGTGTTGCCCTAACACCAATGTAAATTTAAATACCCCTCTAAAAAATAATCGTAGCTATTACTTCGTGAATTTCTATAAATGACTTTCAAAATCTTGGTGAATGCCACAAATTGAAAGGAAATTATCTCATCCAATATCAATTGTTGGCTAGTATAATTAAGCTACCAACTGGTAGTAAATTTCTCTTTTGTGCACGTGGTAAAGGTGATTTGAATATAAAAAATTGGATATTACTATAAATGTTAGGTGAATAAACCCAAAAAATTAACTTGTACCTAAGAAAATTTAGGTGAAATAACAAGCAACCTAACCCCTTAAAATTATCCAAATCCAAATTTCAAAAACCCAAATATTCATGAATTAATGAATATTAGCCATTAAAATTTACACTTCCTAATGGATTTTAAGTAGTTATTTAATTTTCTAGGGAGAAGTAAGTTCCTTGTATGCTTATGTTAACATGAGGAGAAAATAAAGTTCCATGACCCCAAATGAGGTATGACTAACTTGCTTATATAGGTTTCGATGGTTATTTTTTCATGAAATGTCAACTAATTGGGGATATTAGTCCATATGAAGATGATGGAAGTGATCTTTTGGGCCAAAAAAATTTGGTCCAAAACCATATATTAGGGTTAGAATTGACATGTGTTAATTCCATCCTAAAGCTGGCAAAGTGTTGACCGAGAGGGAAAAAATTAGTTTCTCTTTCTAGGTTAGAGGATGGATGTCTTTAGATGAATTTTATGCTATAAAAATCAAGAACTGATGATAGAAAGGTATGTAAATATAATAAATTAATCAAACAGCTATTGTGGTGTGTTAAGAAAGAGTGAAGAGATTATATTTGTGCATGTAAGTGTGTTATTTCAAGATCATCATTGTTAGAGGATAGATTGTTGAATTTATATTTCAACAACTTAGACATGGTGGTGTTTAGATTTGGATTCATTATTCTTAATATATTTCTAGGGATTCCTCATAATGTTGTTCCTATTGGAATCCCGACCCTTTGGGGTTGAATCAAGGTTCCCTAAAACTTGCTTTCACATACACTTTACCATTCATTAAAAATCATTACAACTTAACCATTAAACATGCATTCACCAAGAATTATAACCATACATGAGAAATGTGAACACAAGAACACAACTACACCAAATATAAGTTGGAAACCCTTAAAGTGAATAGAAAATAATCAAACAAATCTTGGAAAACTTGTCTTATATAAAAATGAATCAAAATTAGTTAATCACCAACCCAATAAGGAGCACCAACCCTACAAGAAGTTCTAGCCCCTAAATTTAGTGAGGCACCAACCCCAAAATGAGAACCAGACTCTAGATGACTCATCACTAATTCAACCACCTAATTTTTTTTCACTGTAGAATGTTGCCATAATAACTCATGATGACAATTATTCAGCTCTCCTTTTTGTATCTTATTCAAGATTTCCTTCAAGGATTCTTCACTTAAGAACTTCTTCACCAATATGATTAAGTCACATGATCTATCTCTCCAACCATAGAATACCCTCTATGACATCATGACATAATCTCTTCCATCTCTTTGATTGTCACAAATACCTTCTTCACCTCTTCACACTTCCCTCTTTCTCACTCACACTTCTCACAACATCAACATCCAAATAGGTATTCTTCACTTACATATATACATGACTTGATCATCATACACATCTAGGTAATCCATCATAGATAAAATAAAATTTAAAAAATCTAAATTTAAAGTATGAACAGTCATTCATTCACATATCTTGGTCAGAAATATCATCTTGTAGACATAATTCTCCATTAGGTCTCAATTAGGCCTAAATACCGAAACAAATCCTTCGCAAAAAAGTCCTCTTGATATATATGGCCTTATTAAAACCTTAGGAACCACTTAGACATGTTTTCTAAGTATTGTAAAATTTTCCAAAATTATTTTTTTACCCTTTACCACCATATCATGTTATGAAGCCACCATTAGGATCAACTATCCTCATTAGGTCTGTGACCTACAAATCCATTCTCCATAGATGAAGCATAAACAATACATGAACCACCTAAATCATTCATGTATGTCACATGAATAGAAACCCCATGACCTAATATTCATCACCAAATCCATCATACATCCTTTTGTGTACTCTAAATACCCAAGAACCACTTGACAACTTGCACTCCCATAGTTGTCTTTACACCATGAAAAATAATCATGGAAGCTTGAACTTCCAACACCTATACAGACCCATTTAAATTCTTCTGATATATACACATGGTCTAATAAGAACCATTGATTAGTCTTAGAGAGCCAAACACCATGTTCAAGAGAAAACTATTGGTCTTATAGACCAATCTCTAGACCTCACTTTCTCTGTCCTAAATCGGATGAAATATGTCAACATGTAACCTTCTTCTCACCTCATAAACTAACCCCGGGGCTCATAAAAAGCTTGAACCTTTTCATAGTGGATCTTACCAACACCATCATGTATTTTGGACATAATAACTCAAAGTTTAGAGACACAAGAACATCTTTATAACTAGGTCACTAAAAGCGCCATTCCACCCCAAAAATCAGTCTTCCTATATTGACTTCTACATACCATTTAAGTGATAAACCATTTTTAAAACTACCCCATACATGAAGTATGGATTTCATATTTCATCTATCATCCATTTTCACTCCTTACCTATTGAAAACCTTAAGAGGAAAAAAAAACTCTTCATAAACTTACAATTTATTATGGTTTCCACTCACTATCATGACACCTCAATGCCACTTGAAGACACCTAAGAGAGTAATTTACAACCTCCAATAATCATACCTTTTCAACCTATCCATTCTTATCATTATTGTATAAAATATTCTACATTGCTACCTTGGTAGGGTTTTGGGAGGTTTTAGACCACCTTACATTCCTATTGATTGTTTATAAATATCTACGCCTTAATCCACAAAATAATGTCATGAATTATGAGTTAGGACCCTTCCCTTTCTACCATGAAGATATTGGGACACCATGTATAGTTCACATGTGCCAATGAGCATAAAAATTCCTTCTCGAGCTTTGATTCTCACTTTTTTGAGATCGGTAGAGGAAAAAAAAATCCTGGTCCTTCTTACAAACCATGGCCTGAAACATTTCCCACACCTCTAGGAAAACCTACTACACATTTCCTAATTCTCACCTTTGCATACTTAGCTCAGAATCAGATCATCCTACTTCATTATACCACCTAGGGCTTAAGATAGGTCTAGGTATAGACCTATAAAGTAGGTCCAAACCCTATATACACTTTATGAGACACTTGTGAATGTCTTAACACTTCATCCTCATTCTTTCCATGATCTAAAATTTCTTAACCATTTGTTTCATATATGTCAACCACCATGACATACCATTCTCCATGTATCTTTGACTAGGCCTCATAACTAGGCATTTTGATCATGTTTGCACCTTCCATGCTAACCACCGATGACTTTGTCACTAAATGACACTACCAATAAACCTTCACACATGTTGTTCCTTTCTCCTTTTGACATCAATGACACCTATTGACATCAATGACAACACCAATTGCCAATAATCTCCCCATTGACATTGATGGAAAACACATATAGCTCATTCTCTCAAGCCATCAACTCACTCTCCCCCTTTTTATCCACCCATAAATTTGTTCGGAGAAAATTTACATCATAATATGCCTCATGAAATTCACTCCATTAAAATTTCGTGGGCATCGAGAAGGTTTTCTCCCCTTTTTAAGCCATGAACCAATTACAATTCCTTGAAGATATGAATTACCCTTTCACCATTGTTGATTTTTAAATTTACGTGTGATTACGACCATGTGACTCTAGGTGAGAATTTGTAGGCATTGTGAGATTCCTCTTGGAGTGAGAACTACAAGTAGAGAATTTTCTCTGGCAGTGATAGTCCTCATTACAAGATCATAGTGCCTCGCACAAGCTATGACTAGCTTAGTGCTTTGCACAGAGAGTGAATCTCCTTCTAATTTAAAGATTCCTCTAGTGAATAAATTATCCTTAGTGGTCCCTCATGGTTCCTTTAGCATCCTTTTATTCAAATTATCTAGGTCCACATGTTTCATATAACTATCCCCAACATTCGAGTACACGATGGCTAGAGTGGAAATTGCATTGAATCTAATGTGCTTGATCTTCATGATGGTCCGATACATTGAAGGAATGGGTGGCTGAAGGTGAGTATGAAATTTTAATTTGATCTAGATATTTACTAATTTTAGTACGTCAAACCTCACCCTTAGATTCTATTTTTAGGCGTCTTTCCTAATTTTCATATTTTTCTAATTTCTTTGAGTTACGGACACTGGGAATTCCAAAGAGGTTTCAAAATTATTATTTTTGGATATCAACACTTACTATTTTTATAATGTCTCCGGAACTAACTTACTAAAAATATAATTTTTCCTTCTGAGTTTTGAATTGGGCTAAAAATTGTGTTGTTAGATTATGTTTGTTAATGTCGTTTCATGCTCCAAATTTCAAGTGTTTTTGATCATGAGAACTTCAAGGATCTAAAAAGGAAAATTATTTATCTAAAATTTTCATGTGGTTGTTATAAAAAAATTTATAGCATAAATGTTAAAGATGTTTGGTTCATCTCCAAGGTATTTTGAAATGGGAGCTTCAGGGAAAAAAATTATGGCAAACGGATCTAGGATCTGAGAGATATGAGAAAAAATGTGGTTTTAGCAACAGAGGGTTTCTCAAAATTCTAACAACATACTAGCAGTAATAAAGGGATTTAAATCATGAAAAATGACACTATTTTATACTCACCTCCCCTCACTAACCTAGCTAACTCACACCTTAACTCATTTTTGACCCACCCTACTTAACCCAAGTTAAATGACATGAAAGTATGGGGTTAAACTTGCCAAGTGGGTCTCAGACCCCCTCATGTCCCTTACCACATTTAGTAAGGTACAAAGGGACATCATGGGTGTAAAATTTTCCTAAGGTCTAATCATCATTAAAGGGGGCATGGGGATGCAAGTTTTGAAGTTGAGAACACATTCCTAGTGAACAATTTCTAAGTTTCAAATGACGAAGGAGGGGCTCCTCATGTGGTGGCATAATTTTTTGTCCCCCATGTCCCCTTATTAAAGATAAAATGGGACATCAAGGCCTCTCGAGTGTTAATAGGGTTAGGTTGTCATGAGGAAGAGGCCATGTTGGAGAGTGATGTTGAAAACATATCCTAACAATCCAAGTTGTCACTTAAGTGACACAACTCATCCTCTCCATATGATGGCGCATTATAGTTTCCCCCATGTCCCCTTAGAAGAGGTAAAAATTGTAATAAAACACTCATAATTATGCATATGGTCTTATTGTCATGAGGAAGGGGATAAGTCATGTTAGTGAGGTTAAGACACTTTTCTAAAACACAAAGATGTATTTTAAGTGACGCGGGTTCAAGATATGAATATCCCTCCTTGGTGGCATATTTTTGTGTCCCCCATGTCAATTTTTACTTTTTAAAAGGTAAAAATTGACATCTGGAATCTTCAAGTGTGCATTGACCACTTTTGGAAGTCGGGTGTCATCATTATGTTTTTGCGCAGAATTTAGTTCGAATAGAGCTACTTCTATCGTTTCATTCTCTTGAGAAAGCAGATAGGGGTTAGGGTTAGGAGGAATACTGTTGAGTGTTGGGAAGGAGTGCGCGTACCATCGAGAGATCGGACCGATTGTGAATAGCTCCTTTTTGTCTAGGAAGGACTACTTGTAAATAAGAATGCAAGACCACTAGATTTTAGTTAGACAATAAGTGAGGGAACTACCTTGGCCCGGAAATATTAGACTTCCTTTTGAAGGTGGTGATTCCCTTTTAATAAAATTGATGTAAATGATGATAAAGAAGTTATTGTGAACTCACGATTTAGGCATCTCGTTACTAAAAGCAATAGAGACTAAACTACCAATAATAGAATGTCATGTTGTTTTTCTGGTCACTGGTTATTGATATGTTCAGATCAAGTTACAGGGATAGACCAGGCTGGACATGAGATTGCTTTGAGGTGAATAGGTGAAAGGTTGGTGTTGGTATATGTCACAGTGACCGATGCCGGTCACTGGATAACCGATCATGGTTATGAAACCGGTACTGATAGGGAATAACCGATATCGGTAGGGGAAGTGATTTAGGTATTTTTAAATGGAGGTTGGTGTAAGGTGGTTATGAGGTTTGGAAGGTTGGTAGATGGTTGAGGGGAGTAATAGGGTGATAGAAGACTCGAGAGAGTGAGAGAGTTGTCTTTGGGGTAATATAGAGATGGATGACCGAAGGTTAGGTGCGAGTTGTTCGGGTAGTAGATCGGGAGTGATCTTATAATCCCTATGAATTAAAAGTTCACAAAGTAGTTTCTAGAAGCATACAAGGTGATAAAAGAGACTACTTACTAGTTTCTGATGTGGATGCAGGTCCAAAGAATGCAGTGGCGAAGGCAAGGCCCAGTTGGGATGATCTAGTAATCAGAAGTGATCTGATGAAGCTATCCTCTAACTCTCCCAAGGTTTGGATGAGTGTGACAATGCTCTAGTTGCTCAGTTCCAGTTTTGGGCTCGATGCTCCTCTTTGGAAACTCTTTTCTCCTTCTCACTTGTCTATCCCTTGCAAATGGATTTGGATCCTTTGGTTTTGGTTGGGGAAGGTCATTTACAGGGAACTGATGGTAGTTACGTAATCGCGCGCCGGTCGAGTAGGGACCGATGTCGGTTAGGTCAAAGTTGGCTATTTCTAGTAAAATAGCCAACTTTCCCTCCTTTTCTCCTGAGGGGTCAGTTGTGGGCTTGGTCAAGTCATTATTAGGCTCATTTTGATGCGGGTGAGGGGTGATGAGTCATGGGTGTGGGTCTGGACCAAGTCATAGGTCTTAATTAGGTTAGTTTAGGGTTAGGGCTAGGTCATAGTGAGGTGGCGAGGTGAGGTGGCAGGGTTGGAGATGTGGATTTATTAATTATAAGGTAATTAATAAATAATTTAGTGTGTAAGGTTTTAGGTGGTGAGGTAGGGTTAGGTTGTGGGACGAGATACGAGGTACAGGGTGTCGTAAGACCCAAATTTGGTGTCTACATTTTCCCCTTGTTTTCGTGTAGCTTGTCTTGTAAAGCTACACTGATAATAATAAAAAGTGGTTGCCCTAGTTAAGGGTATAGGTAATCCCCCTCAAATCTATCACAGATTGAGGTGACATGAAATCAGGGATAGGGTTGATAAAGGGTGAATGATGATGAGATGTTGGTAAGATGGTGGGGTAAGTTCAAGGAAGCCGACACACGTTGAAATGTAGTAGTGTGACCAGGGTACAGGTTTTGAAGAGAAAACAAGCAATTCATAGGCAAAGGTCGATAGTTTATCCAAACAAGGTTGATATAATCCTGGTATCCAAGGCATAGGAAGTAGCTCCAGGGGATATAACGGGTAAGGTACCGGAATGTTTAGGCATGGCGTGTACGAATGGTTGGTTTGGTTGAGATAAACATCATGGTCTTGGTCTAGGAAAAGCTGGTCGGCTGATCAATTCAAGTATCCTAGTCATGCTAAAACACGAACAGGTGAGCTCGATTGAACAAACAGGTACATGATGGGTGGAGAGAATTTTTAATGTGTGGGCCTCGGTCGAGGTACTTAATTGGTGCGGCCTTGGGTCGGGCCGATTGGTTGGTTGCGGCCTTGGGTCGGCCCGATTGATTGATTGATTATGGCCTTGGGTCAGGCCGATTGGTAAGTTGCGGCCTTGGGTCGGGCTGATTGGTTTGTTGTGGCCATGGGTCGGGCGATTGATTTGTTGCGGCCGTGGGTCGGGCGATTGATTTTTCTTGCGGCCGTGGGTCGGGCCGATTGATTGGTTATGGCCTTGGGTCGGGCCGATTGATTGCCTTGGAGAGAATTTTTAATTTGCGGGCCTCGGTCGAGGTACTTGATTGGTGTGGCCTTGGGTCGGGCCGATTGGTTGGGTGCGGCCGTGGGTTGGGCCGATTGGTTGGTTGCGGCCTTGGGTCGGTCGGCCGAGTGATTGGTTGACGGCCTTAGGTCGGGCCGATTGGTTGGTTGTGGCCTTGGGTCAGGCCGGTTGGTTAGTTGCGGCCTTGGGTCGGGCCGATTGATTGGTTACGGCCTTGGGTTGGGCGATGAATTCAAAATAAGGCTATTTAGCAAAGCCGGGGGTAGGCGATGTGGTGAAAAATGGAGATTGGTGGATAAGGGCAGGAGTTAGGTTAAACTAAGCCGAACCGATATCGGTTATGGGTGACCGATATCGGTCAGATGACCGATATCGGTCTCCTAGGGTGCACTCTAACCGATATCGGTTAGAGGGCAAAAACCTATAAAAAGAAAAAATATGGCATGTCATTTTCACTTTGTGAAATTGAGTGCCAACTTTTTCTTGTTTGAGTTTTTGAAGTGATTGGGTTGTGTGTTTGGGCTGAGTTGGCACTAGTTGAGTGGGGGAGTGAGTTATTGGTAGGCCCCAGAGATCGGGAGGTAGAGTTTGATTGGTTGAGGACCCTGCTAAGGAGATTTGGAGCTATGGCACAGCCTGGAGGAGCAGGAGGTGCTGGAGGAGCTAGACCACCACCACCTATCCCACCACGATGACGTGTAGTCATACCGGTAGGCTCTGAACCCCTATTTTTGTGAAGTTGATGAATTTAGCTAGGATGTGGGTTTTGGGGTAGGAATCCAAAATTTGATAAAATAATGAATAAATGAAGGTAAATCATAAAATGGATTGGGTAGATATGTTAGGTAGGCCAAAACATCAGGGTGGGTAAGTTTTTAGGCAATTGTGCTGGGTAAATGGGTAGAAATAGGAAAAAAGGGGATTTGGGGGCCATTTTTGGTCGGCCCCAAAATCCCACAGTGACCAATGTCGGTCACTAGGCGACCGGCATCGGTCACAGTGTAAATTATGTAGATTAGCGGGTATAGAGACCGGCGTCGGTCATGTGTCGACCGACGTCGGTGTATAAAAGTCAGACATAGACTATTGGTGGGGGACCGATGGCGGTCGAGGGTGACCAGTACTGGTCACCATGGGTAGGAGGTAGGGTTGTGAAATTTGTTGTGTTGGGTGTTGTTGTAGGTGGGTAGGATAGATTTTTGGGGTGAAGGGGGAGAAGGTAGAGTTGCTAGGAAAGGTTATTGGGGTGGGGGGTAATCGGGTGGTTGGGGCCGGTTTCGTAGGATAGGTTATGGGTTGTGTATGAATTAGGAGGGGTTAAATTGGTTGAGGTATGGTTAGAGGGTGAGAGTAGAGCGGGTGGAGTATGAGTGGGGTGGTTGGTAGGGTGTGGGATAGGTAAAGGGGATATTTTAGATTTTTGTTGGGTGGGGTTATTGATGTTGAGGGAGATGAGGTGTTTTAGGTTTGATTAGAGTGGGTAGGATATTTAAAGAAGGACCATAAGAGTGAGAGGAATTTATAGATGTATAGGGTAAGATAGGTGGGTGTAGATGTGTTTATAGAGTCGGGTTGTGATTGGGTGGGTGAGTGAGTATAGAGGGTTAAGGTAGTTGTTTTGTGAAGGGTAGGCCTGATGGAGTGGGTTGTTTTTTGTAGGCACGCGGCGGCGGTGAATGATGAGATCGGATGCCGCCTCTACTGGAGTGGATGCGGCCACATGTGACCGTAGTGTAGTGGGTAGTTATGCGGGAGGTTGGACTCGGTGGAGTCCAGAGGTATAGGGCTGTGGATAGGGACCATAGCCTAATGGTTTCCCTCATCGAGAGATGGGATCTGGCAACCAATGCCTTTCATCTCCTTACTGGAGAGATGACAGTCACCTTAGAGGATGTGTATCGCATCCACGAGGCGCCGATCATCGGTAGTGAGGAGGTGTTCGGTGGATCTTTGAGGCAGTGATGGATAGCATCCTGCAGGTATTTGGGGATGCAGCCCCATTGATTACGTATCATAGTGCGAGCATCTGCTACGGCGATATGTATCGCGCTCATCGACAGGAGACACGGTTTGCCATGTTGATGATGATCGGTATCACTCACACCGCCCTTCACGACTCGAGGGAGGCCACTTCCCATAGGCTTTGATGGGAGTGTTACATGAGATGGTGGAGGAGCACACCTACTACGCACGGGTACAGTGTATCTGGTGCAGCTATATAAAGAGACTCTGGGGCTATCGCCGTATGAGGTGATTTGGTATATGTTCGACATTCTTGTTACACTACTAGGCCTACGAGCATATCATGTGTTTATGACCAGTAGGGTTGCCCCAGCAGCCAGGGCCACAGGTAGTTTATAGATATGGGTTTCAGAGGTGGTTGGGGGTCGTGGGCCAGCCACGAGCAGTTATCGCAGGGTGGGATGTCACTTATTACAGACATATGCTAGAGGGCTTGACTGCCTTAGATATTATATGGAGGCCATACAGAGGCCATCAGCCCCGTGGAGGAGCCCGAGCAGCTGCGTTGGATCCATATACATCTTTTGGATATCTGGACGGAGACCCAGGGAGTATGAGAGGATTCCTCTAGAGAGAGGGTGACGGTAGCTGGGATTACAGTAGGATGAGCCACCTCCCTTCCCATAGTATCGAGAGGGAGGATGTAGAGGCACCACTACCTGTACCACAGCCATTTGACCTAGATGCAGGTAGCGAGAGAGACCCGACCGAGATGACATAGTGGACGACGTCGGGGTTACAGGTTCATTTTTGGTTTGGTGGGCAGGGCAGAGGGCAGCCATGAGAGCATAGCCAGCATAGCCAAATTTGGCGGCTGTTATAGTGGAGAGGGACCATCTCTTGGGTCGAGTCCGGTTATTACGAGGGCAGCTTGCTCTTTGCACAGAGCACGAATGGAGTGTTACGGGAGGGAGTTGGCTCGAGGCAGCAGTTAGGCATAGCACAGCAGGCACAGCACGGTCCCTGGCAGTCCTTAGTCCTGTTCGAGGCTCGATGGTAGCTCCACCACCACCACAGGTACAAGCTCAGGGTCAGGGTGTACAGGTAGGATAGGGCCCACTTCTATTAGGAGCGGGGACCAGCCCCACCAGCCATGGTGGCACGGGCCCGATACATGGAGGCGAGAGCGGAGGCCCGTTATTATCAGGATGTACTAGATGGTACCGGTGCCGATTATCAGCCATATGCGGCTCACAGAGCCGAGACTTCCCGGAGTCACAGGTCACAGGGGGCTGCAGCCACAGCTGGTGGGTCAGTGATAGGTAGGAGGTGAGATCGAGACCGGGGCCAGCTGAGGGACGAGCCGAGGGAGGGGGAGAGAGTTGAGTCCCCAGGAGTGGAGATGTTTTTGGATAGTTGATTTTTTATAGAGACACCGGTCTGTGAACCAAGTGTGCATATAGAGGCTTGCGTGCCCACATAGGATTTATGTATTCATTTTTGTTGTATATACTTGGCTTTGTTTTGAGAGTACATTTTGTATAGTTGATCTTGGCCTGCAAGCGAGTGTATTTTTGACATGAGAGACCGGCTACGACCCGAGTCGAGATTTTGCAGAGACAATGGCCTGCGTGCCAACTTTGTATTTTTGGATTATAGAGGCCCCATGCAGGGAAATTTGTATATTTTGACATTGATTTGAGGATATATAGATGATGAGTTTGATCCACATGGTGTGTATAATGTTTGATTTGATACATATATTATAATGTTTCATTTGTTTTGTTGATGATTTTGGAAGTTGAGGTATATAGATGACGTTGATGATGTTTGGATTATATGCATATGTGTTGAAATGTTGATGGTATTATGATGATGGATATTGATAATGATGTTGTTATGCAGGGAAAAGAGGTGGGCGCCGCCAAAATTTTGCAAAAAATAAAGAAAAGGCCTAGGTATAAGCAAAAGGAGACAGTTTGACCGATATCGGTTAGATAACCGATGTCGGTCACTATGTGACCGATACCAGTTAGGTAACCGACATCGGTTATGTTAAAACGAGCTTTTCTAAAAATAGAAAAGCTTGGGAGGCAATTTTAAATTCTTATTTTTAGAGTCATGCAACATGTTAAATATGAGGATGTGAGGCTGTTGTCATCCATACAGGGTAGTTGCATGGGAGAATTGAGTGATAAGGAGGAAAGAGACAGGTAAAGTGATCGTGGGCTTGGATTAAGAAGGTGTAAAGGAAAGTTATAGTGAAGAGTCTGGTGAACATGGCTGAACAAGGAGAAGCATCCAGTGGGCAGAGAGGAGAGAGAAGATAGGTTCCACCTCAAGCTGCTGCATCCCAAGAGGTATAAGTTTTGGTTGGAATGAGATTTTGCATGCTTATAAATAGGATGTGGTAAGATAAGTGGGTAAAAAGGTGATAGGCAAGGGTTTGGGATGGGATGAGTGTTATAGGGTAGGTAATCAGGTGTTTTAGATATGTTTGTAGGTACAGAGA
Source organism: Taxus wallichiana var. yunnanensis (assembly GCA_018340775.1). Classification (NCBI taxonomy): domain Eukaryota; kingdom Viridiplantae; phylum Streptophyta; class Pinopsida; order Cupressales; family Taxaceae; genus Taxus; species Taxus wallichiana. The sequence continues at coordinate 951,640,852 of CM031242.1, forward strand.
GGGGTAAACCAGCGAATAAGTATCATAGGTGGTGTTTTTGAGCAGGATGGATATTATGAAAAGTGACCAATATCGGTTTAGGCATAACCGGTATTGGTTAGGTAACTGATATCGGTTACTGTGAAAAGTTGTAATTTCGATAAAAAACACTTGGGGATTCATTTGTTACTTGTTGTTCATTGGTTTGATGTGTGCAGGTAGAGGCAAGGTTGATGATGAATGATAGGGTACCAGTGTTGTTGTCATGGGTCCGAGTGGATGTAACACCAGTGGAGTGGGCATTAATAAACCGTGTGGGGTTAAGTAGAATCCACTATTATTCACGAATTGCACGCAATCATGCTATGTTGCAGGCACTAATTGAGAGATGGAATCTAGAAAATAATACCTTCCATCTGCCAACAGGGGAAATGATAGTGACGTTAGAAGATGTGTTTGAATTTTGAGACTTCCAATTACAGGAAGACCAGTGTATCAGGCAGGGCCCAACGGCACGGGCAGCGATAACGGCAGTATTTGGTCCAGCCGCACGAGATTTGACATAGTGAGGCATGACATTTACTTATGGTATAATGTTTGTGGCACACCCTGAGGCAACAAGGTTGGCCGTGGTATTAATGATAGCGGTGGGGTATTATGCATTACCTAGAGCGGATGGGGGAAGATTTCCAAAATCATTGATGTGTATTATTCGTGAGATGATAGAAGGTAGCGTTACTTTCGCATGGGCACCCACATATCTGGCGGAGCTATACAAGGGTTTATGGGCATGCAGGTGAAATCACAAGACTACACTGGATTGTGCATACTTATTACATTGTTGGGCTTATGAGCACATTGTGTGTGTGTGACCAATAGGCCGACCAATCTAGGAAGGAGAGACAGGAGTACAAAGGTTGGGATTCAGGTGATGGGTCCAGACAGAGCAAGAGGGCAGAAGCGAGAAAGTGAGATAATAACGAGAGTATTATAGGTAGAAATTGGAGATGATGATGATTGCGGATATCCGTTGGAGACCTTACGGGAACTACATGGTGACGGCGAACATAGCCGAGGATTTGAGGGGTGTAGAGCAAGTGAGGTGGATCGCAGGACATAGGCCAGGAGAGTACAAGAGGATTCCTCTAGATCGCGTGTGACGACAATTTGGATTTGTTCAGGATATACCCATGGATCATAGACCATACAAAAGGATCGATCCGAGGCACCATTCTCACCTCCATGGCCAACTCTTCCAGAAGGACCAAAAGAGATAGCAGCTGATCGCAGGGTAATGGATGCAGGAGTGACAGAGTCTTATAGATTATGGTGGGCAGCAAAGCTGCGAAGTACACATGAGAGGGCTGATCATCCCGACATAGTTGTGATTACCACGGAGAGAGACCGCCTGTAGGGTTTAGTTCACCAACTTAACACACAGGTGAACGAGACCACGGGATTGTTAGAGGCTTCGCAGTCTCGAGTGGAGAGACTAGAGGCAAGAGTCCTCCACATGAGAGGGTAGATTCGTATGTTACAGGAGAGATTGGTGGATCAGTGGGAGGAACCAATAGCAGTGGTACCTTTGAGTATGGAGAGGCCAGGTGAGCGGCGTCGACGATCACCATCACTACCTGGTTTGGGATGAGGCGTGGGGGTCTAAGTGAGTTTCATACATAGGGGTAGAAGAATAAATAAGGATTCCATGATAGAGAAGATGTATTTGTTTAACATCTAAATAAAATGGAATATGTATGTTGATTTGAGTTTGTGATAATTATAAGAATATTTTTGTTTTGAATGTTTGGATTGATAAAGGATCAAGGTGAGTGTTATCAATAAAAATACGTAAAAATATTTATATTTTTAAAGAAAACACAACACATGATAGGTTATGGTAGGGGATGGTCGAGCTAACCTTGGGAGACCCCATGTCTCCTAAGTGTTGCCTACATAGCCCATTGCACAAAGCAAGGAGGGGCCTCAGACCGATGTAGTTCTCCCTTAGGACCAGGGAAAGTGAATTCAGGCAATTTGGTTGTGGTTAGGCAATTTGTTGGTTGGTAAAAGTTTGATGTTGGTAGAGTAATGTTGTTGGTGTTGGTGTGGGTATAGGTGAAGTGAGGGTTAACTTACCCAAGCATAGGAAACCATGTCCTAATTAAGGTCAACACACAATCCTAGATTTGGGTAAAAGAGGCAAAAGTGTCTCATAGTGGGAAAGAGCTAAATGAACCACGTATGTATCATAGTAGGATGAGCTTGAATCCCTAGGTACCTTGCATAGGCAAGAATTCGATAGGTGAAAAGAGTTGTATAATCACAATATATCGGATATACACACGTCCCTTGAGTTTTGTTATTGTGAAGAATGGTGAGGAGAGGTGGATGGTATAGTGGGCTCGAGAGAACTTTTATAAGGTGATTATTATGATGAAGAGAACCAAACCAAAATAGACAAGTCCATGACTCAAAAGTACTTTTGAATATCTGCTTTGATTTTTTGGATATAGACCGATCGATGCGGGAATTCTATATGGGATATGCATTTTTTGTTCTTGAGGTCTCCACGAAGCTGATCAATGCGAGAAGCTTCGATAGAGGATGAATTTGTATAGCTGTCCTTCGAGGAGTAGTCTACTTATAATAGAAAGACGGACGTTGCACATAGCTGTCCTTCGAAGGAGCGATCTAGTTATAGTAGTAGATGCGGCTTTGCACACATAAATTTGTCCTTCGAGGGAGAAGTCTAGTTTATAGCTTGGAGGTCTAGATGTCTATTTGGCATGAAGCATCTAGTTTTGCAGGAATTTTGACTCAAGAATATCCCAGAATTGTATAATTGAGAACTTGTTATTTTGATACTTTTAAGTCATGGACCAGACTAAAAAGGAGAAGGCCTCTTTAAGAGGAGGTGATGATCAAACCACGTGGGTTTGATTTTACTTTGAGATGCATGAAAAAAAGGTGTATGAGGTGGTAAAAGAGCTCAAGGGACGAGCGCAAGGTGGATAAGGAGTGATGTAACACTAAATTCAATAGTAGAATGGTCGAGAGATGCAAGGCATTAAGGGGTTCAGGCTTAGGTTTACCATTAAGTGAAGCTAAACGATAAGTACCTGATCCGTAAGTGTGAGTGATAATGTAAGGCCCAATCCAATTAGGAGCAAATTTTCCACGTTTTCTCTTTTCTAGTTTGGTTACATGTTGATTCTCTTTGAGGACAAGATCACCAATTTTAAAGGTACGCTCATGAATTCACTTATCATAAGCACGCTTGATGCGCTTTTGATAAATTTGAAGGTGGTCAAGAGTTGTAAGACGACGCTCGTCAAGAAGCTCCAATTGGGCTAACCGCTCTTGGCGGAAGTCATCATTGGTGAGAATATCCTGGAGAGATATTCTGAGGGAAGGGATTTGTATTTCGAGAGGCAAGACAGCCTCGGTACCATACACCAGAGAGAATGGTGTGGCATTAGTGGAAGTACGAATGCTGGTATGATAAGCCCAAAGGGCAAAGGGGATGTGATCATGCCAATTTTGACCAGAATCGTTAACAACTTTCATGAGAATTTTGGTTAAGGTTTTGTTAGAAGATTCAGCTTGACCATTTTCTTGTGGATAGTAGGGTGACGAGAAGCTAAGTTTGATACCAAATTTGTCACAAAGGGCTCGTAACAGCTTATTTTTGAAAGATTTTCCATTATCGGTTATCAAGCGATGAGGAACACCGAAACGGAAAATAATGTGATGATTGATGAATTCAACAATTTTCTCCTTTTTGGTTGAAACGAGTGGAATGGCCTCCACCCATTTAGTGTAATATTCGGTTTCGTGATGATCCAATGGTGACGTTGCGAAGAAGGTGGATGAATCTCACCAATAAGGTCCAAACCCCATTGTGAGAAAGGCCAAAACATCTCGTGCGACACTGTAGCGAATGGTGGGAGTATGTTAAAGGTTGGCATCTTTATTGACACATAACACAACACTTAACATTTCACAGCAAATAGTCTTTATTAAGAGTAGGCCATTAATATCCTAGGCAAAGGATCCGCTTGGCCATGGCAAAGCCACTAAAGTGCCCACCAAAATTCCATCATGGACTTGTTGGATGGTATGAGTGACTTCAACACTTTGGTTAGACATCGAAGGAGGATACCATTGAAGCCACATTTATAGAGGATTCCCCCCATGGCGACATAACGAGAAACAACTTTAAGAAAAGTGTGTTTTCCATTACTACTAAGGTCAGGTGGGAGAATAGAGTTTGTAAGGTAGTCGTGAAATTGGTGATACTAGGTATCCTGCAAGTCAACAGATGCATTATTTACCATACAAACATCCAGGACTAAGTAAGATGGGGTAAAGAGTTGTTGGACCAAGACAAATATGTCAGAGTCAGTTGGTGATGCAGGAATTTGTGAGGCCAAGCAAGCCATAGTATCCGTAAATTTATTAGTTGAGCGTGGAATGGTTTGGATAGTATAATGGGTAAATAAGGTCAAAAGTGAATCTACATAACATTTGTACTTTTGAAGTTCCTCATTTTTACATTGGTAGATGCCAGTAACTTGATTTACTACCAATTGAGAGTCACCGAAAATGTTAATAGACTTCACACCTAAGTGTAACGCAACGTGGAGACCCAGAACAAGGGCCTCGTATTCCGTTGTATTGTTAGTGCAGGGGAAATCGAGCCTGAATGAAAGAGGCATAGGTTCACCTTCAAGAGGAATGAGAACAACGCACGCCCCTCTGCCATGCTAGAATTTAGATCCATCGAAGAAGAGATTCATCGGATAAGACGCATCACTAAGTGAAAGAGTTGCGATGAGTTCATCAGGGAAAGTAAAATTGGTAAATTGTTCCCCAGGTAAAGGGGCTTCCGCGATTTGTTCTGTGATAGTTTGTCCTTTGACTGATTTCTGGTGTACGAACTCAAGGTCGAGGTCGGTGAGGAGCATAAGCCATTGGGAAATGCATTGGTTTAGATGAGGTTTGGCGTACATATAATGTATGGGGTCAGCGTTGGTGATGACAAAAGTTTTGTGATTCAGGAGGTAATGTCGGAGTTTGGTGGCCATGAATGATAGGGCTAGGCATAACTTTTTGATGTGTGTATACCTAGTTTCAGTAATCCACAAGAGTATGGCTTATGTAATAAACTACTTGTTCTCGATGCTCAAAGTCATGATGTGTGAGCATGGCTCCTACAGCATGGTCGGTGGCAAAAAGGTAAAGGTAGAAAGGGTGATCGTCCTGAGGTGGGATAAGCACGGGTGGCTGCAAGAGATAAGTTTTAAGAGCCTCAAAGGATTTGTGGAACTCCTCACTCCATTGAAAGACAATGTCCTTTTTAAGGAGATGATGGAAAGGTTGACATCGATCCGAGAGTTGTGAGATGAAACGATGGATAGATTGGAGTTTTCCCTGCAAACTACGTAATTGTTTTAGGTTAGTGGGTGGGGGCATTTCTAAAATAGCTTTGACTTTAGCGGGGTTGACCTCAATACCACGCAAAGAGACGATAATAAAGCCAAGGAGTTTTCCTAAAAGGATGCCAAAGACACATTTCTTTGGCTGAAGACAAACACAGTATTGTAATAGGTGATTGAAAATAATGGTTAAAACATCGAGATGTTCACTACGATGTTTGGATTTTCCAAGAAGATCATCAACATAATCCTCAAGGATAGTGTGCATAATGTCATGAAAAATGTAAGTCATAGCCCATTGATAGGTTGCACCAGCATTCTTAAGGCCAAATGGCATGACACGATAGCAGAAGGTGCCCCAGGGGGTAATGAAGGTGGTTTTATGTTGATCGGCGGGGCTACTAAAATTTGATTATATCCCGAGAAACCATCCATGAGAGAAAGCATCTCATGGCCCGCAGTGAGATCAACAAGTTGATCAATACTAGGTAGGGGGAAGTCATCCTTTGGGCAAGTGAGGTTAAGATCCGGAAATCCATACATATCCGAAGTCCCCCCGTCGCTTTAGTGATAGGTACAACATTAGAAATCCATTGCGAGATAGTCAATAGGTAAGATGAAAGAAACAAAAAGAGTCGTTGAAGATCTTCTTTAACCAAGAGAGGGCAATGTGTGGATGCATTTTTCTCAGCTTTTGTTTAACTGGTTTGGAGTCTGGTTTCAGAGTGATGTTATGGACAGCAATGTTAGGATCGATTCCTGGCATGTCGGCGTAGGACCAAGCGAAAGCTTGATTGCGGGCACGGAGAAAGGTAGTGAAGGCGGCTTGTTCTGATGCGTCGAGAGATTGTCCGATCTTTACAATGTGAGGATCATCCTCCGTGTGGATGTTGATTTCTATAGTCGACTCATTCAACATGGTTTGGGTTTCAGATGGTAAGGTGCGTTGAATATAAGAGTCATCCACACCAAGGTAGGTGAGGATGGAGTCATCATCCTAGCACTCCACAACATTAATCGAAGGCAAGTCTTCTTGATCATGTCTGGATACAAAAGGGGAGAGAAGATGGGTCTTCACCATCGCGTTGATAAGTGAGAGGACCTAGGAAGATAGCATTCATGAAAAAAAAAGTTAGGAGGGATAGATTCCGGGTCTATCGACTCCGTGGGTGAAGATGGTAAAATGGGCGATGATTGTTCGGAATGGGTGACTTCGTCATCTTCCTGGATACAATTGACATGAGGTTTCTTCAATGTAGGTGGTTCTAGAAAATCCAAGACCACTACGATCTTTGTGTTTGCGTGTAGTCATGGGAATAACCGTATGTCGTCCTTGCTCATAAAGACCGAAACCAAAACCTTTCCAAGCACAGCGTGTCAGGAAGGTGAGGGTGAAATGACGGTTGGTTAGATATTGAAAATCTGATTGGAAGGGAATCACACCAAGGGGAGGTTCGGGGGTGACAGAGGATGCGTCGACACCCCCATACGTTAGGTTGGTGTGGAAATTAGGTGGTCATAGGAGATCACCTCCCCCACACGACGGTCATAGGTAGGATGCACTGTAACTGTCCATACTCTTGTGGGGTATGGAAGGTGCTAACATTGTATAGGCGGTACTCCCCAGTGTAAGGTGTTGAAAAACACCTACCAAGGGATCCGAGGTTGGGATGTTGTCCGCGGGAAAGGAAGAAGTATTTGCGTCGGTGGTTTCATTGGTCGAAGGTGTGGGTGTGCAGCTAAGGTGGATGGTTGAGGCATGGTTGAAGTAGATGGTTGGGTTGGATCAATGGGTGTCTTGATGGTACAAGCACATCATTAGGGCGGTATAACATATTACAGGTTTTGAAGGGGGAAGCGTCAGCTGTGACGGTGTATGACTTCCCTTCATACTCAAATTTGATGCATCTATGTAAGGTGGAGGGAATGCATCCCATAGCCCGGATCCAAGGGTGGCCTAACAACATGTTGTATTGGAATTCTCCCTCAAGGACATAGAAGAGTTTGGGTAAGGTACGTGGCCCTACATGAATGTTAAGGATCACGGTGCCTAGGGTAGAAGTAATAGCATCGTTGAATGAACAACATGGTGGGGTTGGCACACATGCAGCTAGGAGGGATATTCATCTGTTGGAAGGCTTTGGAAGAGACGATGTTTAGGCTAGCACCCCATCGATCATAACATGACATACCCGGATGTCCCGGACATAAGCCGAGATGAAAAGAGCGGGATCAGGATCTTCTGCACTAAAGACGACAATTTCTTCTTCGAAAAAACTGACAGCAGCGGCTTGCTTGCCGTGCGAGGGAGAAGTGGTTGTGGAGGTAGGTTTTTGGTGAGAGAAGCGACTTGGTTGGGTGTTAATATGGAGGCAATAGGAAAGGTTTCATTAGGTAGGACCTCTATCCCTTGAAGGATCTCTTGTCGATGATTACATGAGATCATAGACTGTCATTTTTACATGAGATTAGTGAAGTTGTTTGATCATAGTGCGATGGGCAACTCAATCGAGCCTGGATAGGCAGGTCCATGAATAATCACTTTAGGTGGTAGTGTGATCGGGATGGTGGAAGGAGAAAGAGAGGCCGCAGTGTGCTCTCTTTAGCTTTTCCATTGTTGTTTTGACCTCGAGTAGCAATGCTAATCATGTTGATCTCATGAATGCGAGACGAGGAAGATGACAGGGATAAGTCATTGTTCTTGAGAGGTGGGGTTGTAATGATGATAGATTTTGGCGAGGCGGGGATAGGTGGTATAGGAGATTTTGGTAAGTTTTCCTTTTGATATTTTCTATCCGAGATAGGAAACTGGTGAAGGATGGCTTTCAAAGCTTTCCATCTTTCTACATTGTGTCCTAGTGTGCGGTGGTAGGCACAGATTTTAGATTCATCATAACCTATAGGTCAAGGTTTAGATGGATCATAGGGTCTGAGTGGGGGTAGGGAAATGGTCGCATCCCCTACCAGCATATCAAGGATCTTGGCATAAGATCCTTTGAGCGGGTCAAATGAAGATGAGGCTATTGATTGAGTGGGTGAGATCATTGATTGTTTTGGTAATGGTTGGGTACGAGTGGTTCATACGGGTGGTGGTTTAGGTAAGGGATTTTGATGATTGGGTTTAACTAGGCGTGGCTTCTTCTGCGCAGAAGTTATGTTTAGCTGGTTAGATGATGAGGCCATAGATGACATGGTGGTAGGAAACAACCACAAGGAAAGAGGAGTGGCAAAAAAAAGTCCTTTGATGATTGAGTTTGCTTAGGGTTGGTAGGTAGGCAAGATACTTGGGGCGACGGTGTTGAGATGCCCTGTGGATTTCTGTATGGGTGCAGAAGGTGTTGGTCGTGTTAAAGAAGACGTGGGAGGCATGTGTATTGAGGTAAGGTGGAGGGTGAGGCCCCAATATAGAAGGTAGGTGTGACGGTGAGTGTTGAAGTCGTGTACTGCTTGGTGTGAGAGGGTTTTAGTTGTGGTGGAGTCATAGATTGGACTCGAGGAGATTGGGTCATCTCCTAGGTGGATTAATGACTTTATTTTGGATAAGTCTAACCATTTAGGTGGGTGTGTTAGGCTAGGTATTAGTGAAGTCCCAAGCATAGGGGAAGGTTTGGCTAGGTTGATAGAGGTGGATGAGGTATTTGGCAGAGATGAGGGGGTGGAGGTGAGGACATAGGCATTTTGAGCTTTTGTAAAAACTTCGGGTATATAGTAGAGGTGTCTGGATTAGTCATTTGCATTTGAGTAGAGCATGGTGTATTCAAATGTTCCCATAAGAGTCATCTATCTTCTGGGGGTGACAATCTTCACGTATGGATGGGAATTTTGGTATGGAAGAGAAGTGGGTTGTGATTCCGGTCCACTGGGGGTGTGATACAAGGGGCAAATGAGGCGCTTTATCAATGGGTGTTAAGAGGTCAACCGGTCACTGGAAATATTTAGGTGATGAAGAACTAATAATAGAGGAGGCCATGTTCTAGAGGATTTTCATGGTTAAGGAATTTGGTGATGTAGGCTCGAGGGTTTCTCTTCTAAGGATGACAGAAAAAGTGATGATCCTTCTTCTTTTGTAGCAAGAGTGGTAGAAGGAGATTTTGGGAAATAGATAAGTTAGATAACAGTCGCTCACTTGAGTCTTGTAGGGATGTGGTGTAAGAAGGCTCTTCATGAGAAGATAACTCTGGGTGGTTGATTCCTTTATGGGTAAAGGAATAGCAGGGTGTCCTCTTGTCCTGATGAAGGAGAAGGGGCGAGGACTCTGCATCGGTGAAGAGGCTCGATTAAGAATTTCCTCGATGGAAGCCCTTGGTTGGGAGTTGAAAACCACATGGATCTCATGCACACTCTTCTCCTCGGCTAAGGTTTCTTGGTTTGTGTTATTGTTAGAGGAATGGTTTGGAAATGTTTTGTTGAAGATTTTTAAATTTCGATTAGCAAGGGCATTAGGATTATCGAGGTTATATCCCCTGCATCAACCATTTCCTGCACTATGTTTTTCAACATCTTGCAGTTTTCGTGGCTGTGTCCCTTCACGCGATGGAAGTTCTGAAGTAATTTTCTTTATACCAAGAAGGTATAGCACGGGAAAAATCAAACCCAGTGAGGTTTAATAGGAGGCAAGGTGATAGCTCCCGATTTAAGCAATTTGTCCAAGATCACATCATAAGTTTCTCCCAAAGGAGTGTACTTGATCAGCTTTATACTTATATAGGTGGATTTCGGATGGGTATAAGATGGTGCTTGAGATTTGACCGTTACCACGTGTACAGCTCCTTTTTAAAGAAGCATCCGATGCATGAGAATTGGTGGTGTCGGGTTTGTTAGTGGAGTCCTGGGTTCGAAATTTGAGTTTTTGTTAGTCAAATTTAATTTCTCCTCCTCTAAGGCCCAAATCTCTAGTTTCTAAGCCATAGTAAAGGCCTCATCAAAGGTGCGGAAAGTTTGAATTTGGAGGGTGGGAGAAATGTGTTTAGCAAGAGGGCCGCGTAAAGAGTTTGATGAGCTCGGCCTGAGGTAAGGCATAAGTAAGTTTGTTGATGAGGTCCTGCCATCATCCAACGAAATCTGCAATAGATTCGTCTTCAAATTGTCGGATGGCATAGAGATTGGTAATGGATACTTTCTTGGCAATATTGATGGAGAAATGATCCAAGAAAGATTGGGCTAACTAGTTAAAGGAGAAGATTGAGGCTGGACTAAAGAATTAGTCACTCTAAGGTAGGTCCGATAAGGACATGGGAAGGTACGAAGTAGTAAGGCATCATCATGAGCAATCGGAAAGCAAGCATGTCTAAACGATCGCAAGTGTTGTTGAGGTCCTCCTTACTATTCAAGCGAGTAAAAAGGGGTATTCCCATTGAGGAGGATATGTATGAAGGGGGTCAGAAGAATGAATAGGCTCCTGATAAACTTGCTCGTATGTCAGGGTGTTACAGATTCCTAAAACAGAAGCCTCAATATTTTGCATCTTGTCCATCATTTGTTTGATTAAATAATTGGTTGGGTTAAATGATGGTGTTGTCAATCGTAAACGGAGGAAGATTGGGCCAAGAGCTGCTACTAGACAATGGTGGGGCTAAATGTTGATAAGGTATCGATGATGAATGTGTTGGGGTGGCCAAATAAGGGTGTCCTATTGTTGGTCGTCAAATAGGACTTTACGATTAAGAGCAATCGGGGACAAGAAGTCCCTCCTCTTTAATGGGAGAGGTTCCTTATTCATAAACAAACCTATTTACAAATATACAAAACATGATTTTCTGGTTGAACTTGGATATTACGAAAGTGTTTTCTATAAATATCATCAATTACAAAAGGAAAGAGGAATGAGAATACGAGAATGAGTAGAAAGGCAACATGCAGAATTATAGATAAAGAGTAATTCTTTATGTATGCAAAGTTTTGTGAATTGAAACAAGATCAGTTTGTATCTATATAAATAAGATGGAATTTAAAGACACAAAGTTCGTAAATAACATCCAAAATGTTTCACAAAGTTTTTGACATAACAGACAAATGATCTTCACAAAATTAAATGAAAGCTTTAGGATAAAAGAGATTAGATAGACAAAGAATGAAAAGCCATACGTATTGATTTCTTTATGATCTATTTACACTTTAAAAATAAGCCAAGTTCTTCCTTTTCAAAATGGTGAGGAGAGGCCATTATATAGTTTACAAATCAGTTACTCTTGGTACAAACTGTTTCTTTTAACTAAATAATAGTTAAGGATTGCCAATCGCAATACCTCAACTTATCTACAATAAAAGAAAAAGAATTGGAAAAGAAGAGAAGAATTAGGAGAAGAAGATAGGTGGTTTGGTGACTGGGAGGGACCCAGTCCGACTTATAGAATCCATTTGCCTTGAGTTGTCATTTTAGGTGTCTTGGTGAACAGGTCTGTGCTTGATTTCGGGAGACAACGATAGCATTATCTATTTCCGAATCCTCAAGTGTAGTGCTAATGGCGGCGTCGAGCTTGGGAATGAGTTCTCCTTGGATGTTTGTCAAGGTCGTTTGAAGGGGTGGAAATGAGCCCCGAGGGAGTAGATAGAGTATCCATGCATTGCACCTGAAATTGGTAAACCTCCATCGAAATTCAAACAAGCTGGCGTGAATCATACGTGATATTGGTGTAGGGTTTGCATCTATCATCCTCGACCAGAAATCACCAAAGTCAAGGTGACGAACTTCACTATCTCCGATATCAGGAACGACAAACTCTAGGGGTGAGATTTGCTCCGGCCCTTGGAATTTGATCTTCATGTTGATAGCAATTAAGAGGGAAGAGCTGCAATCTAGACTCGGGAAGGAATTGCAGTGGGAAATGGATATGCGCGTAGGAAATTAGATTGGGCTCGAGAGTTTGAGTAAAAGATAACATGGAAGCAATGTGAAAAACACATAGGGGGTTTTTCTCGTTATATGGTTGCCGGGAGAGAGAGAAAGGTACTAAATGCGCATTTAACTACATACCTACTAATTTGAAAAGCATGAAATTCGGGTAGAGCGGGAAAAACTATTTTTACGAATGGCATTTAGTTCATCGAGGGGACATGAGGGACATGAAAGCGTGAAGCACGCGATTAGGTGATTCGGGAGATGTGGGGAAAAGACGACAAATGTAATGGGTGGGACATGCGAGACAAAAGTGTGTGAAGGCTAGGCTCAGTGGATGGAAAAAGGTGACAACGGGTCCGGAAGAGTTTGGGACATTTGGGACGTGAAGATGTGAAGTACGTGGTTCGGGTGAATCGGCCAAAAATGGAACAACTTGTCCGGGTGAACTTGGGACATTCGGGACAAAAAGACGTGAAGTACGCAGTTCGGGCGAATTGGCCGAAAATGGAACAACTTGTCCGAGCGAACTTGGGACATTCAGGACAAAAACTTCCAACGGCCCTGAAAGGACAGAGGAGTAAAGAAGATTGGGGAATAGAGGGCCCAATTGAACTTGGGACACGCGGGACAAAAACAGAAGAAGCCGAGCCCAAAAACACACAACCGACCCAAAAATGTAGATTTTCTCAATTTGGGTTAGACTTTTACACTATCGGAGGAGGATTAGGACATAAAGACACTTAAACTTAAAATTTTAAATTTTCACCTTCTCAAAAGCAGTGGAATTTTGATTGGACAACACCTATATAAGATGTTGAGGCCACCGGATGCATTTGTGGAAATGAAAAGGTGGGCGGAGCCTGAGAGGGAAAGCTCATGTGGATAGGTGGTAGAGAACAAGTTATGAAAGATACAATTTGTGAGAGGGATGAGGTAGGGGCAGTGGGCGGTAGTGATATGTGGGGCCCAAGATTAACCAAAGGAAATCCAATTGGTGCAGTATGGACCATCGAATCCACCTTTGAGTGGGAGATGGGGCTAAGGATGAAGACATGGTGAGGCGTGGAGTTATTAGGTGGGGAAGGAGCTAATTGAGTGGCTATACTGATAGGAATACCCAAGAGGAGCTGACCGTCGGGTGTATGGTTAGAGGTATGAGACAAATAATATTTTACGACACCAAGATTAGCATCCAAAAATTTAGCAAAATCTAGATCTCCTACAGAGATCTTGGGAAAAGCATTGGTGTCCGTAGGATTCCCCATAGGATGCGAAGGGGGTGACTCAGGAAAAGACATGGAACAAGCATGTGAAACCATGGCTGTGGCTTGTTTCCAGGTGATAACAACCATGGACAAGAGGATACAAAGGGAATTAGTCAATTAGGAATAGAAACAACAACAAAATGTTGGAATTGGTAGGTTTTTGGTTTGTCGAAGCGTGAAACACGAGAACGATATCGGTCTGTTACTAATGTTGGTCGAGATGGTAGCGGCGTCGGTCGGGTAACCGATGTTGGTAGAAGAGGACTAGTGCCGGTCACTGTGAAGGCAAAGAGAGAATGTAAGAGGCTGTTGGTTTGGGGATAACAAGGCTTAGTATACCCACCAAATTGTCTGAAGTGATCACTGAGACAGGGTATAACAGAGAAACAAAACTAAAAGAAAAACAGAAAAAAAAGCAAGATGCACAAGCAAATCAAGAGACTAACCCTAGGATTAGTTTTAATCACTTTTGGGCTTATGTCTTAGATGCAAGATGATGTCAATCCTAAATAAAATACCTAAGGGAGATGTCAAGTTTGTTTTGGATTGTAAGGCTACCTCGATCAGTGGAGGAATACCACGAAAAGGGGGGATGTTTGAGATGTTGTGTAGATTATGATGTGATTTGGTATGTGTTGTGCAGTGAGAGTAAGATTAATTTCTTGTAAATACCGTGGATATTACCCCCACGTGTATGACACATTACTTAATCTACGTTCACTAGAATTTAAAAACAGCAGTAAAGAATGTGATGCACGTGTTTTAAACCCAAATCGAAAATGATATTCGATGAAGCAAAGAAAGAGAAGAGGTCAAGAAGATGACTTTCACTAATGTAAATATGTGAAAGTAAGACAAATTATTTTACCAAAATGACAAAATATTTTGTGAATATTTAAAAGAGAGAAAAAGAAAGTGTGCTCCTACACGAAAACAAACAAGAATGAAAGAAACCCGAGAAGGGTCCCACCGAAGTGTCCCAAAATGTTTCGCATATGAATTTAGTTCTAGAATAGAGTTACTTCTATCCTTTCATTCTCTTGAGAAACAGAGATAAGGGGTTAGGGTTAGGAGGAATACCTGTAGAGTGTTGGGAAGGTGTGCACGTACCGTTGAGAGATCAGACCGATTGTGAAGAGCTCCTTTTTGTCTAGGAAGGACTACCTATAAATAAGAATGCAAGACCACTAGATTTTAGTTAGACAATAAGTGAGGGAACTACCTTGGGCCCAGGAAATATTAGACTTCCTTTCGAAGGTGGTCAGTTCCCTTTTAATACAAATTGATGTAAATGATAATAAAGAAGCTATTACGAACTCACGATTTAGGCATCTCGTTACTAAAAGCAATAGAGACTAAACTACCAATAATAGAATGTCATGTTGTTTGTCTAGTCACTGGTTATTGATATGTTCAGATCAAGTTACAGGGATAGACCAGGCTAGACATGAGATTGCTTTGAGGTGAATAGGTGAAAGGTTGGTTTTGGTATAAGTCACAGTGACCAATGTTGGTCACTGGATAACCGATCGTGGTTATGAAACCGGTACCGATAGGGAATAACCGATATTGGTAGGGGCAGTGATTTAGGGATTTTTAAATGGAGGTTGGTGTAAGGTGGTTATGAGGTTTGGAAGGTTGGTAGATGGTTGAGGGGAGTAGTAGGGTGATAGAGAAGACTCAGAGAGTGAGAGAGCTATCTTTGGGGTAATATAGAGATGGATGACCGAAGGTTAGGTGCAAGTTGTTGCCGGGTAGTAGATCTAGGAGTGAGCTTATAATCCCTATGAATTAAAATTTCATAAAGTAGTGTCTAGAAGCATACAAGGTGATAAAAGAGACTACTTACTAGTTTCTGATGTGGATGCAGGTCCAAAGAATGCAGTGGCGAAGGCAAGGCCTAGTTGGGATGATCTAAAGAATCGGAAGTGATCTGATGAAGCTATCCTCCGACTCTCCCAAGGTTTGGATGAGTGTGACAATGCTCTAGTTGCTCAGTTCTAGTTTTGGGCTCGATGCTCCTCTTTGCAAACTCTTCTCTCCTTCTCACTTGTCTCTCCCTTGCAAATGGATTCGGATCCTTTGGTTTTGGTTGGGCAATGTCATTTACAGGGAACCAATGGCGAATACGTAACCGACGTCGGTCGAGTAGGGACCGATGTCGGTCAGGTCAAAGTTGGCTATTTGTAGTAAAATAGCCAACTTTCCCTCCTTTTCTCCCGAGGGGTCAGTTGTGGGCTTGGTCAAGTCATTATTAGGCTCATTTTGATGCCGGTGAGGGGTGATGAGTCATGGGTGTGGGTCCTGGACCAAGTCATAGGTCTTAATTAGGTTAGTTTAGGGTTAGGTCTAGGTCATAGTGAGGTGGCGAGGTGAGGTGGCGGGGTTGGAGATGTGGATTTATTAATTATAAGGTAATTAATAAATAATTCAATGTGTAAGGTTTAATTGGTGAGGTAGGGTTAGGTTGCGGGACGAGATACGGGGTTCGGGGGTGTTGGAAGACCCAAATTTGGTCTCTACACATTACACTACTAAAAATAACATGTTAGAGTGCATTCATGGCCTGAAACCTTCCCTTGGTGTTTACTAGGTTTAAACATTTTTTTAAGTGTAAAATACCCAAGGAATCTATTTCAACCATGTCCATACCTTGATTATGCTTCCTCTTTGAAATTAAGTCCCCTTTTCAATTCGATCACAAGAGGTTCTAGGAAGGCTAAATTGCCACCAAAGAGATATATACATTTGTGTCCAAATCAAGATTTGTAACATGTATATGTATCCATGTGATTCAATTTTCCTTTAAATCAGACCCCAACTCTCCTTGTAACTCCCAAAATCATCAATTGAGTCTTCGTCGGGATCGAAGGCATTTTTATGCACTTTGTCGAGGCCAATATCTACAAATATGCTCCTCATAATCCCTTGAAAAAATTTTCACTATAAATTAGGAATTATTTTATTTTTATTAGTATATTATTTCTTACCAACTCCTCCCGAGGCTCTGATATGACTAGAGTAAGCGATTTATATTTTTCAACACTTTCATTTTATTATGCAATGCTACAAATACCCCAGTATTACATTTAACGTGTTCCTAAACCTAATTTTTCTTCCAGAAATTTCCTAAAATTCCTTAGGTGATTTCATATCCCTTCTACACACTTATTTAATGATTTATATTTTCCCTTTATGTTATTGGAGGGTGCTCACTAGGTGTAGAAAACGCCAAAAGTAGTCATTTTGGAGCCTCCATAAGCATTTATCTTCTTTTGGGTCTAGATTTCATCATGAATTAGATTTAATAAGATCCCCTATGCATGAAATACAATTTAAAATCACATTATCACATTCCTCTTGGCCATTATTATGGTAACACAATGACTTAGTTGGCTAGAGGACAAGTTGACACTGATCGGGAGAAGGGTTTTCAAATGTGGCTTAGGTTGTCATGGATTTTTTTAAAAAAAAATTATGATAAAAATTTAGCATGAAAACACTTAGTACAACTTGAGATACCTTAGGAAATCTTCACATGATTGTATGGATACTTTGGTTGTCAATTGCATTAAGAATTTTGCTTTTGGGAAATGTTGTGTTTTCTCTCTCCTCTCTTTATTTTTTTCTAGATTGTAAATGATATGAAATTGTAAATGCATTCCCTACTCTCTCTCTCTCTCTCTCTCTCTCTCTGTATATATATATATATTATATATGTAAATTCATTTATTTAATTTTGAATGGAAAATTATGCATATGTGAAATATACTAGCTTTAGGATATTTCCATGGTACCTTTTCGGCTAACCATTTCTTTGGTTGCGGTACCCTAGATAGAAAGAATTGGAAGTATTCTTATTACTCCATAAAATAATGTACCCATTGAGATGAATACATTTGTAAATTGGAAATAGTAACATTACTTGATGTGGATTGATATAATATCATTATTGTATTAAGTAAGAGAAAATATTACTACTTTTGTGACGAAATGATAACCATATTTGTATGGATATGTTGTTGAGTTATATCCATTAGTACTAGGTATATAACTTGCATGTTGTTTGTGGATAAGGTCTTAGACATATTAATTAACTAAATTAATCATGTTTTTGTATAGAAATGTCTATGGTTACATGGTGGATGTATTCTTTTAGTGAACTATGAATATTTAGAGAAAACAAAAATATATGTGTGTATAATGGTAAGGAATGAGGAAAAATAAGGAATATAAATATATGAGTAACCAATACTTGTAACTTTCATTGTGGTATTCATATCGTACATTATAGGAAAGATATTAGTTATATTAGTACAATTTAGCATCAACAAAACTTATGAAAAATAAGATCATAAATTTAGGTTTCCATTGGAACATGTATAATAAATGGAAAAATGACATGAAGCCATCTATTGTAATTACAAATGGATAAACCTTTTGGGTGATGGCCTAAGAGACAATCATGAGGACCTTAACTTATAAGCTTCATGAAATATATTTTTCAGCATGTGTTAACCATTTTCTTTCATCTAAAATTGGAGTCAAGATGTTGTCTACACCATATTGACTCAAAAATAGGAGTTCATGGTTAATGATAAATTTCACTAATGCACCTACGACTTATATTAGATATTTTTACATGGTCACTACCCTTATTGCATCCCAAAAATCCTACTAGTAGGTGTTATACGTGCGTATGTATGTATGACGCAAGTGGATTCATTGTATTGTTTCAATTATGTACCAAATGTTTGAACAATTCCATTAAGTCGTTGGATATAAAAGTGTCACCTTGACAAGTAGCAAGTGAGTACCGTGGTATTTCACAAATATTTTACGAGATAAGGATGTTTGAACACTTTATTTTTGACTACTATTAATGTGTAGATCCCTAGAGAGTAAATGGAAATAGATTAAGCATAGGACTTCTTAAGAGATTAATTTGATGATGAAATATGTGAATAATTATTATTTATCAAAATTTTATTAATAATATGTTTAGTTTAAGTGTAAAGTGAAACTTGAAATTCATCCCCTAAAAATCCTTGTTAAACCTTGTCATATCATTAATGATATAAATGAAATGTTCCATGTGGGAAGATGTAATTAGAAAACATGAGATATTGACTTGAACATGAAACCGCGTGTCTTGTGTGAGTCTTAAAAAATCCAACTAATTATTAAAATATAGCAACTAACTACAAAAGGGAAATAAATGTACTCTAGTGATTGGAAGTTAAATGAAAAATAAACGTGAAATTCGACACTCTTAAACGCAAGTTTTCCCTTTAAATGTGTGGTAATTTACTCCTTATGTAATGAAAGTAAAACAAAATTTCATGCAAATATGCTTTTTGGGAAATGAATCCTTAGCTTGAGAATGAGTGTTATGAGAATCGTATGTGTTTAAAAATGATTCTAACTAATAGTTGAGTTATGAAAATTAATTGCAATAGAGAATGAAACCAAATAAAGTGTACTCCTTATAAGATAAACTTTAAATGAAATGAATAATATGTAGTTTTTTTAATAACCGGATATATGCTTGTATATTTTAAATGCTCTTCAAATAAATAAGGTAAAATAAAGGAATTCGATTATAATGATGATGTAAACCATGAAAGTGATGTACTTTTTGGAACATGTTTATGTTTTAGTTCTCATTATTGGTAAGATCATTTTTTTGGTTCATTGTTTTTATCAAGTGTGGCATCATTTTGCATTTTATGTTATCAAGTATTATGTATGTTATTCATTTTGGGGTGAGATTTCATTATTGTGATTGGAGGAATAATGTGTTGTTAGTGAAGGGAGGAATAATGAATATTGTGTGTTTTACTTCATAGGAACCAGAGATATGTGGGATTTGTTCTAGTAAAGGGATAAGTGGGCTATAAACTAGGTGGAGTGATAAGTGTGTAATTACATGCTTTTTTTTTTATGTGGAGGAACCAAGAACTTATATCACACTCGGTGGATTGATAATTGGATTAGTTACAATGATGATATCTCCCCCATTAAAATCCTCATAGATAATCTTGTTAATATGAGTCGTATCTACTAGAGGTGTCAATAACATTCCCATACTATTGTATGTTTGGTTCCAAGTATGTGTAAGTATATGATGTGAGCCCAAGAGGTGTTGTAAAACAAGAAAAGAAAGAAAGAAATTATCTTGGCTTATATTTGGCATGTGTTTTTCCTATATGTGTGAATGTTACACTTAAGAACATCCTAAAATCCTAAAAAGGTTGACATTAATCACTTAAAAAGTGATATTAGCCTCTCACACTCCCTTCATACATCAATGTGTTCTTGACTCCTTGTCCATCTCACATTATCCTTAACATCATGATTTATATCACTTTATCTTCTACCATTGATCTATTTTCATATCCTCATCCGCCCAACATTATCAAAAATTCACCACACTTGACATATTTATTATTTTCTTTATCCCTACACTTATGTCTTCCATTAACCACCATCCCATGGATTTTATTTTTCATTATTACTTCACTCATCATCCACGTCATCCAATCGGTCCATTACCTACCTCATCTTTTTGGCATGTTGAGTTCTAGGAGTTATCATTGATGTAAATTTTAGTTAATGAAAAATAGGATGGTGTAGAAGGGTCATATGATGCTAGGTAGGATGATGGCATGGATTTTCAGGAAGTATCGTGATGATTTTTGTTTTGGTTTAGTCCATTATAGCCTAGAACATGTAAAACCCTAAGGGCTAGTCAAGAAATTCTGGTGGATGCGATATGGATAAATATTTGAGCCATGATGATTATTGGATATGATGTATAGGATTTTACTAGATGTGTGAGAAAAATTTGGAGTCATTATGAAGAATATTTGCAAGATATGTTGTTTTTGGTGAAACAAGGTCAAGAAGAAGGTCATTTCCAGCTCAAATTGCAACTTTTGATGCTCACCCTAAATTGTGTGATTTTCATGGGAGATTGTGTATTTTAGGGATGTTTTACATTGAAATAATAAGGTTTCACAAAATAATGAGGTCATTTCATCTTCATAATTTTATGAATGAATGTTAAGAAGGTAAATAACTCTTTATGTGTGTGAAAGTGGTACAATATATTTACTTCATAAGTTACCAAAATTGATTGGTTGAGATATTATGATGATATAATGATGTAGAGGTATCCTAAAAGTTTCTGAAAGGTATGGTAGAGTATGTGGTGATGAGTGGACCCCAAAAAAATAGGAAAGTTTTATAAGAAGTTCAGTTTGGGACAAGGTTTTCCAAAGGAGTTGCAAAATAAATTGACATTTTTACTATGGGTATTTTCTTGATTTCCATGATAATTTCAGATCATGGAGGTGCCTATAAATGGAAAAGTGTGCCCTATTTGTGAAGACTATTCCCAAGGTAATTTTGGGGTAGTTTTCAGAAATTTTCAAAGATGGACTTGGATGAAGGCATTCCACTTAAACTTGGAAAGAAATGTGATATGTTATGGAAAAATAATTTATAGGTATATCTATTGATAATTTTATGTCATGATGATGAGGTTTGATAGCTGAACTAGGTCCATTTGGAGAGAATAAGGTTATTGGTTTCTCATGAAATATTTGTTCAGATGAAAGAATGAGGTGAATGAGGCATGAAATGAATGGTTTTATGCCTTCTATTAATTGTAAAGTTAATATAGATTAATTTTTTCCATATTGAATGTATTTGGAGATCTTAGAAGTGCAAAAAAAAGTGCAAACCAAATAATTTTGTAAAACTACTTTTTGGGAAAATTGATTTGGTCAAGAGGAAAGTTGGTGTAGTTTACACATATGGATGTTTAATGAGATCTAACAAGAATTGATGTGTTGTACATGTTAGTGTATTTACAATTAGTTTCTACATGCCATATTTGATTTTTTCTTAGGTAGTCTTGAGGCCAAAAGGTGAATACATGGTGTTGGATATAGTTATTTGGTGAAGGATATGAGCCTTTTGAGTTGTGTTATGAATTATTTTATTGGTGAAATAAAATATGACCATAAATGATGTTTATATGTAATATTACACACATGTGATGAATTTTGGATCTTGAATAATAATGGTTTTGGTATTTGTGGTTTTAGCTCATCCAGGTGATGGGGTTTTAAGCTAGTTTTGTGCATGTTTGGTGTTTTTGGGCATGGATGACCTACACGGGCCCAATTTGAAATTTTACCAAATTTATTGGGATATTTTTAAGTTTTAATGGTTACACAAAATGAGGGATATAAAATTTATTTATGTTTATGAGATGAGAAGGGTATAAAGCAAGGGTTTGAGTTCAAATTTGAACTAGTTGTGCATGGGGGAAAAGTGTGACTAAAGAGAAAAAGAAAAAAATGTATGAAGGAATCCATTCAGATCTAATAGAATTGGAAAAATTATGAGGAATGTTAGAGAGTATGTGTGCAAGGGTTTTAGGCCAAGGTTTTCTATGAAATATTAAGATAGAGTGAGTTAAAAGAGAGAGTTTATGATGAGGAGAAGGATTTTGGAGATGAATTTGGGATCACAATCAGCTATGGCATCAAGATATTTTTAGTGTCATACTTATGCAAAATCTTTATGATGATTCATATTCATGGGAGTCTCTTTTTGTAAGTAATATGAACAAGGGTTTAGGTTTGGTGCTCCTTCTAGGTTTAGTACCTCACTAAAGAAATATCTCACGATGTGTAATATTCACTTGAGTATTTTTGTGTAATATCAACAATTTTTTAGCGTGTTTTTCTTCCCATTGGGGTTTCCAACTTATATTTGTGTTATGGTGTTTCTCTCATTGTTTATGATTATTTGAATGAATGTTGTGTACACATTAATGGTTGAATGTTTTATGGTTTAGGAAGTAAATTTGAAATTATTTAAAAAATTTAGAGGACCGATTCATCCCCCCACCCTCTCATTCCATTGTGCTTACAATAATTGGTATCGAGTAGATCATTTTGGAAGAATTTGATCACTTGAAAGGATATCCTTTGAAGCACAAGTATGGTAAGTAAAGCATTTCAAGTTGAAAATCTTCCTATGATCAGAATGAGGAATTGTTTGGAGCCTATAGGGTTTTATATATGGGTTTCCATATATTATATATGTTCTTCATCTTCATCTACATTAGATTTGGGGTTTTATGAAGATAACAAGGAAGAGCATGTTATGGTTTTGGGACTTGTAAGATCAAAAGGAAAAGATGAAGAATTTTAGATTATCTCAAAGCCACCTTTCATATCCAAGATGAAAATATGATATTGTATATTTATATTGGTTTTCATACTCACATGAGTGGAGACAAGAGGAAATTCATCTTTTGAAGAAAAGATCATCAAGATCAGTCAGGTTGGAGACAACACAACTATAAATATTGCAGGTAAAGGCACATTGAGTCTAGATAATGGGAAAAATATTACTAAGAATGTTTTTTATGTTGAAGGTCTCAAACAAAATCTTATTAGTGTAATTGAAATGTGAAAACAAGGTTATTCTTTGAACTTTGATGACAAAGGATGTAAGATCATGAAGAAGGAATCATGAAAGCTTATAGGGAGAGCTAGAAGGACATATAACAATATGTATATTCTGAATGAAATCAACAAGGAAAGGTGTTTGATGAGAAAAATGGATGATAGTTGGTTATGGCACAGGATATTGGGACACATAAACTTTGACAATCTGATCAAGATTAGTTCAAAATGATGTGTAAGAAACATGCCTAGGATATGTAAGCCTAAAGAATATATTTGTAAGGCTTGTCTACATGGGAAGAAAACAAGAAGAAAGTTCAAGTCAAAGGAGCATCATTCCACCTCAAGACCTCTACAACTCATTCATACTGATTTGTGTGGACCTATGAGGACTAGCTATCTTGATTGGTGAGTACTATTTTATGCTTTTGATTGATGATTACACTAGATTCACTTGGGTAGTCTTCTTAAGAGAAAAATCAGAAGCCTTGGACAAAGTTTTAAAAAATTTAAAGAACTTGTTGAGAATCAAGTAAATGGGAAGATCAAGTGTCTTAGATCTAATAGAGGAGGAAAAAAATTTGAAAAACTTTGATGATTTTTTTAAGTCATGGTATTAGAAGGAAATTCTCAGCTACAAGAACCCCTCAAAAAATGGATTAGTAGAGAGAAAAACAAAACTATTATGGAAATGGCTAGAACAATGCTTAGTGAGTCCAAGATATTATATGGTTATTAGAAAGAGGTTGTCAATACAACTTTGTATATTCTCAATAGATGTCAATTAAGAGTTAATGGTGACAAAAATCCTTATGAGTTGTTGAAAGGATACCTACAAATGTGGAACAAATTAGAGTGTTTGGTAGTAGATGTTTTATCAAGAGGAATGAAGATGATTTAGGGAAGTTTGATTCAAGATCAGATGAAGGTATATTCTTGGGATATTCCTCAAGAAGTTCAGCCTATAGATGCTACAACAAAAGGTTTGCAAACTGTAGTTGAATATTCTAGTGTAAGGTTTGATGAATCATATCCTATAAAAGATAACTCCAAGTCAAATGATGGTTCTCAAGATATGGGATCAAAGGAAGATGAATAAAGAATCTATCAAGGTAGAAGATGAATAAAAAGGGTTGACACCAAGAATCCCTCAAGGAAAATCAAGAGAGATCATCCTAAATCTCATATTTTAGGCAAAAAGGATGCATGGGGTTACAACAAGAAGGAAACTTGTAAGTATTCAAAACCAAGAGAACCTTTCTTTCTTATCTAAGATTAAACCTAAAAGTGTTGAGGAGGAAAGAAAAGATGAGTGTTGGATTAAGGATATGAATGAAGAGTTAGATCAGATTGAAAAGAATAGACTTGGGAATTGGTACCTAGACCCAAAGACAAGAATGTTATTGGAACTAAGTGGGTATTTAGGAATAAAATGAATGAAGATGGAGAATTCACAAGAAACAAAGCTAGGCTGGTTTATAAAGGGTATTCTCAGGTTGAAGGAGTTTACTTTGAAGAAAAAATTTCTCCAGTGGCTAGAATGGAAGCAATTAGGTTGTTTCTAGCATATGTAGGGTATAAGGGATTCAAGGTGTATCAAATGGATGTAAAATATACCTTTCTAAATGGAAATATTGATGAAGAATTGTATATTGAGCAGCCTGATGGTTTCTCCTTGACATATGAGAAAGATTATGTGTGTAAATTGAAAAAGGCTCTCTATGGACTAAAGCAAGCACCTAGGGCTTGGTATGGAAGACTAGATAAGTACTTGACTGATCAAGGATTCAAAAAGGGTGTTTGATAGTAATTTATACATCAAATATGTAGGAGGTCACTTGTTGATTGTAGTATTCTATGTGGATGACATTATATTTAGAGGAAACAATGTACATATGACTCATGAGTTTTTGAAGTCATGAAGAGAGAATTTGAAATGTCTATGCTTGGTGAGCTAAAAATTTTCTTAGGATTGCAAGTTATTCAAACAAAGGATGGTATATTCATATCTCAGGCCAAGTACATAAGAGAAATGTTGAAAATATTTCAAATGGAAGACTGTAAACCTATTGGGACTCCTATGGTGACTAGTTACAAGATTAACAAGGATGATATCTCTCTAAAGTGAATCAATTAGAATATAGATCCATGATTGGTAGCCTTCTATATGCAACTGCTTCAAGACCAGATATTTTGCAAGTTATGGGGCTTGTTGGAAGGTTTCAAGAAGAACCTAAAGAGACACATCTTCAAGCAGTGAAAAGGATTTTTAGATATCTTAAAGGGACTTGAATATGGTTTGTGGTATCCAAGGAGTGAAAAATTTTACCTAAGGGCATTTTCAGATGTTGATTGGGTATGAAGTATTGATGATAGGAGAAGTACAAGTGGAGGATCCTTCTTTGTAGGAATATGTCTTATTTCTTGGTTGAGAAAAAAATAATATCTTGTTGCTCTTTCAACATGTGAAGTTGAATATGTTGTTACTGCACAATGTTGTGCTCAAGTCATGTGGATGAGAAAAAATTTAGAAGATTACAAGGTAAAGTGTGATGAACCTACACCTATTTTTTTATAGTACTAGTGCAATCAGTGTGCCCAAGAATCCAATTTTGCATTCTAAAAAAAAGCACATTCCAATTAAGTATCACTTCTTGAGAGACCAAATGAGTAATTAAAGAATCAATTTGGAGCATGTTTCCACTAAGGAAGAAGTTGCTGATATCTTGACAAATCCACTTCCAAAACCTACTTTTGAGTATCTAAGGGAAAGGTTGGGAGTAATCTCTGCACCTAGTAGACCTTAAAAGGTCAAGAATCTTGAAAGGGAGAAAGAAAAGTGAACTATCAGCTCCAAGAATTCATGAAGAAGTGTAATGGTAGATAAGTTCTCTTAGGTATGATCATGAGTGTCTTGATTCAAAAGTGAAGCATATGTAACTATGTTTGTATCATGAAATTAGAGAAAAGTGGTTTGGTGTTTTCTAAGGGTTTGTGTATTTGTCATAGTTAGATGTGAAGGTTGATGTGCTATGTAATCATGCTCAAGGAAGGTGAGAGACATCTTATTATTGGTCAATAAAATCATATCAAAGTGTGTAATTTTTTTTTACTATTTTCCCCCCAGGAAAAATTAGCCAACTCGGGGCCACATCGGACCCAGAAAACAAAAAATGGGTAAAAATATGATGATTCAAAAATTCCCCATGCTTAACCCCTATCAAGCCTCAAGATCAAGAAAATCTAAAAAAATCCAAAATTTTGGGTCTCAAGGGTCAAAAATCTACATTTTGCGCCTTACAAGGGCCACCAATCCAAAAAAACTCACCAAGATACTCAAGCAAGTAGCTCAATAAGTTGGAGGTGTGTTTTTAGGGGTGAGATGATAGTGACTCACCGAGTAGCTTGGATAGTTTATCGAGAGCCTAGTCGGAGTTTTTGATAAAGGGGTCATTGGAGTAGGTGAACTCGCCACGAGAAAGTTGGAGGGTGAGTGGAATGATAGGGTCAACTAGACAATCTGGTTCACAAGCTCACAATTTGGGAAGAATGAAGGGGGTAAGCTTCGTGATCTTAGCAAGAAGAATGCATCACGTCGGGGTGATGCTAAGTTATTAAGCATAGCGAATCGATGAGGAAGGCTCTCGAGTGAAGTTGAGTGAGTCTGCGAAGAGTCATGGCGATGTTGGAGGGGGATATGTTAGCCAAAAATCAATAAAATAAAGAAACTAGGGATGACTCGGCCATGTAGTAGACAATCATGTTAATGGGTGAGTCAATTTGAGGAGCCAACCCGATTCATGTGACATGGAATAGCTCGGAGAGCCAAGTGAGCTGAAATGGAGGAAGGCTAACTCGACCACAACACAAGGATATTATGGAGTTTGCAAAGGATTTGAGAAAGTTATATAGCTCATAACCCAAATGAGTTAGGAAATCGACTTGATTGAGTCATTTGGATCAATGAAAGCTGAAATTATGAGGCCTTCGGGGTTTCATTGATTCGGGTCTCAGAGATGCAAAATCACGAAAGGCCGAAAATGGACGAAAGCTTAAAATGATGAAGTTTGAAAGGGCTCAGCGTATTGCATTCAAATGTGATTTGGGGTCATGGGTCATGTCAAATTTGGAGGTTTGTGGTGAGTTTTTTTCGGGGATGTGGGAGTGACAAAACTAAATAAATTTCTGCAAAAGCATGAAGGCGGAGGGCCCAAATCTACGAAATGGTGGGTACATGGCGAGTTGTTTAGGTTTCGGGAATCGAATCCTTCAAGGTTCATGGCATGTGAAGCCTGAAATAGGCATGACGGAGGATCCAAAAACATTAATCCCGATGGCCTAAAACAAATAAACTCCTTCCTAAATGACCAAGATCCGGCGAGTCACCATGCATTGGAGGTCAAGCCACATTGATAGCGTGTTGACAAGTTGATGGGTGAGGTGATACGTCGAGTTGGAAGTTGCGAGGAAAGAGGCGGCACCGAGTTGGATGAAGATTAATTACAAGGATTCGGTTTACACTAGAGGCACAATTTGGGGCTTGGTAGAATGAACTCAGTTGGTGAGAGATGCGGCTTGATGGAGTTGCGGGAGGGCCAAATCATGTCCCAAATTTGAAACATCATAACTCTAACAATATTACGAAAAATTTAGAAAACTTATACTTTCTAGAAAGGATTTGATGATGATGACAAAATCCACTTTCCTATAGGGCAGAAAGAATGAAATCTGGTCAAGCACCCAAGAGAAAATGGTGATATCTTCTTATGTACTTAACCATTTCTTGCAAATTTATAGTCATTAGAAAGGTGATTTCAGGATCTACAGTATGGGATCATCCAATTTTGGATTTCATGATTTTGGACATTTGAAAATGGAGATAAATGTAGTGGTAGGTGCATGTCATTAATGGAGGTTGGTGGAAATGTAGGTGTCATCATGAAGCTACAGGAACTAGACTAGACCAGAGGTGCAATCACAATAGATTTCTTTAAGCACAAGGCACACCATTAATGAAAGTAGATATTTTGGATGTTTATATGCACTCATTGCAAGATTAAAAATGATTTTTGAATAATTTTGGGGCAAATTCAAGATTCTTTTTCTCTCTCCTCCTTTGTAAATCTTCTACTATAAATTGTAATGAGGGCCACAGTTCAAATGTTGGATTTTTACCTTTGCCCCCACCCTTATTTTATTATCTGTAAGGATTTTGGAGTTTCAAACCTCCCATTCAAATTGTAATGAAAATTAGTGCCTCTTGGACATTTTGATGTACTATATCAACCCTGGAGCAATAATACAAATCTATGGATAAGTTTTACCCCTCTTTGTGTTCATTGTATCTATCGATCTCTCATTGCAATCTTTGGTTATTTGTGCATGTTGGATTGTGTTACATGTTTTAGTGGTTTGTGTTTAATGGTGAATGAATTTGTGACAAGCAATTGATCTATGTTGATGTTCATCCTCTTCAACCTTGTTCATTTTCATTTCCATGCAAGGTAAATTATTCAAACATCCCTTATTAATGCATCACCTCTAGTAGATTAGCTTTACTTTTCTTGCAATCTCCTCTTCCCTGTCTCCTTGGAAAAAGTTAGAGTAGGATTTACATTATTTTCTCAGAAAATTGGTGAGTGGAGATAGATTTAGGAATATGAAGTCAGCCTTTCTTCGAGAGAACTTTCCCAATTGCAAAGTCCCACACTTTTGAAAAGCTCCATGTTGTGCAATCACACTGACTGTCTCAATCCTTTGAATTGTAAACAATCAAGGGTGTTGTGAATTTTCATCAACAAGTTTCTAATTAACTAAAATTAGGATAAACTAATGTATATTAAGCTATTTAATCTAAATTAGGAGGACATAAACATTGTAAATAACTATGCTAAAATAGTATAAGGTGATTAAATAATTCAAACTAAGGAAAATAAACCCTAATGTGAAAAGATAAAGTGAGGAAAGAACTTAGCTGATTGTAGGAGACTATCACAAGGTGTCGTAGGTCTACAATTTAAAAAATACAAGAGCAGGAACGATCACTCAAAAATCTTGTAAAGGCCGGATCTGGAAGATCTAAGCGAGACTGCAGTACTGGGAGGGTATTGGAGGGCCCTAGGGTGCCCTAGTATGGTAGAATAAATGCCCCGATCCCTATAAAATACTAGAACCTGGTCTTCACCGGGTCAAAAGATGAGTTAAAACCTTTGATGTCCTGTCACACTAGATTCACCGAACCACATCAAATATGCCGAATAATAAAGGATGAATATGAATACTTGTAAAAATACAATAGAAGTATCAAATCCCTATAAAATAAAATATATAAATGTATGGGTCACACTGACCTCATCTACCACAATAGCATGCTTACTAATCTAAGGGTTGCACTACATTTTAGACCCAAATGTATTTCGTGAGTGTGTGTATAATGTTCCCTAGGTGCTCTTTTTTTATTCATACTATGTGAAATGGTGAGCAATAGCTAAATGTAGAAAATGTAATAGCATGTGTGCATGGAATAGAATAGAATCCCTCCCCTATAAAGTGTGGGTTGATGCAGATATCCTAGTCTTGATGCATGACACTATATGAATGCAAGTGATGCAATAGATGCAACTATAGATGAAATGATAGTAGTAGATGACGCTAAGACCCTCATTATGGTCTCATGACTTTATACTTATAGGTTTATCTTGCTTTAATTTTGTAATTAATCTCGACATGGCTAACTAGGAAAAAGATAAGTATGAAAAATATTCAGAAAGAGCCCAAAAAGTGGAGAGAAAGTTTTAAAAGGATCGGGGTGCCCTATGTGGGACCAAGGCACCCCAAGAGTGCATGTGCACCCCATTTTAGGTTAAAATGATGGAAAATGCCAAAATAAACTAGGCATGTATATGAAAATGTGCAGGAATGGTGAAAGAAAAGTAAAATAAGATGGATAAAATGTGGGATTAATTAGTACTTTATTCACTCAATAACCTTATAAATAATTGTATGAGACCAAGCTAAATAATTTCTAATGTGCATGATTTTTTTACTACATTTTTCCCCCACTTTATGTTGGTGAGTTGAAATCTCGATAACATAAATTAGATAGAAGTTTGTACTGATATCCTTAAAGATTGCGTAGTAGAAACAAACCGAAGGACTAGACTCAAGCATGGAATGACAACAAGAAAGGTGGAGGAGCATGGAATGTAAATATGAAAATGTGCAAATAAAAATTGATGAGAGTGAACCTAGGGTGGAACGTGTGTGTAGCTATTGCGCAATGTGTAGTGTACCTACATGGTTAGTAAAAGCATGTTGTTGTAGCAGAGAGAATATTGTTGATGTAGTTGCCCCTAATTTGAATACTTATTTCTCATATGGTAGGACCTACAAGGAGAGAAAATGATCAAGTAGTCAAATATGTGTGTATGTAAAAATTTTATGTGAAATATGTAAAATGAAAATGTAAATGGAACATGTTCACCTAATCCATGTCGATTAAAAGGGTGTATAAGGATATCTTATACTATCACAAGTTTCTTAGATGATCTCACGCGATCTTGGATAAGAAGTGTAGGGAGGAAATACTTTCTGTCCTCCAACCTTTGACCACTTCTACCGAAATGTGTGTGAAGAGATCTTTGTAGCATCCTAGTTTTTGGGTGATTCAACACCGGATGGCTAGATTAATGTAGGGAGGCACACCCACTATAACCCCTAAGCCTATAACTGTTCCCAAAAATGCTAAGGACACCATGTCCTATAAAAACCACTATATATGGTGTTTGTACATGTGTCCGAACTCACGTGTTGTATGTAAACCCACAATGCCAAGGGTGGAAAGTGCATTATACTAAACTGGTGTAATTATGTTTTGTTAGTATGTAAACCCCCAAATGATACCCCCCTCTTTGGGGGCACATGTGACATCACTAATAGGAGAATGTGGACCCAAAATAGGACCAACCGCACTTTGAACTGTGTACCCTGGAAAGTGCTTGGTAGAAACCAAGGCATGCATAAACAAGAAGGCTAGCCAAAGACAAGTGTAAAGTAAACAATGCATGCATATAGAAAACATGTGTAAGCTATGCGAAAATAGAAACATACAAGAAAACAAGTAGGTCACACAAAGCGGGTTGCAAACATGGGAGGTCACTCAAGATTTTAATATACGCAAGGATTTAATGGACATAAACAAAATCAAGTGTGCACATAAAAATAGGGTAAAGTCCGCATACAATGGCAAACAAAGAAGACAAGTAGAAATAGAAAAACATGTAGTCATGGAAACATATAATCCTGCAAAACAAGTGTTTCACATGGAACACCCATTAACATGTTAGATAAATAACCAATATGTCAAAATCATGTATGAGAAAGTAATGTAATATGCTAGGTACAAAATGAAACAATAGCACCTAGATGAGATGAATGTGAATTCCCCTAGTGACCATTATAGTAAGGGTAGAAGGAAATCATCCATGCCACCTATAGGAGTCATGTATCTGCGATCACACTAAAAAAGGTGTGAATGTGCATGTGTGGATGATATAGATAATGACATATAAGAAATTAATCTAACATGTGTAATAAAGTGATCATGTAAAAACATTAACAAGAAAGAGTAAATGTGCCAAGACAAATGCAACATGTTTTGGATGGATGGAATGGAAATGCAATATGGAATGATATGAACAAAATTCCCCTAAATGAATGGAATTGTATGCAATGAGGTTCATTTTGTTTTCACCCTATGTAGTTAATGAACGTAAATAAGAGTATGTCATCGGAAATGGTGGAGTAGTGTTTGTTGTTTGTCTAGCGCATTGTGGTGAATGTGTATGTAGTGGTGATGAGGTGTGAAATATAGAAAGGATGTGCGTGAACCTTATAGCCAAAGTGTATATCACGAATTGATGAAGGAAGGAGTGATGATTTATCCTACGCATATATCACTATAAGATGAATAAGATGTGGTGGTGATTTAGCCTATAGTGTATACCACTACAAGATGATATAATAAGAGGTAGTGATTTAGCTTAAACCATATACCACTACAAGGTGATATAATAGGAGGTGGTGATTTAGCCTAAAGTGTATACCACTATGAGCTGATATAATAGGAGGTGGTGATTTAGCCTACAACGTATACCACTAATGATGAATGGACTAGGACAAGTGATGATTTAACACTAAGTGTATATCAATATAAGATGAATAATAGGGGTGGTGATTTATCCTAAAGCGTATACCATTAATGATGAATGAAATAGGACAAGTGATGATTTAGCACTAAGAGTATATCACTATACTAGGAATTTTGTATGATGAAATGTGCATTGTGAATGTGGGATCCATTTGATTGGTAAACCCTTGATAGTCACATATGGAATGAGGAACTAAAGTGCATCATAAGATGGTTAGCACAACATGCAGAAAATAATGTAGCATGTGTTGTGATGAAATGACCATGTGGTGAGGAAGGTTTTGGAAATGCATAGTTTGTATGATAGGATTTAGTATATGTAGGGTGTGTAATATGTAATGTGTAAAATGCAATGTAATGCTTGTAGATAGACTAGTAATGTAACATGTAAGGATCAAATGTGAAGTTAGACACATATGTAAGGTAACCTAGTGTAGTATGTATAATATGGGTGATGTATAAATGCATAATGTATGATGTAATGGTGTATGGAGAGGGCAGAATAAAGTGTTGAATGTGTAATATGAATAGGGTATGATCCTAAACACATAGATAATAGCAATATTAGAAATAAAATGTGTAATGTGCAATCAGAAAAAGTTTATACACTAAATATAATATGTATGGTGTATGACACACTAGTATGTGTGATGAAATGTAATGTGTACTACCTATAGTGTGGTGTGTGGGGTTCAGTGTAATAGTAATCCCTCAACAATCCAAGTGTGAACCAAAGCACAAGAGTGCGTCATTAGGTAATGACAAGATGAAAATGTATTATGAATAGTATGAAGATGATAAATGTAGAAATGATTGATAAGGGGTGTATTAGGTGGCATGCCCTCCTAGATTTGTAGAAATAAGCTAACTAATAAGAGTGAAGGACTAAGGTCCTCCACTTGATGTTTGTGGGGTGGAAATGTATGGACAGGATCTACTAATGGTGGTGTGGGAGACAAACATTGCGTTGGTGAATGAAGTCAATGTGCATGTGATGGATGAATATATGTTGAAGAGTAATGTGTAGTAAAATTCATCGGTGAGGGAGAGCTATGTGATAATGAGAAACTATGCGGAATAAAGCGAGGTAGAGATCGACACCGAGATATAGTGACTATTCTAGGAATAGGGATATGTCGATGTGTAGGACTAACGGAATGATACGGCCCTGTAGATGGTATTCGAGTAGGGAACTAGGAGTAAATAAAGTGCTTTAAAAAAGATAAATGAGATGTGGTGGAAGAAGTAGATGACACATGGGCAGTTGTATGAGGAGACAATGATAGTGGAGGAGATGGAGGGACACCATCAATAGAAATAACTTGTGTATTGTAAATAAACTTGAGTCAAAAATGGTTCATAGATATGATGGATTGAGAATAATGGATCCAATTAAGACCTAAGAGTAAATCACATCCCTCGACTATGTTTCTAACAAGGAGAGGGATAAGCATAGTAAGATGGCTGACTCTGACATATAGCTTAACAAAACCAAAGGGTTTTTGGAAGGGATACTTGATTTACGATGAGGATAACCAATGGCCTGAAGGAGAGACATAGAACATGCACTAATTAGCCATGATGGGTCAACCTTAGTATTGTTGATGGGAGCTGCACCGATAGATGTATTGATGTGCAAATGATTAGATGTAAAAGTAGCATGATAATTAGCATTGGAGAAAGAAATGGTTGGTTGTGAAGCTTCAGTGTGAGAAACTAAGAAATCAAGAGCTCTACATTCTAGAGGTGATACCGCATGATATGTATGATTAGTGGAAGAGTTTATGGTCTTGTTGTTACTTGTTGAGAGACATTATTAAAGAGTTGAAGTTTACCTTTTCATTTGTTGGATCAGAGCTAGTAGCTTTCGGGAATTTGAGCTTGTTGCAATCAAGTAGGTATAGGATAATTGTTTAGAGTTAGAGGCATCTATTTGTAGAATTTCTTACACATTAATGATAATCACAAAGGAAGTTTTCATTGTAGTTCCTACCTTTGGGTCTGATGGGTCTAACTCGAGTGGTGGGGAAAACGATAAGGTTACTTTTGATAATTTGTTTTAATATAAGATGTGGAGCCATGGGAGGTTGTTAAACATGCGTCTAGGTGGTTGTGATTGAACCTCTTTAGATGGAGTAAGCTGTGTTAACTATGATTTTAGCATCGACTAGCTTAGATGTGGATGGTTTGAATGGATCCTTATTGTGAAAACGAGTGGAGGGTGAAGTGTTTTCCTAATACTTAATCTTTCCAATTGATAGAAATTTACTCTCACGAAGCTTAAGAGTATGGAAAAGCTGATCAAATGATGGAGAGGTCTCAAAGACAACACTCTCTAGAAGAGGTAGTAAAAGACTCTAGATAAATATTTCCTAAAGTTTGAGTCAGCAACTACATTTGTTATTTTAGCGAGATTTTTGTTATTCCATAAAATATAGTTAGTGAATTGTTTATTAGATCCGTGTCTAAGTTATTCTAGTTTAGCGTACGAAATCCTAGAGCCAATGTTAATGGATAAATTTGTAAGGAAGGCATCAGCAAGATGTGTGAATGAAGTAACTAAGTGGATAGCTAAGTCATAGAACCAACACATGGCATATTCATGGAGACTACGAGGAAATATTTTGGCTAAAGGGATATGATCGTCGGTGAAGTTGAGACAAGCAACATGAAAAACATAGAGATGCTCTTGAAGGTCACCATGTCCATTGGAGGTGGGAAACTTAGGGGTAACAAAGCTAGGAGGAAGCGTATAAGTAGAAATGGTAGGCATAAATGGATTATGCAATAGCAAGGTATAATATAAATATGGAGATACAACAAAAGTAGCTTATTGTAGCTTACAAATTTGAGCTTGGAGGTCGTGATAAAGAGATGTTAAGTCTTGATTGCCAACAAATGAAAAATTTCCTTCATGAGAAAATAAAGGTTGAGTTAAATTATTATTAGGAGTAGGGATAGAAACAGAATAGTAGAGATAGGTGGAAGAGTGGAAGTAAGTGGTTGAGTAGCTACTGCAGATGTGATAGCCACACAAGGATTAATTGTCACCAAGTTAATACCTTCTTCACGAGAGACATGCAAAAGTAAGTCTAAATCTTGAGGATATGCAGCGAGGTGATCATTAATGGCCTTGAGGTGAGCCTCATTCAACTCTTCATGAACTTGAGCCATGGTAAATGAAAATAAATCGATAAAAAGTAAGAAACCCTAGAAGGTGCTATGAAGAAACGTTGGGTTCACCAAAATGATAAACTAATGTATACTAAGATATTTAATCTAAATTAGGAGGACATAAATGTTGTAAATAACTATACTAAAACATAATAACGTGATTAAATAATTGAAACTAATGAAAATAAAACCGAATTTGCAAAGATAAAGTGAGGAAATAACTCGGTGATTGTTGGAGACTATTGCAAGTGTCGCAGTTCTTACACAAAAATGCAAGAGCGGCAATGATCACTCAAAAATATCGTAGACGCTAGATCTGGAAGATCTAAGAAGACTAGAGCACTTGGGAGGGTCTTGAAGTGCCCTGGGTGCCTTGGTCCTTGTAAAATATTAGAACTTGATCTTCATTGGAGTGGGTCACAAGATGAGCTGAAATTTTTATGTTTGTCACATTTGGAGTCACACTTTGGATTTTCTAGACTTGAATAAAATGTGATGAATAATAGAGGATGAATATGAATACCACAAGAAGATAATATAAGTATCAAATCCCTAAAAATAAAATATGTAAATGAATAGGTTGGAGTTTCCTCAATTTCCACAATAGTGGGCTTACTAACTCGAGGTCTACACTACATTTTGAAACCTAATGTAGTTCGGTGAGTGTGTGTATAATGTGCCCTAGGTGCTCTTATGTCAGTCACACTATGTGAAGTAGCAAGAAATAACTAAATTTAGAAAATGTAATAGCATGTGTGCATGGAATAGAATAGAATCCCTCCCCTATGAAGTGTGTGTTGATGCATATCTCCTAGCCTTGATGCATGGAACTATGTGGATGCAAGTGATGCAATGGATATAACTCTAGATGGAGTGATAGTAGTAGATGACATTAGGACCCTCATTATGGTCTCATAAATTTATATTTATAGGGTTCTCTTGCTTTAATTTCATAATTAATCCTGACATGGATGACTAGGAAAAAGATAAGTATGAAAAAGTTTAGAAAGAGCCCAATAGTGCGGGAAAGTTTGAAAATGATTGAGGCACCCCAAGTAGGACTGGGCACCCCATTTTAGGCTAAAATTATGGAAAGTTCCAAAACATACTGGGAATGTATATGAAAATGTATGGGAATGGAAAAATAAAAGTAAAATAAGATGGCGAAAAGGTGTGATTAATTAGTACTTTTTTCATTCAAGAACCTTTTAAATAGCAGTATGAGAGTAGGCTAAATAATGTCTATTGTGTATGATTGTATGACTACAATTTCAAAAGGTGAGTCTATTCGAGTATGAAATTATAAAAAAATTATGTATGCCCTCATCAAATTGTGTCTTAGAATTCATCAGAAAGTATGGCTTTGTTTTTATTGGTTTAAAGTATGTTTTTGTTATGTCAATGTATGAATATTATATTCTACAGAGGTCTATTAAAGTACGGAGTGTTGGTTGTGATTTATATCATATTGACTTTGCATAGAATAAGAGTTCAATTTTAATGAATGGAAAACCCATACAAAACCATTCAAAAATAGTCCAATTACAACCCAAGTACAGCTAGAGGTCTGTAAATCTTTTGAGGAAGGGGAAGTTTGGTTGTGTTCTCAATAAGGTATGTTAATGGCTTCTAGAGGTAGGGGATTTGGTTATTGTCCTCCATCAGGTGCTCAAGGTGACAAGGACCATAACTTGGTATGTTAATTGAATTTATTGAAAAAAGGAGTGATCACGATTGATACAAAGTTTTGCAAGACTTTAGAAGATCATAATGATGACCTACAAAGTATATCAGGTCTTTGAAGTCGAGATATGGATATGGTAAGTCAAGTTTGATATATATAAAGTAAATATAGTAAAATAATTAAGTAATCATGATGTTTTTATCCTTTCTACATCATTTTTCTCATGCATGAGTTCATGTACGCTTCTACCTGTGGGGATTTCGGTGGTTTCTAAATGAGAAAAGAGGTCAAAATAAGAGTTTAGTGAAGAAAACAATTTTTACATGCTCACATGAAGAATTTGATGATGGTTTTACTCTTTAACGGATCCAAGAAGGTTTAGGAGGATGAATATCACATCATACAACCATGCTTTTTCATTAATGTAAAAAGGGGGAGAAGACTAAGTGGTTTTCCATCAATGAGAAAGGGGAGATAATTGGCATGTTGAGTTCTAGGTGTTGTCATTGATGAAAACTTTAATTAATGACAAAGAGGATGGTGGATACATGTCATAGGATTATAGGTAGGATGATGACATGGATTTTCATGTGGCTTCATGATGAGTGTCGGTGTTGTTTCAGTTTGTTATAGCCTAGAACATGCAAAAACCTAAGGGCTAGTCATGAAATTCCTAGTGGCTAGAGAGACAGAGACCTTTTTGATCCATAAAGATGGTTTGATATGATTCAAAATAGTTTTATAGAGGTTTCATAAAAATTTGGGGTCATTACGAAGAAGACTTTGCATGATATGTTGTTTTTGTAAAAACAGGGTCAAGAAAAAGGTAATTTCTGATAGGATTGTACCTTCTAATGTTAACCCTAAATTGTGTGACTTGCATGGGACCTTATGGATTTTATGTATGTTTCTTCATTGAAATAAGAATGTTTCACAAAAATAATGCGTTCATTTCATCATCATATTTTTATGAACAAATGTTAAGAAGGTAATCAACTTTTTGTGTGCTTGAAAACACAAAGCATGAAAGTGGTACAAGATATTTTCTTCATCAAAGTGCATA
Organism: Taxus wallichiana var. yunnanensis; assembly: GCA_018340775.1. Classification (NCBI taxonomy): domain Eukaryota; kingdom Viridiplantae; phylum Streptophyta; class Pinopsida; order Cupressales; family Taxaceae; genus Taxus; species Taxus wallichiana. The sequence goes on from CM031242.1 coordinate 951,678,989, forward strand.
GAATTGATTGTTTGATATATTATGATGATCTAATGATCTAGGGGGTCCTCCAAGTTTCCAAAAACATATGGTAGAATATGTGGTGATGAGTGGACCCCACTCTTATAGACAATTTTATAAAGAAGTTCGAGTTTGGGACAAGGTATTCCAAAGGTGTTGTAAAATGAATTGACATTTTTTTCAAGTATGGGAATTTTTCTTGATGTCTATGTGTTTTCGTGCAAATGTGAAATAGGAAATTGGAAGTTTCCAAGTATGACAACTATACCTCTATGCCGAAATTTTCATGTTTTATCATTCCTAGGCAATCCTGGCTCTGTCATCACCCAAATTACCTCCAACCAATGTTAAATCATCACCCTAGATGAATTAGGAAATTCTATTCATACCCCTAGGTGATTTTAGGAATTCAATGAAAATGCAAATTTTGGGGAGTCACAGAAAGGGCTATCACCTGGCCTAGGATCTGGATCAACCTCCGGAGCGGAACGGAAGGGAAAAATTCAACATGGAGCTGAATTTAATACCTTATAACATCATGCAAATTATCTTGCAAGTTTTGGGGAAGTTTTGCAAGACTTGGAGAAGTCGGAGTTAAAAATAGGGTTCATAAGCCTAGGCGGTACATAGGCCTAAAACAATTGTTGGGCTTCAGAAGAAGATTCTGAGAGATCTAGATTGAGTTAGAAGTAAAATAAAACATCTTCAGAAATATTATTCAAATACCTACATGATGGTGAATAATATTTTTCACAACACCTAAGCGCATATGATCGAGCAGGTTTTCTCGAGCACAAGGATTCCTAGATACAACATTTTTAGGGATCAAATGGTTGAATAAAGAAATTATACCCCGTAATTAGATTCCAAATTCCATTTCCAGTCAAAATCATATAAACTTTCACCAGTAAATTCCTTCAGAGCTCAAGTTATCTTCGTTCCAAGTTACCCTTTCAAAGATAGTTCAGACTTAGTCATGTTTTCGAGAGGACACATGTCAGCACTAGGATCCTAGTGGATGTCCCTGAAATCCCTAAATTCATGTACATTATCCCTTAAAAAATGTACCCAGCCCCCATGTGACTTCTGGGACACTCATATGACCTCCATACTTGAACGTTTAGCCCCGGGTGCTTATTTGGAGCATGCATTCCCTATCGTCAGATGGGGTGCCATGTGTCAGATCCAGGACCACCATGTACTTTTATGTCCCTTGTGCACCTGAGGTTGGGGACATCATACCTTGAAAATTTTACCCATTCCATATGGGGAGTCTTCTTGACACCCACGTAACCGCCTTTCAACTCCCAGTGCTTTAAAGCAACTTTTTCCACCTTCATTCCCCTGCCGTCATATCGCGCCACGTGTCATCCTCTTGAGCACCATGGAATTTGATGTCCCTCACATCCTTGAGGTCAGGGAAATCAAATAGAAAAATTTCACCCAACTCTAACTCAAAAAATCAAAAGCATTTGTAACGGTTAGTTGTTTTGTTTCTGTTGCTTCTCACTGCCGGAAGAAAAGTTGCAGAGAACACAAGTCCACCACTCTATCATTATAAGAAAATCAAACCAGATAAGAAAAGGAACTGAAATACCTTTCCCATGGAAATACATAGGTCTCAAAAGGAATTTTCATCAAGCTAAGAAGGAGAAATGAAGAATAGAGAAGGAGAACAATGGAAATCCCCATAGCCATGAAAATGAAGATTTAAACATATCTTGCAAACCGATGCTCGGATTGACAAATCATTTGTTTCTAAGTTTTTATCTCTTGAAGGCCATTAAAAACTCATATTCAGAACTAAAATTTGTAGCAAGGATTATGATCAGTGAATAAATCCTCTTTTGGCTCTACAAAGGAAAAAGCTTGATTTCCCATCAAACCGGTCACCGGATTGAAGAGAAATTTCACGTGAAGCACCATAATGAAAAACCTATCGCAATGGAGTTGATTTTGTCGCTAACGAGAGAAAAAAACTAGACCTGAAATTTTCAAGCTCCATTAATGGCTGCCATGACATAGTAATGGAAAAAATCAGCGAGCTACCTCTCCACTTCTCAAGGTTCCAGTGGGTGAAATCGCCCAAAAATTGGAGGAAACGATCATCGAAAAATCTAGTTTCGTGCAAACTAGTTTTCACACCATGAACTCCCTATTTTTTAGGGATATGGAGGGATGTGTTTTTGTCAGTATTCTTCCCCACTAATGAAAACATCATTTTCCCACTTGTTCAGATGAAGTAATTACTCAAAATTCAGAGCGTGGAACTTGGAATAAAACCAGAATTTCAAGACTCGTTTCATCACAATTTGACATTCGTGGCACACTTACTAAAAATATCATGTCTCCTTGAATAGGGAATGTTACTTCAAGAAATCCACCATTTTAAGATTCCATGAATAAGACGATGAACACAGAGGGAACATCACAGAAAGGTCATAAAAAGGGTCATCTTGGTTCGTAATTCTCACTTGCTAAAAATAGTAAGTTACACTCAAAAAGTAGTTTTGGCACAATGGTTTGTATAAGGAAAATAATTCAAGGGGACATCATTGTTCGGGAGCATCCTAGCCATTTTTCATATGTAATTCGTGATCCACCTTAGTTCATTAAATTGAGTGATCGTTCATGAGCTAATTTGGAGGAGTTTCATAGTTTGCAAGGAGTTCGAAGATTCATAGTTTCACTACATTTAGAGCTTTCCATCAACGAGGATCAACAGACTTCATTGGATGACATCTCCTCTTCTTCTTCTCTCTCTCTTTCTCTCTCCTCTTCCCCCAACTTTCTCTCAATTTAAAATGTTCTAATTCTATTTCGGGGTTTGCACTTTTTGATATGCCTTTAAGTCACTTAAAAGTGACTTTAGAAACATAATGTAAATTAAGTCACCTTTCAATTATAAAAGGGACTTAAATATATAAATTGAAATATGAACAATCTTAAGTCATTTTAAGGCATATGGAGGGTCATGAGGAATACGATAAGTCACCTCTCATTCTATAAATTGTAATTTCATTCCCATTGCAAAGGGTTGCCAATTGATCTTGTAAACTCAAGAGTGCATTGTACCTAGAGAAAGCAAAGGAGATAGTAAATTTTTCTACTTTCCCCCTTCTCAATTTTCTCCATTTCTCCACTATGTAGAACTTTTTTTTTGAGAACTTAATACAAGGAGTTTGTAGCTTTCTTTGACTAAGATATTTCTTGATACTTTTTATTCATCAAATTTCATTTGGTCTTAATGATGCTTACAAAGTTGTTTCTTATCTTAAATGCATGTGATGATACTTCTGACTAGTGTGTGTAGGAATATGATTTCCTACCTATAGCATTAGTTCCCCCACCTCTTTTTTCACTCCATTTCCCACGTTTAGACAAGGTCCTCTCTTGTAGGTATTTATAATCTTTGCCACAGGGGTCAGTGGACTATCCCTATTGGATCCTCGGTCGAAAGGCCACCAAAGAAATCCACCTTTTCATGCATATGCATATATGGAAGTTGTACCGGTTAAGTAGAGGGACTTAGATTCCCAGAGCGCTGGCAATAAATCTGCAAGTTTTTCCACCCAAAACATTTTCTCACCAATAGTTTTTAAAACCTACCATGGGGTAGATTTATCATTTAGCAGAAACATCTGCACCTAAATATGACCGTAAGATTTGAAAATTTTTAAAAAATTAAATATTAAAAAAAATTTAAAAAAAGGAGTTCATGAAAGTCTGTTTCCGAAAGATACACTACTTATTTCTACACATGACTTTTCACATTCCATAGTGCTCTTTCCTATTCTCGATTGTAGAATTTTTCAAAAGATGGATAAAATAATATACATACACCAGGTTGAGAGGTGTTGCTGATTCCAATTTTGAGGTTTGAAAAATCAAGAAGAACGAATTAGAGATAATCCATACTTCTTCTCTCAAGCCTCCTCTCCATCTAGCACTTCGAGTAGTTCACTGGAAATCCTATCCAAACTCCTATTGATACTCCCCCTTCAAATTCTCCCATTTTTCAACCACCATTGAGCTTTGAGCTCCCGGAAGAAGAAGAATTTGAAGAAGAATTCATAGAAGCAAGGGTGAAGCAGAAGCAAAACGACAATGGAAGATGAAGAAGAAATATCTTAACCCATTGTTCCATGGGGAAGGAATACAGGCCCACTTGCTCTTGAACCTCCTCTTCATGATCTACCAACGAGTTCTTGTAAGAAATTTCTAAAGTTTAAAGGTGACAACACACAACATCCTGAAGAACACATTACTTCTTTCATGACATCATGTGGAATTCTTGGTGTCTAGCATGAAGATGTTGTTGTAAGATTATTTGTGGAGTCCCTCCAAGAGAAAGTAGAAAAATGGTTCTACCTCCTTCCTTCCCAATCCATCATTGGTTGGGATGACATCAAGGCTGCCTTTGAGGAAATATTTAAATCAACTAAAGATTATCAAGACCTCTTGGTGCAGTTGGCTCAAATGAGGAAAAGAGAAATTGAAACGATGAGAGACTTCGTGGCTCATTTCAAATGGTTGCTTCGCAAGAGATCTTTGGAAGAAGATTTTCCCTCTCGAACAATATAAAAATATTCTTCATAAATGCTCATTCACTGGAGGTAGGCTTTCTCCTATGAAGAGTTCAACCAAGGAATATTGTAGAAGCACAAAGGAGGGCCATTGAATTAGATGAAAATCTCATCCTCTCTGGAAAAATCAAGAATCCATCAAAGGGAAAGGCCCAATATCTTGGAGATGAGAGAACCAATCCATCGCTGAAAAATTTGGTGAATGAGATGGCCTCTTTGAAGAGGGAATTATTTGAACGAGTTTATTCTCAAAGAAGAAACATAAATCAGATTGTAGGAGCACCCCAAAGACTTGCCTTGGAGGCCCCACCCATGAATGTAAATTGCAGATTTCAAGAAAGTGAAGAAGATATTGAACAAGAAGGTGGTGATTTCCTAGAAAATGATGAGTTTGAGAATGATACACAAATCAGATTTTGTGAGTATTCTAGAGCTGATGAAGGAGATGAAGAAGATACACCTAGTTTCTCATGTGCGGTATTCACTTGTTCTCAGTCTGAGAAAGGATCCTCTTCCTCCACTGCTACTAAGAAAAATAAGGTTGATGATCCTCCTATGGCGACTCTGCAAAACAAAATAATCAGTCGAGGATCCCCACTTCCATCCTCCATGAAGTCTGCATTGTTGGAACCTGATCCTATAGCAAGTAAGAAGGCTCCCACAATCCCAAGTAAGTCTTATGATGTCTCTTTCAAGTCTAAATCTAAATATGCTCTTGTAAAATCTAGTACTTTGAAAGCTCCTAGTGTACCTTTCAAAATATCCTCCATTCCTCAAACATCAAATCCTACTCCTAAGCCTGTCCAGACTCCAAAATCAGTCCCTTCACCCCCTTATTGGTATCTACTCCTTTTTATTTCATAGAATATGTGAACAAAGCCAAAGTCCAAATTACTAAAATTGAATATTTGAGGACTCATCCTGAACAATTTGAGAGGTTTGTCCAATACATCAAAAATGGTAGTCTAACACCCAATGATGTAGCTCATCATCCTAAAGGAGTACTACCAAACCCACCTACACCTTCCTCATAGAACATGCTTTCTCTGAGTGCATCAAAGAATGATAAAGTTGAACCTTTCTATGTCTCCCTGCTTATTGGAGAATATTTATTGAGAAATTGCATAATAGATTCTGGTGCCTCAGATAATGTGATGCCTTTGAAGGTTGCTAAAGCTCTCAAACTCACCATGGCTCCACCCGGTGGCTCTTATTACTCTTTGGAGTAAAAAAAGGTCCCACTTGTAGGGAAGGTCAAAGATGCACAGGTGTCTCTCACCAAATTTCCAGACAAGAAAATTTCAGCAATGATTTTGGTAGTGATGTCCCACCTCATATGGAATGTTGTTGAGTAGAAGTCTCTGTCGAGACTTGGGAGAGAAAATTTGAGATGAATTGGTCATCCGCAACCATACCAGTGAAGGGATACATGGAGAAATTGCTTCGAGAAAAAATGAGGTACACGGTATAAAATTTGGAAGCCCAGAAGCTAACATCTTGTATCAAGGTAACAGGTAGATGAATCACTTTGTGGCAACTGAGGAGGAAGAGGATATTCCCATCTTGATAGGGTCATACATGCCTTCCCAAAGAGATTTAGATTTTGAAGAAGGTGACAATATTCAAGTTATAAGAGGGAATCCCCAAATTGTCGGATGATGCAAACCATGAAGAAGAGGAGATGATTCTTGATGATTTTCAAAAAGAAAAATCAGCTTATGTTCTTATCCGTGATGAAGACATTTTCACATTCCCATTTGAAGATGAGGACTCCCTTGATCATGTCACCCAAGAAGATACCAATCCAATCTACAATGAGCCCTCGAGAAAATTGAAATAAATGTATGTACAAGAACCGCTTAGAGCCAAAAAAGAAACTAAAGATCCTGAGCTCAGCCTCGAGCTCCTGATACAAGCCACAAATCTGCAAGACAAGCGTGAAGCTGATTTGGAAGCCTTAACTGGTGTGAAGGTTGGCCACATTGAGATAAATCAATATGAAAAATATGATGCCACTCCGGAGCTAATGATTGATGGATGCAATAACGAAATGGAGATATTTTCTTTCCCATTTGAAGATGAAGACTCTTTCCATGACAAAGAAATTGAAGCAAGGAGTTTTAAGGCCTCTGAAGATGAATCTCTTTTTGATGAAGGATCGTTAGAGTGCAGCGATTCCCAAGATGATGAGGTAATCCCTCTAGATAGTTTCCTTGAGCTGCATTCTTCAAAGGCATACAAAGATGAGTTGCAGGAAATAATGAAGTAGATCTTTGTGTAAGAACTATTGGATATAGTAGAAGTTGCGGAAGACCCTGAGTTGATTCTTGATCTCTTCACTTGTGCCATAGACATATAAGACAAGTATGAGGCCACGTCCAATCCTTCCATCAGTACTCAAGAACCTCACAGTGGAGTAAAGGAAAAGGATAAGTCTGAGGTTTCTCATGGAAGAAATGTCAATGAGCATAGACCCGGGAAAGAAAGTAACTTAGAAGGTTTAAGGAATTGGAATGAAAATCAGTGTTGGGGCAGCGATGAGATGCTCGATGGAGAATCAGCTATATGGATAAACATGGAAGGAAACTATCACAATGAAACCGATTTCAAAGGGCATGAAGGTAGTGGAACTTCCAAGCAAGGACTTGAGCATCAAGAATCTCACATGGACTCACTCCTACAAAGTAAAAGTACAATCATGGAAGCACCTAGCTTCCATAAACAATTAAGGAAAGGAGGTTACTTTCTCGAACTAGTCAATGGCTTTGCAGAACAACATCACTCAGTGTTTCCCACTCAAGGGTAACTTTTGAGAAATAGAAAGTGCTTCATTGAAAGCGGGTTGTCCCCACCCTATACCATAGGTGATTTTTAGGTGTGTTTTCCTTCTGTTGTGTGTGTCTTTTTCTTGTTTTATGTGTGTGTTTCCTTCTTTTATCTCTCTCTCTTGTAAGTTGTACATGACTCACAGAACCCAATGGATAAGGCACTGGTCAAAAAATTATATGGTCTAAAGTTGAGATTCTAGATTCCCATGCCATGTCTTCACTTCACTCATTCCATGTCATGTCCCCAAGCTAGAGCCATTTGTTGTCATGCAAATGTGCAACAAGGAAATTGGAAGTTTCCAAGCACGACAACTATACCCCTATGCCAAAATTTTCATGTTTTATCATTCTTAGGCAACCCCGGATCTATCCAGTCAATCCAAATTACCTCCCAACCAATTTTATATCATCCCCCTAGGTGATTTATTAAATTCCATTCATTCCCCCTAGGTGATTTTAGGACTTCATTGAAAATGCAAATTTTGGGGAGTCACGGGAAGGGCTATCGCTGGCCTTCCCAGGATTGGATCAACCCCTATAGTAGAACAGAAGGGAAAAATTCAACATGGAGGTGAACTGAATACCTTATAACATCATGGAAATTATCTTAGAAGTTTTGGGGAAGTTTTACAAGACTTGGAGTAGTCAGAGTTAAAAACAGTGGTTTACAAGCTTAGGCAAGACATGTGCCTAACACATTTGTTTGGCTTGTAAGAAGATTCCTAGAGCTCTAGATGGAATTAGAAGTAAAAAAATAAAAATTGAAAGAGTATTCAAATACCTACATGATGGTCAAATAATATTTTTCACAACACCTTGGCACATATTATTGGTAGGTAGTTTTCTCAGGCACAAGGGGAGTCCTAGATACAAAATCCAATTTTTAAGGGATCATATGGTCGAATAAATAAATGATACCCCCATAATTGGATTCAAAATTCCATTTCCAGTCATAATCATATAAAATTTCACCAATAAATTCCATAGGGAGCTCAAGTTATCTTAGTTCAAAGTTACCCTCTCAAAGGTAGTTCAAGACTTAGTCATTTTTTGATAGGACGCGTGTCGACACCAGACCTTAGCTAGATTTCATGTCCTTGAAATCCATAAGGTAAGGTACATAAGAATTTGGAAAATTCTCCCATCCTCCATGTGACCTCTGGGACCCTCATATGACCTCCAGACTTGACAATTCATCCCCCAGGTGCTTATTTGGAAAATGCATTCCCTTTCGTCAGATCAGGCATCACGTGTTAGCTCCAGGACCACCGTGGAATTTTATTTCCCTTATGCACCTAATTTGGGAGACATCATACCTTTAAAATTACACCCAGTCCCTATGGGGAGTCTTCTAGACACCCATGTGACCGCCTTTCAGCTCCTAGTGCTTTAAAGCAACTTTTTCCACCTTCATTCCCTGCTGTCGGATCGCCACCACATGTCATCCTCTTGACCACAGTGGAATTTGATGTCCCTCACATCCCTGATGTTAGAGACATAAAACACAAAAAAATCACCAACTTCAACTCAAAAATATAAATCATTTGTAACCGTTAGCTACTTCTTGTTGCTTCTCACTTCCTAAGAAACGCGTTGCAGAGAACACAAGTCCACCACTCTACCATTGCAAGAAACTCAGACCAAATCGGGAAAGGAACTGAAATACCTTTCCCATGTCAATACTAATGTCTTAGAAGGAATTTTCATCAAGCTAATAAGGATAAATGAAGAATAGAGAAGAAGAACAATGGAAATCCCCATAGCCATGAAAACAAAGATTTGAACATATCTTACAAACCAAAGGTGCTCGGATTGAAGAATCATTTGTTCTTTGAGTTTTTATCTCTTGAAGGACATTAAAAACTCATATTCAGACCTCAAATTTTCAGAAAGGATTTCACACAATGAATAAATCCTCTTTTTGGCTCTACGAAGGAAAAATCTTGATTTCCCATCAAACCAGTCACCAGATTGAAGAGAAATTTCACGTGAAGCACCATAATGAAAAACCTATCGCAATGGAGTTGATTTCGTCACTAATGGAGAAAAAAACCAGACCTGAAATTTTCAAGCTCCATTAATGGCTGCCATGACATAGTAATGGAAAAAATCAGTGAGCTACCTCTCCGCTTCTCAAGGTTCCGTGGGCAAAATCACCCGAAAATTGGAGGAAACGATCGTCGAAAAATCTAGTTTCGCACGCAAACTATTTTTCAGACCATGAACTCCCTATTTTTTAGGGATATGGAGGGATGTGTTTTTGGTCAGTATTATTCCCCCATTGATGAAGATATCATTTTCCCACTTTTTGATTAAGAAATTACTCCAAATTCGGAGCGTGGAACCTCGAATAAAACCAATAATTTCAAGACTCATTTTGTCGCAATTTGGCATTCGTGGTACACTTACTAAAAATATCATGTCTCCTTGCATAGGGTAATGTTACTTCAGGTAAGCCAACATTTTAAGATTCCATGAAGAAGGCGGTGAACACAGAGGGAACATCACAGGAAAGGGCATAAAAAGGGTCATCTCAGCTCACAATTCACACTTACTAAAACTAGTAAGCTACACTCAAAAAGTAGTTTTTGCACAATGGGTCATATAAGGATAATCATTCAAGGGGACATCATTGTTTAGGATCATCCTAGCCATTTTTCATAGGGAATTCAAGATCCACCTTAGTTCATTCAACTGGGCAAGTGTTTGTAAGCTAATTTGGAGGAGTTTCACAGTGTGCAAGGAGTTCAAAGATTCAAAGTTTCACTGCATTTGGAGCTTTCCATCAACGAGGATCAACGAACTTCATCAAGAGACATCTCCTCTTCTTCTTCTCTCTCTTCTTCCCCCAAATTTCTCTCACTTTCAAATGTTCTAATTCTTTGTTGGGGTTTACACTTTTTGATATGCCTTTAAGTCACTTAAAAGTGACTTTAGAAACATAATGTAAATTAAGTCACCTTGCTATTATAAAAGGGACTTAAATATTTAAAGTGGAATATGAACAGTCTTAATTCATATTAAGGAATATGGAGGTTCATGAGGAAGATGATAAGTCACCTCTAATTCTATAAATTGTAATGTCATTCCCATTGCAAAGGGTTGACGATTGATCTTGTAAACTCAAGAGTGCATTGTACCTAGAGAAAGCAAAGGAGATAGCCATTTTCTTCTACTTCCTCCCCCTTCTCAATTTCCTCCATTTCTCCACTATGTACAACTTTTTTTTGAGAAATTAATACAAGAAGAAGGAGTTTCTAGCTTTATTTGACTAAGATATTTCTTGATACTTTGTGTTCATCAAATTTCATTTGGTCTTAATGATGCTTACAAAGTTGTTTCTTCTCTTAAATGCATGTGATGATACTTCTAACTAGTGTGTGCAGGAATCTGATTTCCTACCTATAGCATTAGTTCTCCTACCTCTTTTCTCACTCCCTTTCCCACTTTCAGACAAGGTCCTCTCTTGCAGGTATTTGTAAGCTTTTTCGTAGGGTCAGTGGAGTGTCCCTGTTGGATCCCCGGTCGAAAAGGCCACCACAGAAATCCACCTTTTCATGCGCATGCATATACAATAGTTGACCGGTTTGGTTAAGTAGAGAGACTTAGATTCCCAAAGCATTGGCAAGAAATCCACAAGTTTGTCCACCCAAAAATTTTCTTGCCAACACCATGATGATTTCAGATCATGGTGGTTCCTATAAATGGAAAAGTGTGTCATATTTGTGAAGACTCATCCTAACTCCATTTCGAGGTAGTTTCAAGTATTGTTTAGGAGATGGCCTTGGTTAAAGGCATTCCACTTTAATTTTTAAAAAATGTGATATGTTATGGAAATATGAGTCATAGTTTTTCCAGTTATATAATTATTATTTCATGATGATGAAGTTTGATATGTGAACCATGTCATTTTGTAGAGAGAAGACGGTTGTTGGTTTTTGTGGATAGATTTGTTCATGTGAAAATAATGAGGTGAATGAGGTATGAGATGAATTAGTTGATTTTTATATCAATTGGAAAGTTAAGATATATGTGTTCTATACCTATTGAATTTATTTTGAGTTCGTAGAAGTGGCATAAAAGTGCAAACCAACTATGTTTGTAAAAATACATGTTGGGCAGCTTGATTTGGTAAAGAGGAAAGTGTTTTTTAAAAAGTTTCATTCTTAATGTAAATGAATGCACTAGTTACTAAAGAAACTATGCAACTCAGAAGTGATGGAGGTTTTAGGTTACCTTAGATGGGGATGTAAATTTTTGGGTGACGAATAGATGGATCTTTGTTGCAACAAGACATGAGAACAAGATGGACTAAAAACGAGCTTTTATTAGATATAGATGTGGGGGTTGCTCGAATAAGTGGTTCTAAGAATTTTTGACCTCCTTGGCATATGTCAACCCCATTTGTTGGATAAAAGGATGTAAAACCAAAATCATATCTTTGAAGCAGAACTACCATTGAATATGAAAAATGGTAGAAACTAATCTAGAGCTAGTTAGATGACAATAGCTACAAAATAATGGTTACATGGTTAGGGTCGACGGTGACTCGGACTATGCATGTAGGTCGAAGATGACCTAGAAGGATGGATCTGAAGTTGTAGATGAAATGTACATGCCTCAGCAGAGTGCCGGGAGAAATATGGAACCTAGTGAGGAACTATAGTTGTTGTAGGATGTTGTAGGTGATAAGGACTAAGCGGGAGTTGAATCACCCCCAATAAAAATTTTCACTTGTGCTTCAAACCCTAACCACACAATCTCAAGTAGATCTCATCAAAGCATATAGTCTTCTTAATGAAAGATACACAATGAAATAACCACAATGATAAACATATAAATCCACTTATATTGATGATAAAATCAGATCCACACACTTATGAAGTTATTCATATCAGATCACAAGAGTAATGCCTTCAACAAAGATCAACAAGATACAACAAGATGTCTTAAGATGAGAAATATAGTCATATGAATATCCAAGAAGATATATTCTTCCAAAAGTGAATACAACTCAATATCATATCTGAATACACATTAGAGACCTGAAAAATACATCAACATGCTATGGAGATAGCATCCAAACTCAAACACCAAATTTTTCCCTTCTTCTCCAACTCGCTCTCAAAGAATCAACACCAACTTTTCCTTTGCTCCAAATCTCCTCATGGAAAAATAACCAGCAACTGACCTAGATTTAGATTCTAGATGTTTTGGGCTAGGCCCGAATGTTTTTTATATGCAGCAAAAGGGTTCTTCAAAAGAATATAAAAGGGGTTATCAAAAAGCTAGAACTATTATGCCCAAAACTCCATTTTATACCCTTTTCTTGATTAGAACTCAAAGGAATTCGGTACCTCATGATAAATTCAACCCATACATCATTAAAAATATCCCATAACATTTTCACAATAGCTACAAGTTACCCAGGTAGGTCGTCTTAGAAAAAAACCTTCATTTCATGATCCAAAAATCACAATAACACATGCATTGGGATGCCAAAAATATCCTCATTCAAAAACCATGCTTACTCAAACTCCCATATTCCTAAAAAATTATAAATACACATTTTATACATCAATAATGGTCACAATTTCTGTGAACCAATCATATTATTTCATTTAATGGGCCCAAAGTCCTTTGTACTTCTCAAAATTGTTGTTTCCTATACCCTTTAGTGCCCTAGAAGCTTCATAATGTCACCAAATGACTTATACTGAATGAAACAATCACATGTAGCTACTCAAAATATCTTTTAGGACCTTTATATAACTTCTAAACTTGTTTCCATCCTTGAAACATATTGCTCTTTAAACCGCATCAATATTTTCCTTTACCAAAACAACCTTCCAAAAATATACTTTCAAAGGTTAGATCCTAAATGCATTTATATATATCAAAAATTCTTCTAAGAAGTATCATATGATGCAAAATTCATGCCTATTAATTTTTCAGGTGATAGGAGGCATCATCTAATCCATCTCATGCCTCAAACAACCTCAAACTTTCACTGATTGCATAACTTGTCATGAGCTGCCAAAACTATTCTTTCTAAAATAAAACCCTAAAATCCATTTCAAATCACATCATAATTAGTAAATATATATCTAATTGTAAATTTATCTCAATCTAGTTTCTGACCTAATTTTAATCATCTCCAAAATCCACTTGTAGCTCATGTTATTTCAAAAATATTGATCACTTCTTCTTAAGGACCCCAAACCTCCCTTGACTAGTCAACATTTTGACCCCCAAAACACCATGAACCAGAATGAACATGATTATAAATCTTCATGTAAATTAATAACAACTCACATAAATCACACATAATCAATTTTTCATATCACTCATTTGGACCAACTTTCCCAAATACCTTCTTCTTCATAAACTTCTATTTTTAGGTGGGGCCCACATATGGTCACAAGCTCAAAAATTAAATTTATATAAATCCCTTATAGTCCTCTACAAAATCCAATCATCACATTTAATAAAATAATCAAAACCGGGTGAGTATACGTCATTTATTGCAAACTAGTCCTAGCTAGGGTTTTGCTAGGGTTTTAGACCTTCTTAACAATCGTTCATAAAACGTGATGGTTAACTGACCTGAATTTTATTTTGAAACATTATTAACTCACCTTAGAAGCTTCTCTAAAAGGATCATGTTCCCATGTAAATCACATTATTCACAACGAGCATCTGAAGTTGTATTTCGAGCTAGAAATGCACTAGAAACTGACCCTATCTCACCAAAACTTGAATATCTCCAAAATTCCTTTTCAAAATCACCTAAAATTTTGTGTGAATCACCATGACACACTATAATAACTATCCATAATAATTTAATGGCTCATGTATGCTTAAAAATCTCTATCCATAGTGACTTACCCATGCTTACATGTTTGTGCCTCATAGATCAACTATGGTCAGCTCAAATGGTGCAATAAATGGTCATGAAATCACTAACAATGACCCAAACATACCTCAAACATCATGATATACCTTAATTCATGCTTCCATGAGCTAATATGGCCGCAAAACGTTTGGACACACTTCCTAGTTGCCATACATGCTCCCATGAGAACCTGTAACATAGAGGTATACATGTATCTATACCATATCACTATTGTGAGTACCAAAGCACCCTCAATACCTATTATTCAACATGTCAACATGCATATCCAACGTCCAAGAAGCTTCCTCTATCATGCAATCATCACCTAGGAACTTGTATAGGCTTGCTAAAACAAGCTTGCACCACTAAATTTCACCGTACTCAAGTGAACCACATCTTAACCAACATGTTAAAGACTACATATATAGTCATACTATCATCCTACACCATCCAATTTTTCATTAATTTTGTTTTTCATCAATGAGAACACCTATTAGGCCTACATGCCAACATAGGAGGATTTGCGAAGAGAGCCAAGGGCTAGGAGGTAGGATAGATGTTATGAAGGAGGATTTAGATAGGTTTTGGATAAATGGGACCCTGGTCGATGATGACTAGGGAGGAATGATGATGATTTGTTGTAGGATTGGGATGAGGCCGAGAATAAATAGCTACATATGGTAACCTACAAGCACTTGGACTAAGCTAAAGGTTTTGAATGATGGATGGATGTTGCTCTAGAACTGCAAAAGGTTAATCTGCAAGAAAGCAAAGATAATCTAATATAAAACTTGATAAAAATGCCATAAAATCAAGAAAATATCGCGAAGGAAGATTGTGAGTAATGCAAAACATGTTTGATGATGGATAAGATGTATGTAATTGTCACATGAATCTCTAGATGTCATGATGTAACTCTAATTTCTCTATGGTTGCTTGATTTTCGAGTGATTTCATCCTTCATAATGGAAAGAAAACACTTGTTTTAAAGCGAGTCGATAGCGGCCAAGGCTAGGTCATCACCAATTATGGGGAAAGTTTCCCTTTCAGGATTGCTTTTTGATTTTGGTTGATATTTTGATGCTTTTAAAGATTATGTGAGTGCTTTAAAGCATTAGGTGGGATTAGGTGACTTGGGGATGAATCCAAGGTAGTTAGGATAAAAAAATAGGTGTGATGAAAACTAGGGAAAAGAAGAATGATTTATATGTAGGATAAAAGCATCCTAATTAGAAAGTTGATTAGGGTAATGATGAGGGTATTAATTAATTAATTAATAGGATCAATGTGGATGGGATAGTTGGGCATGTAAAATATTAAATGATTAATTAATTAATGAAAATGGGATGGGCATTTAATAAAAATATGCACATGCAGCAAATGAAGTCATAGATACCGATTTTAGGTGTCTACATTTTTCCCCTTTTTGTTGAGTGGTTTGCGCTAGCAAGCCTCAAGATAAAAACAAAAATGGTTAGATGAGGATAAATGATTGATGATAAGCTCCCCCTTAAATGGGGAATCGATGGTGTTAAAGGAAATTCATGACGCATTTGAAAAAGGTAGATGAAAAAGGGTGGGTGGGTGATGAAAAGATGGGTGAAAGCATAACCAAGGCAAGATGCCCCAAGAAAAAGGATCACAATATGGATGAAAAACATGGTGGTGACTCCAATATCACATCAGTACAGGATAATTTTAGTCTCAATGGAGACAGGATACAACTTTCTATACACCAATGAGTGTGTGAAGACCACCTGCAGTATGGATGTAGGTCGGGATGACCATGGGTCATAGGAAAGTGATCAAAATATGGGCAATTATATGCAAAATCCTTTATACATGAGGAAGCGAGAAAAAGGTATATGTTTAAAAGGGATGAGGATGAACAATATGGTATTCCGATGGGACACAAAAATGGTCCGATAAAGAAAAATGGAAAACGAGTGATGAAATAATATGCCCCAAAGGGGAAAAATATGGCTGCAAGGAAAAAAAGAAAAAGTAAGCTCGAAGGGGGGAAGATGGCCACAATGGTGGACTTAAAAAATTATGCCCCAAAAGGGGAAAATGAAAATGGCCTCCAAGGAGGACTTGATGAAGAGTAATGGTTCCCTAAGGAAGAGCACAAATATGGCCACAAGAGTGGAATTTGATAAAACAAATATAATGCCCAAAGGAGAAGATGAATATGGCCTCAAAGGAGGACTTCGTGCACAAATTAAATATAATTATAAAATGAAATGCCCAAAAGAGGAGTGATTATAGCCACAAAAGGTGGACTTAGGGAATAAATGTGATTAACATGCCTAAAGGAAACAAAGAGATGGCAAAAATGTGGACTGCAAAAAGAAAGTATTCCGAGATAGGGATAAGTACGCCCAATGGGACCTTGGAAGAGTGTATATGCCCAAAGGAGATATATATAAATATGGCCACAACGGGGCTTCTACAATTGGATTAAAAATCTCAGAAGGGAAATAATTATGGCCACAAAAATAGAATTTCTGAAGAATTCCCAAAGGGAAGAGTGAGAGGATGAGGGGAAACCCAAAATGGTCATTCTAAGGCAAGTCGACGATGACCGAGGCCAATCGACGGTGACCTAAGGATGTCGATGGCGATCGGGTGTCGGCGGGCTACATAAGCCCAATGGTTGGCTGAAAAATCTCATTTTCACATGCAAAATTAACAAGAAAGAGTAGAGCGATAAAAGAGATATTGAGAAAATGGTGGTCATCGAGCTGCGAGGAAACGCCAAAGAGTGCAAAGGATGGTGAGATACAAAACTCACACTGGTTTTTAATTTGTTTTAATGTTTTATTTGAATTTTAATATTTATTTGTAAAACAATTGATGATTTCGAGGGGGTAGTTGATGGCATGGGTCGACATCAATTGGGCCCTAAAGCACATAGATTTGACCAGAAATACATCAACCTAACTCGGGTTAGTGTCGCCTAGGTAAAATTAGATAGATTAGGGTATGATTTTATTTTTGGATGAAAATTAATACATTTTAATTGTATTTTTGGATTATGGATCTGATGTGTGTATATTTTACTTTTGATTGTAGGCCGTAGAGCAAGGTAAATTTTAGGGGTGAATATTCATGAAAAACTGAATATAAGGAATTTAAAATTTTGAATTTGGTGAATTTTGTGTTATCGTATGGTAGTGCATTCGCCAAAATTTTACAGGACATAAAAAAAATTGAATATAATGTCGCCTTCATTTTTTCCACCAAGGGCCAACTAATTTTAGTATATTCACCTTCATATTATAACATTCTAATATATTGTTGGCGAGAAACTTTTTCAAGTGGAAAAACTTTTGGATTTCTTACCAATGCTCTAGGAATCTAAGTCCCTCTATTTAACCAGTGTAGCTACTATATATGTATGCACGATAAAATGTGGATTTCTGTGGTGGCCTTTCAACCGAGGATCCAACAGGGGCACTCCACTAACCCTATGGCAAAGCTAGCAATCTCTTGCTAGGGAAGACTTTGTCTGAAAGTGGGAAAGGGAGTGAGAATAGAGGTAGGAGAACTAATGTTGCAAGTAGAAAATTAGATTCTTGTACACACACTAGTTAGAAATTTCAACACATGCATTTATGAGAAGAAACAACCCTACAAATGGCAACAAGATGAGATAAGATTACGAACTCAAAGTTTCTAAAATCTCCTCATCAAAGAGGCTACAAAATCCTTCTTCTTGTATTGATGCTTAAATGAAGTTATACATAATGTGGGAATGGAAGAAATTTGGAGAATGGAGGAAAGTAGAAGAAAATGTCTACCTCCTTTGCTTTCTCTAAGTAAAATGCACTCGTGAGTTTAGAAGATCAATTGCCAACTCCCTTAACAATGGCATGAAGAAGCCATTAAATATATTACAAGAAATAGTTACAACTTATTTTTTTGTTAGAAGAAACAGATTTACAATATTTTCAATCATTTACGTCCATTCGGACTCTTGATTTGCAAATAAATGCCAATGGTGGGAAAAACCATACTTTTCATAATGCAATCGTTATACTCATTTTGTAACTTTGAATTTGAACTATTCATATTTCCTTTGAAACTTTAAACCAAAGTCGTCCACGTGGGAGAAATTTCTTGGAGCGGGCATGGAGGATGCCCTTTGCATTTTGTTACATTATATAGATTTGGCATTTTTACAGGTTTTGGTATGCTCTCCCACTTTTGATATGGTCTTGACATGTGGCCTTACTTAAGTGGAGATAGAGTTGCGGGTCACTTTTATTATTTTACCTTTTTTCAATGCAGCTCAAAAACACAAATATTTCCGCCGGCCCGCCTCCCCTCTTTGACCTTTGATGCGCAGGCTTAATATTTGACTTATTCCTTGTGTGTGGTCGTGGTCGGGTCACTTTTATAATTTTACCTTTTTAAGTGTGGGCTCAAAAAAACAAATTTCTCTGTCGGCCTACCTCCCTGCGTTGACCTTCGATGCGGGCTTAATATTTGACTTTTTCCTTAGCGTGGGTAGGGTTGCGGTCACTTTTTAACTTTAAGCCCCTTTAATGAAAACAAGGCTCAAATTCTCAAATCTCCCCAATGGCCCACTTCCCGCCTTGACTTTCTATTTGGGCTTAATATTTGACTTTCTCCCTTTTGTTTAGTGGGGTTGTATATCTAACCCTGGACACGTGGAGAGTTGGCGCTCATTTGGAACCTACCTTTGGATTTTACCTTTGAAGTTGTATCAGGATGACACGTGGAGAGCTCCACCTGGTTATTTTATACTTAGTTGATTTGAGCTTACTTCCCACTTGACTTATGTTGACCTCTAGACACATGGAGAATTGACGCTCATTTGAGTTTCTACTTTGGATACGCCTCCTGAAATTACATCGAGATGATGCATGGCTCCTTCCACCGGTCCTAGAATTTTCAATGACCAACTCTATCTCTCCATTGAATCTGACCACATGGCAAGCTAACACTCATTTGAAGATTGGCCCTTTGGTTTCATTACTAAAATTACATCATTGAGGCACGTGGAGGCTTGTCAACCCACTCATACTTAGTCAATTTAAAAATCGACTATGTCCCCTTTTTAGACTTGGGATACATGGAGGATTGGTGCAAGTTTGAGAACTACCCCTAGCTTCGACCCTTGAAATTACACCGATGAAGCACATGGCGTCGTCCGCTGAACCTTCCATACTTAGCCAATTTGGGCTTGTTTTGTCTTCATTTTGGACCTTGGACACGTGGAAAGCTTGTGCTTATTTGTGGACTGTCCCTTGGGCCCTGCCCTTAGAGTTGTGTCATTTGGACATGTGGAGGCTTCTGCTGTTGCTTGAAACATGGCCATGCCACATCCAATTAGAGATATCCATGTACTCATGGATAATGGGGCCAAAATTTGATGGGGAAGAAAATGCCTGTCATTCACGACTGTGGAAAAATGTAGAGAAGAAGAAAACTCCACCATTTCATGCCCGATTTTCAAATTTCTTTTCATGAACCAAGGGATTGAAAACAATACAAGGTTTGACAATCCATGGCCATAGAAATATTGACAATTTCATTCAAATGAGGATAACAATAAAATTTTCACGCTGTCTAGACAAGAAAACAAAAATTTATCAAAACGTGCAGATTGGAGAGTTTAAACAACTTCAAAGCATGAATTTCTCTATCTTTTCAGACTTCCAACTTTACTTGAACTCTTTTGGAGGGTGTGTGCTAAAAAATTTTTAATTTTACTTTTAAAATGAGGGGTGATTTTGTGGCGAAAACATATATATATATATATATATATATATATATATATATGATTAATTTTCCCTAGTATAGTCCTATTTTTCCCATTATAAGTGTG
Organism: Taxus wallichiana var. yunnanensis; assembly: GCA_018340775.1. Taxonomy (NCBI): domain Eukaryota; kingdom Viridiplantae; phylum Streptophyta; class Pinopsida; order Cupressales; family Taxaceae; genus Taxus; species Taxus wallichiana. The sequence goes on from CM031242.1 coordinate 951,699,155, forward strand.
TGAAAAATCTAAAATTTTGAGACCACAAGCCAAAGGATTCAGGAAAAAGTGAAAGACTCAAGAGGTAAGCAAAAAAATAACTCTATCTATATACCTTGGTAAGGCTATTTTTTGTTGACGGACGACAAGGAAAATGTACAGTGTTATCATCAAGCAACATATATAAGTGCTACAAGTTCTGGCAATGATATCTAATAGATGTGTTACTAAATGGTAAAAATATATGTTTTACGGGCGAAGAATAAATATATCTCAACACCGGCCTATAACAGATATATTTTTTACTGACCGATAGAAAATATATTTTTTACCAGTCGGTAGTAGATATATCTGTTACCAGATGATATTAGATATATATTTAATTTGGTAATAGAAATTTATGTTGCTAGTGTATAACAGTTAACTATGTTGCTAGTGTATAACGGTTAACTATGTTACTAGCGGGTAGTAGTATTTTTGTAGTCGTCTTGTATATTGCTTTTTTGTTCGAGTGCTTGATTATGTTTTCATTATGTTGGTTGTGTTTGGATAAATCTTTGTTGCCATTAGTATTTGAAAGTTCTATGTTTTTGTCACATGTGCAGACTTCAAAATCATCCATTCGATGGCCCTTGTTATAAATGAGAAAAGAACTCAAGGAAAAATAAAATGCAATATGGACATTTCAAAATATTTCAGTCAGCCAACAGTAACCCCAGTGGCAAGAGGTAAGCAAACCAATTTCTACTATGATAATGTTACTTTATTTTTATTTACTTAGGGAAGTTGTAAGCAAACCAATTTCTCTCAAATGCAGAAAACCCTAGTAGTGACCTTACTCCAGATGAAATTGCCAATCACCAGAGTAATACAATTCAAATTGACAGTATTGATAATCCCATTTCCCATCCAAATCAAACTTTTGATAAACATTCTAGAAACTCACATCAGAAATGTAAGAGTGGGAAGTGGACTATAGGAAGGACTTATAAATTTGAATGGTCAACCAAATATCCATTCATTGAACCTGTTGAACCTAAAAATAGTACTGATACTCCTATAGAATGTAGATGTACTATCTGTAGTTGGAAACTTGGTAGAGACCAAAAAATGCAATTGAATTTGGACACAATAGAGAAGCATTGTGGGAAGGTATACGAGTCTAAAAATCAAGATAATGGAACAGTTATAAAAACAATCTGCATCTGAGAGGTATTTACCTTAGCTCATGTTCACCTAGGTATATTATTTACCTTTATTGTATTTATCCTCACCCACTTATGTGTGTGGATATTTCTTTTTATTTATTTAGATATTAGGAGATATTATCTAGTTGTTAGGTATAGTTCTTTCTTTGATCTATGGTATTGACTAGTTCTTTCCTAGATCTATGGTATTGACTAGTTCTTTGATGACTAGTTCTTTCCATGATTTATGGTTTGATCTACGACCTTGACTGGTTCTTAGATTGTTATTCCTTGCCTATATAAGCAAGGCCCATTCTCATTGTATTTCATTGAGTTCCATAATAATATATGATATTGCTGCTCATTTGTTTGCAAAGGTTTTGTGTAAAGTTATTCTGGTGAATTGCTTTAATCTTATTGATCATGGTGTTTGATTAGCATCTGTGTTCTTGGCTTGGTATGATATGGTTATCATTCCTTTTATGGTATCAGAGCAGGAGATTGCTATTGACATTCGTCTGTAAGTTTTATTTTGCAAATAAATTTTTTTATATATTCATATATTTCGGGATTTGCTTGTATTTTGTTGCTGCATGCATTTTTATGCAAACAGAGGCTTCCATTGGATCCGGAAGGTAGAAAAACCCTAAGATCGACTATAAACTCGACCATTTTGGGAGGCATGCTTTTTTGGTTTTTTTGTGTGTAGCTCGATTCGCCTCGGGATTTGCTCCGTACGAAAAGGAAAGTAAGAAAAAAATTCTAGGTTTTGTTGGGTTTCTATGAGATCTGATCTGGTTTTTTTTTGTTGCGGCATACCATTTTCGGTTTGCGCGCAGGAGGTCTTTTTTTGGAAAGACGTTTCTTTCCTCTTTTGGCAGGGGTCCACGGATGGCGGCGCATTTTTTGCTATTTTGGGAAAATCCACAGACTACTATTTTGGGCGGTGAATGTCACTTTCAACACAGTCCAGAAATAGTAGTTTTTTACCAGAAGAAGCAATTGGATGTGACTTTCTCGAAAACCAGTGACACACCCCAAAATAGTAAGTTGCACACACCCATTGAAATCCTTAGCCCCGGTCATATGGTATGGTCATATGAGGGCTTAAAGCTTGTGATTCCTACTAGTAGGTGCTTAACTCCAGCCCCCTTTCATTTTATTTGTGTGGTGAAGGCAAGAGCATTTTATTCTATTTTAGTGGAAACTAAAATAAATAGTAGAGCATAATATTGAAAACCTTGTATCTTTTGATCGGTAACTCGGTTTTGAGTGCCATTTTTGCAAAAGTGCGTAGTTTTTTATGCTCTTTCCATTGGAAATATTTATTTTGAGAATTGCACTATAATTATAAAGTGTCATATTGTAACACACACTCATTATAAAGTGCCAAAATTTTGGGGGGCTCTTGTTGCATTGCTTGGGGTCTTGTTGCATTACTTGGATCTTCCATTTCTTTTGGTGATTTTTTTTTTTAAGATGGCATCTACTTATACATTAACTCATGTTGAGCCATTAACAACACATAATTACCACACATGGAAACCAAGAATGGAAACAATAATTAAGTAGAAAGGATTATGGGCTTTAACTTCTAAAGAACAACCAGTGTTCACTAGAGAATATGAGAAATTTCAGTACCAGTGCAAATTTGATGAGTGTATGGGTTTGATAGGAACTTATGTAAGTGATAGTATTTTATTTCATTTGGAAAAGTGTGACTCTCCTTTCAAAATATGGGAGAAATTGGAGGATTTATTTGGTAAGGTGGATCATATGAGAGCTATGCAACTTGAAATTGAGATCACCTCTCTTAATCCTGAAGATTTTCCAACAATTATAGACTATCTTACCAAGTTCAAGAATTTTTTGACACAATTGAAGGGGAGTGGAAGAGATAAGAAAGATGAAGAGTGTGTTTACTTGATTCTATCCAAGTTGAGAGGACCATTCCAAATTTTTGCTTCTACCTTTTTCTCTAGCATGGATGCCTTAGGTGACACCTTCAAAATGCCTAACTTAGAAATATTTTGTGAAAGACTTACTAGGGAAGAATCTAAATTATCTCACCTTGAGTCTTCCACCTCTCAAAAGGCATTAGTTGCATCTAATCCTAAGGGCAAGGGAAAACCAAACAGTAAAACCAAATCCACACCTTCTCCATCTCAAAATGCTCCTAAACCCAAAGAAAACAACTCAAAACCCAAGGAGTCTTCTAAATCCAAGAATAAGTCTAGCCGTTCATGCTCTTTTTGTGGGGTAGTAATCATGAAGAAAATAGGTGTTATAAGTGAATGCAAGCCTTAGAGGATGCAATCAAGAAACACAAAATTTCTATCTCCACTCCACCTCCTTCTAATCAGCATGGAAAAGCACTTAATGTTGTTGGAAGATCTCAGTCACCACTTGCAGACAATTGGGTTATAGATTCTGGTGCTTCTCATCACATGACTTCTTCCAAAGAGTCTTTTGTTTCTCTAGGTTTGAGTTCTACTTCCAAAATTGAGGTTGGAGATTCTTCCTTTCTTTCTGTTGAGGGAAAAGGTGATATACAACTTGATGGTGGAAATATCCAAGATGCACTATATGTTCCTAACATCACTACAAATTTACTTTCTGTATATCAAATTTGTCATTCTGGTCAAGGGAAAACAATGACTTTTACACCACATGGGGCAGAAGTAAGAACTTTTTGGATCCTTTTTCACTTGTTGCTTAGGGTATTGTTGATCATAGTTCAAGACTATATCACTTTGAAGGTTTTGATGACACTTCTTCTATAGGGATAGGATTGGTTTCTCATTCAAATTCAGAAAGTAAGCTTTGGCATGAAAGATTTGGACATCTCAATTATAGATATTTGAAGGAGTTGAGCACTCATGGTATGGTAGATGGTCTTCCTAGAGTTTCTTGTCTTGAGGGAGTTTGTCATGGTTGTGCATTAGGGAAACAACACCAAGATCCTTTTCCTAAGAATTTGTCTAAGAGAGCTTCTTCACCACTTGAGCTTGTGCATAGTGACTTGATGGTTTTTCCTACCCCATCTTTCAATGGAGCTAAGTATGCACTTACATTTATTGATAATTTCTCGAGGCATACTTGGGTTTATTTTCTCAAGTACAAAAGTGATGTTTTTTCACACTTCAAATTCTTCAAGGCTTTGGTCGAGAAACAATCTTCTAGTTGCATAAAGAACCTTCGTATTGATAATGGGGGAGTACTTCAGCGATGAGTTTTCTAAATTTTTGGAAACTCAAGGCATTATTCACCAACATTCTATTCCTCATACTCCACAATGAATGGCTTAGTAGAAAGGAAGAATAGAAATTTGAAGGAAATGCTAATTGTATGATGCATTCTAGAGATATACCTCCTATCTATTGGGCAGAAGCTAGTTAATTGTGCTAACTATATTCAGAATCACACACCACATAGAGCACTTGAGCATTTGACTCCAGAGGAAGCTTGGTCCAACACTAAGCCAAATGTCTCATTTTTTTGAGTCTTTGGGAGCCATGCTTGGGCCTTTGTGCCAAAGAAGAAAAGGAAATCTTTGGATAAGAAGAGTAAACCCTTGATCTTTGTAGGGTATTGTGAGGACATGAGAGCTTATCGTCTTTTAGATCCTGATACACATGATGTTCTTTTTCGAACACATGTTCAGTTTGATGAGCATTTCACTCCTCATGATTCTTTATCTTCTTCCATTCCTTCTTCTTCTTCATCTCATCTTGAGGATATTTTCTTTGAGGAGATTGATGAGGAGGTTATAGATGCCGTTGAGGATCCTATACCCATTGATGTTATCACTATGCCTAAGTGGGATCGTACTACAGTTTCGAGGCAACACCTTTCATAGAGGATCTTCCACCCACTAGGCATCATCACACACATTCTATAGGTTCTGGAATTTTATGTCAGGTAGTTTATGAGGATCCACAGTCTTTTTCAAAGGCTCATGGGATACAGGAGTGGGATGATGCGATGATAGTTGAGTATTCTTCTTTGATGAAGAATCATACTTGGGATTTGGTATCTCTTCCTAAAGGAAGAAAGATGGTTAGGTGTAAGTGGGTATACCAAACCAAATACGTAGCTGATGGGTCCATTGACAAGTATAAGGATCGTCTTGTTGCAAAGGGTTTTTCACAAGTCGAAGGTATTGATTACTTCTGAGAATTTTGCACCCATTGCCAAGATGGATTTTGTACACCTGTACTTGCTATTGTTGCATCACAGGGGTGGCCCGTATACCAAATGGACATGAAGAGTGCCTTCTTACATGGAGATCTAAAAGAGGAAATATATATGGAGCAGCCGGCTGGATTTGTTCAGGATTCTTCTCTTGTTTTTGTCGGCTCGAAGGTCTCTCTACGGTCTCAAACAAGCCCCTCGGGCTTGGTATGAGAAGATGGATTATTTTCTTCTATCTACTGGTTTTGTTCGTTGCCACTCCGATCATACAATGTATCTCAGCATGTCGGTGAGGATATTGTGATACTTGTCTTGTATGTTGATGATGATGTTATATTTACCGGCAGCTCTTCTTCCCACATTCAGACTATTCAGAGGGCTCTTTCTACATAGTTTGACATGACAGATCTTGGGCTATTGCATTATTTCCTTGGTTTGTGGATTTATTAGACAAATTCAGGGATTCATTTGTGTCAGCAAAAATACACCCATGATCTTCTTAGGTGCTTTGATATGGCTGATGATTGCAAGCCAAGTCCATCTCCTTTTCAGTTTGGGGTTACTCTTATATCCACATGTACCACACCACTTTGTGATCCTACATTGTATAGGCAGTTGGTTGGGAGTCTCATGTACTTGACCCATACTCACCCCGATATTTCATTGCGGTAGAGGGATTGTATCTCGGTTTGCACATTCTCCTCATAGTAGTCATGCGGCAGTCGCTAAAAGGATTTTGCGCTATTTGCATGGCACTTCCCACTTTGGCCTACACTACACTAGGGCTCTACTCAGTTGGTTGGGTATACAGATTCAGATTGGGTAGGTTCTATTGATGATAGGCGTTCCACTTCTAGCTATCTTTTTTTCTTGGTTCTTCTCCAGTTACTTGGGCATGCAAAAAGCAATAGGCTATTGCACTTTCATCTTCAAAGGCAGAGTACAGGGCAGCAATTACAACGAGTTAGTAGATTCTTTGGCTTTGCTAGTTATTGACAGAGTTTGGATTCCCACAGATTCACCGACTATACTTTGGTGTGACAACCAAAGTGCAATTCACATTTCTCGCAACCTAGTTTGAGCACCAACGGACCAAGCATATCGAGATACACATCCACTTCATTTGGCAAGACATTTAGGATGGATTTCTTTGCTTGGAGTACCTTCCGACTCAAGCAACAGGTTGCAGACATCTTTACGAAGCCTTTTGCATCACCTCGCTACCTTGAGTTGTGTGGAATGCTTGGGGTTTCGGAAGTTGTTCTTGGGGGTGTTCGTGAGAACATCTTCCTTCTTCTTCTTCTTTCTCTTTCCTTATAACAGGATTCTTTCCTTCTTTTGGTTCGAGATTTCTTCATGGATATATTGTACATGAGTACCTCATCAGGCCTAGTTTCCGAGACTCATACTATGGACATGCCACTTCTATTTTGGCCCCTAGCTTCACTTGAGGGGGGGTGTTAGAGTAGGTATTTACCTTAGCTCATGTTCACCTAGGTATATTATTTAACTTTATTGTATTTATCCTCACCCACTTATGTGTGTGGATATTTCTTTTTATTTATTTAGATATTAGGAGATATTATCTAGTTGTTAGGTATAGTTCTTTCCTTGATCTATGGTATTGACTAGTTCTTTCCATGATTTATGGCTTGATCTACGACCTTGACTGGTTCTTAGATTGTTATTCCTTGCCTATATAAGCAAGGCCCATTCTCATTGTATTTCATTGAGTTCCATAATAATATATGATATTCTGTTCATTTGTTTGCAAAGGTTTTGTGTAAAGTTATTCTGGTGAATTGATTTAATCTTATTGATCATGGTGTTTGATTAGCATCTGTGTTCTTGGCTTGGTATGATATGGTTATCGTTCCTTTTAACAACTAGATGGAAAACTCAAGAAGATTGTTTGCATATGAGATATGTTGCAGAATATAATAATCATCATAAAAATCTTCAGGACCTAGTTGATAAAGATGGAACTATAAAGGATATATTTGAAAAAATCTCGAAAATAAATTTTCAAGATAAACTTATTCAATTCAGAACAATATTTCACATTTTAAAAAGGGAAGACCAATTTCAGATCTCATTGATTATAAGACATTGTTTCAATCTAATGGATTTCCAAATATACCAACAACACATTGGTTAGATACCAGTGCATGGGAGATGGCAAAGTGTATGGGAGAAATAGAAATCATTGATTTGAGAGAGAAGGTAAAAAATGTAAATTTTATCACTTTGTCAATTGATGAGGTCACAACAGTAGATAATACATCTTGGGTGTGCATGCATGTCTACACTTTAGTTTTAGTAACCATTTTAGGGAAAATCATCTACTAAATATGCACAAAATGATGGAGAACTGCAATGCTGAGAACATCTACAAACTTGTTATTAAAAATTTGAAGGAAATAGTTGGTATGGATGATCATTCAATCTCTACAAAGCTGATTTGTGTAGGAGATGATGGTGCATCTATCATGCAAGGTCACAAAAATGGACTTTGTATTCATCTGCAAACAAGAGTAGCCCCTTACATGATACTTATTCATTGTATGGATCACAATTCATTTATCTTATAAGCTTGTAAGTAATTTTGAAAATGTTGCTAAGGTGGAGTTGATACGAGACTTGCATTCATATATGTCAAGAAGTCCTAAAATATTTCTAGAGTTTCAGATATTTTTGTTGGAATAAAAAATGGTAAAAAATTGCTAAAATATGTTGACATGAGATGGATATCATTATATGAACTAGCTTGCAGGATTTTTAGGAATACAAGTCCTTAGCAGGTATATGTTCAAGCATCGAAGACAAGTGGACAAGGCTAAAGATCTGTTGTATCACTTGACAGATTTAGAGACATTATTAACTTTATGTGGTATTTTTCCAATGCTAAAGGAAATAAACAACTTGGTGAAACATGCTCAGGAAAGATCCATATACATTGTTGATTTTCTAAAATTAAAGAGACAAGTATGTATGATTTTAGATACCTTGTATATCACCCAAGATTGGATTCAAAATCCAATTTTTAGCAGCTTCAAGGTTTTGACAGACACCAAAGATCCGAACAACTATTTAAATTTCAATATCAGTGGTCATCTTTGTATTTCTGTTAATGGGAAAAATATTAAAATGCACACTTTATACAAAGATCCTTATGTAGTAGGTTCTGAACTTGAGGAAGTACATGTCACTAGCTTTCTTTTTAATGTTTCAGTTTCTGATGTACGTAAAAAATTGATCAAAATATCAAAAACATTATCTTCTTGAGATCAAAGAGAACTTTTTAAAAGTGATCTCTGTTTGAGGCCATGGGAGTTGTAAATCCCATTTTCTGGAACCCAATGATTGATGAAGAACAAAGAGCTACAAACTTTGGGAAATCCATGACTGCACTTATGGAGTAGTTTTACAAATCTTCACATGTTGATGGAGGGGAATTAAATGGTATATTGGATAGAAAATTACTCATATCCCAATCACAACATTTTGGATTTACAATGTCTGATCAATATAATTCTATTGTTGACCCAACAAAAATGGGAGTTGTCACTCTATTGTGGAGAAGGATGCATCAGAGTAGCATTTTGAGAGAGAATATAAGTGAATACTTCAAACTATATGAACTCATACAGACAATGATTCTTGGGTCTGTTGAAGATGAAAGGGTATTTAGTACACTCACATTTGTGAAATCAAAACTTCACAACAAATTGGACAAGAATTTGGAAACTTGTTTGAGAATCTATGTTTCAAGATATATGGTGGACACATTTCCATTTGAAAGAGCTCTAGCTACATGGACATATCTTGCAGAGCACGAGTTGTTAATTAGATATAGAACAATGAAGTCTCTAATAATGGTGAAATTGACATGGACTCTACTAGAAGAGATATTGCAACAAATATAAGAAGTAATGAAGCACCATCGAGGATAGGGTTATTTCAGCTACCAGACAGTTGATTGTATTCGTTTTCTACAATATAAATTGTTACTCAATATTTTTTTCATTCTCATATACTACACATAATTTTTGGAAATTTTTTAATCCCTTCTAGATTTTGGATAACGTTTGAACTTTACAAATAATAAATGGTGGACAGTTCAAATTTGTGCAATATATAAATTGGATGATGCTCATTGTTAGGATTGGGAGCTGAATTGCTTCATAGATAACATGATTTACTCCTTGCAGTTTATACAATAACCAACACCGGTCAAGATAACTCACACCGTCAAAGATCATGATAACTCGCACGGATCGGGAAGTAATCGATGCGGAGTCAAGATCGTGGTAATCGAACGATTACACTCTGTGCTTGAAATTTTATATTTAACTCACAGGAATTTAATCTAGCTTTTTTTTCAAAGTTGATTTAAAGAATGTAATTGCATGGCTATTGTACCCTAAGTTTTTCTAGTCTTATATAAGCTAGAATACTAGGGTTAGATATGTTGGAACAAGAAAAGAGAAGAATTGAGCTATCCTTGGTTGAAAGGGTGAAGAAGAATAAGAAAAAGAAAAATCAAATTACATGAAGACAAGAGCTTTCATAGAGAGAAGTTGAATAGAAGGAAAGTGCAGGTACACTATAGGTGAGAAGATGGTATTATCTTCTATTGTATTTCCTTTGTATTATTTAGTCTTATGTCATGGCTTATATAGTATGCAAAGCACTTAGTTTTCCTTTTGTTAGATCCACAATTTGTTGTGAGATCTTGTTATTGCTCATTCTTGTATATCCACATATTTTGAGATCTTGTATTACAGATCCATGAGACATGATGTATTGTTGATCCATAGGAATATAGTATTATAGAGGAATTTATCTTCATGTTTACCCATGTTGATGTAATGATGATGGAGAGACTTTTTTTGGTGCAAGGTTATGATTGCACATTGGTAGACCCTTCTAGAGGTCTTGTTTTTAGATTCACAATACAATGAGAGCTTGGTTGCATAGTGGTAGATGTAGGGTATATTTAGGTATGTGAGATCTAGTGGTGTTTTAGAGGCACGGTTGTAGTGCACTCAGGTAGATCTGGTTAGAGATTTGGAGGATACATAGGTGGTGGTATGGAGGCATGGTTTAGTGTACTCAAGTAGATCCAGTTGGAGATCTAGGAGGAAGAGATACTCTTATAGAGATACATGTACTCTTGTGCAGAAGAGTTCATTTGTAATCTCTTGCTATATTATATATATGATATCTCTATCTTTGGTGGGCGTAGCCACATTGGATAAACCATGGTACATGTTGTATTATGTGTGTGTACTTTTGTGTGATTTGAATTATTCTTGTTTATACTTCCCAGGTCTTTGTAGATTTTGTGGGGATTGCTAGATCCGTATTTACATGTTTTGGATTTGATAATCTATAGTTGCAAATGTTTCTGCATAGACCCATCCCCAACAAGTGGTATTAGAGCCTATTTTGTTATTTTATCCGATACCAACAAGCGGTATTAGAGCTTGGTTATTTTAGAGCAAGGTTTTTCTTCATGTTTTTGTTAGTGGTTATTACTGACATGTATGAGAGTAGGGTTTATTTTTTCTGATGTGAAAATCATAGGAAGAGATTTAATCTCAAGTGGTAGATGGAAGAGTAAGGTTCTTTGGAAGTTACTGGGGTGACCATGATCGAGTTACTAGGAAGCCTAGTTTTAAAAAAAAATCACAGATTTGAATAAATGGAGAGATGCATGGAATGTATCTTGTTTGTTAAGGTGTCCCTATTTCTTGGAGGCACAAGCATGTTGGATAGATTACAGATCTGGGTTACAGAGGTATGGTTTTATCTTTTTATTGCAGTGCTTATATGTTTTGGTTACACATGTATGGTTTGGGATTGTAGATCTGAGTATGAGATAGAGGAGCAGTTATGCATGTAGTTAGATGCATGGTATTCGGTAGAGAGTTTGTAGCACAGAATGAAGACGGGGCTTAAAATCGAGAGGCAAGTTCTTGATTGAAGATGTAGGTTAATATCTTGGTACTAGTAAGTTGAGGTATTTCACCTTGATGTAATTTATTGCATCTTTTATTGTAGTAGTTGTTTTGTACGATTTGGATTCTTCTTCGAGAATACTATCTTAGCTCAAATATTGGCTTTGGTCGAAGTAGAACCTGGTGTGGTATTCTATGCCAAATTTTGTGGCGTTGGGTTCATTCCAACAGCATCGACATCAGTCTGAGAACTAAGGTCGGTCATAGAGGAACCAAGATTCGGTCAACTAATTATGCTCGATTAGGAAATGAACGTGGTCAGTCTCTGTGAAAACTTATCTGTGCATGTGTCTTTTTACAATAGGATAGATGTTTTTTTGTCCTAATTTAGAGGATCAAGTTTCTTGCATAGAGTTTACATGAAAGAAATGGTGTAGATCACTTCATGGTTTAGATCAGAAAGAAGAGAAATTTGGCTCGGTTAGCCATTGAGAATTTGAGTCAAGTATCTCTATATGATTCATGTTTTATTTCTTTTGTTTGGAGCAACTGATATTACATTTGGATAGTGTGCACAAATTTACATCATGGTTTTTAGTGTAGTTTGAATTTTATTTCCGATAGTGTGGAATCTTGAGGACAAGGGTTTCTAGTCTAAGGATGAAATACACAATTAAAATTCATGATTAGACACAGATTTTAAGTAACGAGAGATGTTGACTACACACGGATGGAAAGAAGGTGACTCACCTACTTCACAAGAAGTCCAAACTTCTATGATGTAGAAGTATTCTAAGAGAAGAAAGGGAATCAATTTTATAGTTCTTTCATATGGTTTTTATTTCTCACTAACATATTAGCTTTTGAGCTTAGTGTTAGAGTCAATGCAGGGGATTTCATGTTCAGTGGGAGCAAGCCATGGTTGTTGGCATTACAAGTTGGACATTATACACACCCAAAATTACATGTGCTACATTGTCAGAAAATGGTTACAAAAGTCCCCAATGATGATTCATGTCCTTTCAGAAGGTGTTCGAGTTCCTAAAACCATTTACAGTGTATATTTGTAGCCTAGACATCCTTTTTCATCTTTACCACACTTTCTTCTAGTTTCTGCTTCATTTTGTGCATGTTTTGGCCTTTAGTGCCAGGACCGCCACCCTACCTAGGTGGTGGTTATTAAACCACCTTGCACTGGCGGGGCGGTGGTCTTATGACCGCCACCCTGCGCGAGGCGAAAAAGTGGTCCAAAGTGATTTCTCTAGAATCCATCATGTGTAATTTTAACACACGTGATTTCACTTAAGTTGACTTCTAGGGTGTATTTGTGAACCAAATTTCCTAAAAATAGTCTTGATTTCTTGGTCTTCCTTCCCTCTTCTATTTTTAAATAGATTTAATTAGTCTGAACTACCTCTTCACCCAATGATTTGGCACTCCAAGGCTAGCTTGTGTATAAAGGCACATACTAGCCGATTCCTATATATTTTGTGCTTGTATTCAAGAAAAGGACCTAATAATTTTGTGTATCTTGCATAGTATTGTTGTCATAATCCTCTTGGAAATTACATATCCAAGATCTATTCACTTGTGTTATCTCTCTTCCACCTGCATTGTAACCAAACTACCTTCAAGTTGTCATTTCTCAAGCACCTTCTCTTGCTACTACCTTTGCATTCCCAATTCCTTGGACTCATATGGACACACAGAGAAAGAAGGGATAAACTAAGGGGGAAAATTACTCCATAGCTGGATTTACCTCTGTTCTGTGAATTTCAGGTTGGATTTTTTGTTTGATTTCCTTCATTCCTATAATTTATCACTGTTACATCATATCAAATAGAGTAGAAATCAATTTCCTTTCATTTGCAAGTAATTAGTTAATTTCCAAGAGGGTTTGAATATTTCATAGCAACCTCGGTGATGGATCTTCTTCTTCCTATCCTTGTGGATTTGAAGGAGAGAATATCTATAGGAGGTTGTCTACATACCATAAATTAATTGGAAAATTTCTTATTTTATATTAGCATACACTCAACACATGTGAATAACCACACTGGGTTGTCTCGCTTGTTTAGTTTTAGTGTACAAATATTTTAATTATTTATAATAGAATCAAATTGTTGTTTTTTATTGTAATATGTTGGGCCCCTAAAATATTGGCTAAGTACACAAAGGCGCATGGGCGTGCAAGGCCTAGGTTGAAGGATGGGTGCACAAGGAGAAGGCATGCAAGGCAAGGTTCTAGGAGGGTTTTAGAAGGGTCGTGTTGCATGCCAAAAGACAAGGTCTTGGGACTTAGCCATATTTGGCGTATTGGGCAGGACACGAGAAAAGCATGACCCGACTGCACATGCGGAGTGGATAAGGTGCCATCCTGGTGATAGGTTGGCCTAGGAAGGAATATGCCCTGTGATAGAAGTTTCTAGAAGACATCATGGAAAAAAGTGGAGAGCTCAGGCCAGAGGAGCATGCTCCCATGGAGGACCACATTTAGACACTTGGTGTTAGATTTGAGGCCACGATGAAGGATGAGTTGGCACTTTAGGATGCCTATATATACAAGCACCCGTAGAATAAATGTGTGGTGGAATCATGGATAGAGAGAGAAATAGAGAATAGAGCTCTGAGAAATGCCGCAAGGAGTCATATTGGGTTGGGTAGATGAAATACAGGAGAAGGATGTATCAAAGGCTTGGGGTTTAAATTTCTTTTGAGATCTAAACGATATGGATCCAGTTATGATGCATGACTTCAGTCTGCCATAATGTGGTGATGTGTAATAAGCCTAATAAATGTAATAAGGTCACCAAGTTAGTTGAATATGATCCTTATTGGTTCGGATTCATACATGATTCTTCATAGTTCCTTTTCATGTATGTTTATAAGATGAATATGAATTCCTATACATCTCCCTTTCTGTTTTGATTCAGTTCTTTAAAGTCTATTAAAGTATCTCTATCTGTAATGACTATAATGATCTAGAGCCATTCTAAGCTCTATGACATTTGCATGTTTCATTCCCACTCACTTCCTTTAAATTTTGGATCATAGATGATGTTTTCCCACTCAAATCACATAAAAGAGAGACTCGGCACTGCGCATGCCTTAGGTGAGTGCCCGGTGCCGTTGGGTGATAGGCCGCGTAGGCATGGGATTCCCTTGTTCTTTGGTGGGTGTAAAAATGACTACATCTTGGTTCTATTGTTGAGACCTCTTTTCAAATTTGTAGTGGGAAATGACATACATCATGATCTGTGCAATGAGTGATGATAGAGTGTTTAACTTTGGAAGTGTTGAATCATGGTTCAAGAGAACGAAGGATGAATTTTCTCAGAGATTCATCATTAGACCTGAGTTTAGTGCACGTAGATGGGTAGAAGAGAACCTCTACCATGATTTGTATGAAACATTTTTCTATTGCTTCCCAGTAGATCTGTATGAATGGCTCTCGGCATATACATCTAGATCAAGATGATATTATAGATCATGCGTGTGGACCCAAGAAGAGTAACCAGAGGTTGCAAGATGTAGATCTGACATGGACTCGTACTACGGATCATTGTAGGAAATGAGTATTGGCTAGCTACACTTTAGAGTACACTATTTCTACATACTCTTGTTCGTAATTCATTGAGTTCGAGTTTCTTTTTGGAGCCCAGAGGATCATTTCTACGTGTTATCCCTCCGGAAATCAAGATCTTGATTGTTACCTTGAGTTTAGAGGCATTTCGATGGTGGCTAAACCATGATGAGTGTTGGGTGAGGAATCTATGGTGGAGGAAGATGGCGAGATATTGTGATAGAGAAAGAAAAGGAGGAGAGACGACTCAAGTATAGTGAATCATGTGGAAGGGAGATTGTTAGACGATGCAAGGTTGCATGTGTGACAGGATAATTTTAGCGGCGAATATTCGTAATATGGCGAAAATTTCATTATAGGAAAATCTGAAAAGGCGAATTATTCGGAGTGGGTGGGTGTTACATTCTTACTAAAATATAAAGTATATTTTTTTTGGGGGGTCACTTCGCCTTCATTTGAAAACATCTCCTATAAAAACCTATGTGATTCGCCGGGTAGTATACCTCAAGTAGCTTACCAAATTACCAATACTGTGAAATTTGAACTCGCATACCCTTTGCACCAGAGATTCATATTACTGTTATCCTGTGATTGTTGACGCGCGACAAATGCAAAGTATTGACGCGACAAGAGATATACTGACGCGCGACAAGAGCTGTACTGACGCGCGACAAGAGCTGTATTGACGCGCGACAAGAGATATACTGACGCGCGACTTGGGCTAAGAAGTGACGCGCGACAGAGGAAGGCTTGACGCGCGACAGAGGAAGGCTTGACGCGCGACAGAGGAAGTGTTGACGCGCGACCCAGGTAGTGTTGATGCACAACATCGGCAGGTTCACGTGCGACAAGACCTCAGAGACTGTGACAGAGTCGCTTCTTGGTTCTTTTGCTGACGCAGGACTCTTTTCATAATAATGGAAGGTGCCAGCTCAAAGAATACGAATAACCTAAAAGTAAGTAAGAAATCTCAGAAATCACTCTTTAAGTATTTTGGAAACTCTACTGGATACGAGAAATGTAAATACCAATCATATAGATGCCACCAAAAGAATCGAATACCTGACTGTGTGGAAGGCATTATTGAGGTGGACATGCATTCCGCATAGTATCACATCAAACAAATGAAACCTACGATAATATGCCAGATCTTGAAGATATTGTTCTGTTGGGGTGCAACGGAAGTGCGGCTAGATATCACGATACAAACACTCAAAGAAAATGGCGATGTAAATCAATATCAAACTCGGTCCAAGAAAGAGGAAACCAGGTGATTGCGATATTGCTCAAAATTCTACTCAAAAAAGTAAAGCATTGAAAAAAACAAGAATATGTGGACCATTGGCGGGACATACAAGTTTGATTGGGTAGCTAAATTTCCATTTATTGAACTGTACAATCATCTAATTCAAGAAATCCCATGTGAATGTACATGTACAATATGTACGTGGAAATTGGGAAAGCAACAAAAATGCTGCAATCAAGTGGACACAATAGAAAAACATTGTGGAAAACAATATTTAAGCCATGTGAGGCGGATGGCCGTAAAATCAAAACACATAGGTGGAAAATGAAAAGGAGTGCATGCATGTCGATACGCAGCGGAATATGAGGCGAGTAGAAAAACATGACATCTGTTGGAAAAGGGAGGAACAATCACATCGCATATTGGTAAGATGAAAGAAACAAATCTACATGCAAAATTCATACAATTCTCTACTCTTTTCAAATACTTAAAAAGGAAGGCGATGTCGATTTCCTTGATTTCAAAGTTTTGTATCAATTTAACGGAATGCTTGAATGTACCTCGGTCTCATTGGTCCGAGAGTAGTGGATGGGAAATGGCAAAATGCCTCTCGATGATAGAGAAGGAAGATTTGAAAGAGAATGTAAAAAAGAAAACTTTATGTCCTGTTTCAATTGATGAAGTGACAAAGCGATCAGAAAACACCGCATGGGTATGTATCCACATCTATACATTAGAAAATCATATAAGGACACCTCATCTCATTGGGTGTTATGAAAATGGTTGAAAATCGCAATGCTGAAAACCTTTACAAAATAGTTGTTTCTCATTTGAAAGATGTTGCTGGTATGACTGATTATGAAATTGCTACGAAGTTGGTATGCGTTGGAGCAGATGGTGCATCTGTCATGCAGGGTCACCGAATAGGGCTCTGTGTTAGATTACAAACAACAGTGGCCCCATATATGCTACCAATTCACTGCATGGCTCACATAATGAATTTAGCGTATAAAATGGTAAGCAACCATGAAAATGTTGCTAAATTAGAAGACCTCATAAGAGAACTCCATGCCTATATGTCAAGCAGCCCAAAGCGTTTTCTCGAGTTCCAAAAATTTGTAATTGGAATTACAGACGGCAAAAAACTTCTGAAGGATGTGGAGACTAGATGGATCTCTTTGTATGAACCAGCATGCAGAGTTCGTGAGGAGTATCCTTCATTGGTTGGTTTCATGCACAAATACCGTCATGAAGTTGATAGGGCAAGGGACCTGTTGTTCCGCTTAACTGATTTGGAGACTTTGCTTACATTGGTTGGTATTCTTCCAATGTTAAAGGAGATCAATACACTGATGAAGCATGCACAGGGCAGATTGATCTATATTGTGGATTTTATACGGATGAGGAAAATGGTATGTCAAAGTCTTGATATATTGTATTGTTCCCAGGATAGTTTTGATGCACCTGTTTTTGAAAATTGGAGAGATTTATTATATCTTAAAAATCCTAACACCTATTTGAGATTTAATATCCACGATCACCTATGCATCTGTTAATGGCAAGGAAATACCTATGCACATTTTGCAAAGACGTCAAGATATTACAGGATCGTAACAAGAAGATGTTCCTGTGACACATAATTTGTTTGAGTCTGTGATAGTTGAAACAAGAATAAAGCTTAAAAAAATTTCAGAAACCTTGTCATCAGAAATTAGGGAACGCGTTTCGTAAAGATAAAATTCTGGAAGCCATGGGTGTGATGAATCCAAATTTTTGGAATACAGAAGGTGGCCGTGCAGACTTTGTCAGTAAGCATTTCCATAAATCAATGGGTACAATAATGGAACAATTTACTAAGACGTCAGAGCTCAAGGGTACGGAAATCAAAGGTATACTGAATGCCGATTTATTAAAGTTTCAGTCAACCAATTTTGCAACAACAATGAGGAACCAATATAACAATTTAGATCAACCTTCTGAAAGTGGTGCTATTACAAGGCTGTGGAGAGGAATCTATCAAAGTTCTATCTTACAAGAAGATATCAGTGAGTATTTCAGACTATATGAGTTATGCCAGACAATGATTTTGGGGTCTGTGGAGGATGAAAGAGTTTTCAGTGCATTGTCATTTATAAAATCAAACCGAGAAACAGTTGGATAAAGATCTCGGAAAGTTGCATGAGGTGTTACGTTTCACGATACTCCTCGAAACCTTCCGTTTGTGAGCAATTGCGCGCACCTGGAATTCCCTTTGCAAAAGAAGAGGTGCAAATAATACAGCTACAAGTACAAATATTCCCAACCTTGAGAGTGTAATTGGCTCTTCGTCACATTCTACGTAAGACAACATCGACTTTGATGAAGTTTATTGATAATGGATTGTTTCAACTTTAAGTAGGTATCTTCTTTATCTATCTTTTATCTTTATCATTAAAGATGTTACAGGTCTATATACTAAAAATATCAGGCGATTCACCCATCTATCTACTAATCCATTTCTCGTGTTGGATTTTTTTAAAACACAGATCTAGCTCATTACCAATGGCAGTGATGATTTCAACTTTAAGCAGGTATCTTTTTCCCCTTAATCTTATTGTTTGTTACTATTCATTTTTTGACAGAGCAATTGCTCACTGGAATTCCCTTTGCGAAAAAGAGATGTAAATAATACTGACTAAAACTACAAATATTCCCAACCTTGAGAGTGTAATTGGCTCTTCGTCACATTCTACAGAAGACAACATCGACTTTGATGAAGCTACTGATAATGGATTGTTTCAACTTTAAGTAGGTATCTTCTTTATCTATCTTTTATCTTTATCATTAAAGATGTTACAGGTCTATATACTAAAAATGTCAGCAATTCACCCATCTATCTACTAATCCATTTCTCGTGTTGGATTTTTTAAAACAAAGATCTATATCATTACCAAAGGGGCAAAGTGATGATTTCAACTTTAAGCGGTATCTTTTTCCCCTTAATCTTATTGTTTGTTACTATTCATTTTTTCAGCTCTGGTTATAATTAAAGATGTTATGGTGTATGTATTTACATTTAGTTAAATACAAAAATTTTATTTTTTGAAAACGTGGGTTGACATCCGTCCGAGGAAGCTTTTACTTCTGGGATGACAACGTCAGAAACTCACCCATCTATCTACTAATCAATTTTTGTGTTGAATTTTTAAGACAAAGATCTAGCACATTACCGGTGATGATTTCAATTTTAAATAGGTATCTTCTTCAACATAATATTTATATTTACTTGACCTTTAAAGATATTGTTGGTCTATATATTTAAAGATGTTGGCACTTCTCAGACTGAAAATGTCAAGCAACTCTCACCCTCCATCTACAATGTCATGTGAAACAAAGATCTAGCACATTACCCTTGATGATTTCATAGAATCTAATACGCAAGAGGTAAGCTAAACCATAGCATATTTGTAATTATGTTTAATTTCTTACCGTTGATGATTCTTTCTTGATTTCTTAGAATTATATTAATTTATTTTTAATATATTTTATCTTCTCTGTAGACTAAGGATTTTTTTCTATTTACTATCTCTTTATTCTCCATTTGTTGGTGAGTGGTAGCTTCCTAAAAAATAGATATTCCCGCTTTTTGATAGGATAAAGATAACTAAAATAACAAAAATTAAATTGGAAAGTGATGTCGAAACATGTCACAATACTACCAAATTCAATATTCACATTTCCCGATTCAAACCACAAGAGCCTTGGTTTGAGTCACCCTCCGTTAATATTAAAGTACATTGATCAGAATTCTTCCTCCCGCTTGATTTGCATCGAGTTTGGGAACATCAATTAATTTCCCTTCTTGGTTCCATCAGTTTTCTTAAGATCTTTTTTTGTTTAAACTTTTCCACCTTTGCACTCCTTAGGTCAAACAAAGTTACAAAGCTCATCTTAGATAACTTTGACCATACACCATGAATCTTCTTGTCTTTGGAAGAGACTGTTTCCAATTACCTTACACATATCACATCATCTTTCACACTTTCATTAACTCACAACCTTTATAGGCAATAACCTTGTGATGCAAAGATAGATGAGCATTTGAATCAACGCATTCTGGAGCCTTTGTCAAACCTTGCATTGACCTCTAAGAATCCTTTAAGAAACAATGTGTAGATACTCATTTTTCCCTACTTTGAGCATGAATCGAAGTATAACCTCTATTACACAATACATCTTCTTGTAGTAGCAATACGTTCTTGTCTCAACACCATGATAGACCACATAATGACATATAGAAACAATTTGTTATACTCTTCCTTACTATGCAGAAATCTTATGACAAGGTAACATCAATATGAGATTTCTCAACTTTATAACATTTGTAGATACTCATTTTTCCTAACATTGAGCATGAATCAGAAGTATAACCTCTATTACACAATACATATTCTTGTAGTAGCAATACATTCTTGTCTCAAAGACCATGATAGACCACATAATGACATATAGCATGACATTTGGGTCTCTGGATGACACTTGAGCTTTCCTCAAAGATGTGAAAACATTTCTTAAGGCATAAAACAAGGTCCTCTTAATATGTCACCTTTTAGAACTACAAGACATTGATGAATCAACACCTTGACATGGTCTTATACCACTTTTAGAGAATTATAAATCTCCTTGATGAAATTCTTTCACTTTGTACATCATGAAGCACCGATAGTTTTCATCACTAAACTCAGGACCGAGTCACTTGAAGCACCGACAGTGAGTAACTTGCACTTGACACTCCAATATTCAATTCATGAATTCCTTAACAAGGATGAGCTTTACCAACTAGATAATGGAGATGATTGCTAGACCTTAGCATTATTGACTTGGATATCTTTATTTTAGACTGATAAAGGTCATTCATAAAATCCAAACACACTTTGAAGTCCTCAACACGTTGAAAAATCATAGTACAAACATGATTCTTAACTCATCAACCTTAAGTCTACTTTCATACAGTATAACCCCACAGATACAATTAAAGTCCCACGACATAATTTTCAAGATAATTAAAGTCCCACAAGATATTTAGGCACTAAATTTTACATTATACACATTAAATCGATCATAGTCTTTCATCATCATCTATCACTGATTATCAATTGTCATCATTCATCATCTACGTCCACATACTATTCATGACAATGCAAGTAAACAAGAAACATACATATAATTCATGATAATCACCATCTAATCACCATATAATTAAATTGAAATAGCATAGTACAAACTCAATAGTTGAAGTTTTCAAATTCAATATTAAAAGTTTAGTCAATAATAAAAGTTTCTAATTTTCACAACCATCTAATGCAATCAAAATTAAAGATTGTATATAATTAAATTCAAATACCATACTCAATATTAGAAGTTTTCAAACTCAATATTTATAGTTTCCCCAATAATAAAAGTTTCTAGTTTTCAACCCTCTTTTCTTTATCCAATTGTACTCCTCTGCTCCCTTCCCAACGGCTTCTTCCACTATGCATTGTAACCCTTTCCTCAACAAAAGAAATAACCCCGAACTCATAAGATCTTTCTGCAAAGCCTTTGCCCGATTTTTATAATTCTTTCTTCTTGATTTGTTGCATCTCCATGCGATAAAGCAAATTTGGATCAGCAATCGCTTTGGCTTTGAACAAGATGTCAGGGTCGAGACCATGCTCTTTAATGATCCGCTTTAGTGTATTGTTTTGTTTGTTAACCAAAACAATATTTTGCTTCAAATTTTTTGCTGCGGATAAGCTGTTCTTTGCTGTTTCCAAGTGAACTTGCAAAACCTTCGCCTGACTCTTCAAATTTTCATATTTCAACTGCACAAAAAGAGTAACGTCAATTCAAAGTATTAATGTAAATTCAAAATTTCAAATTAACAAAAATGATTGTTAGAATGTAATAGTACTTACAACCGCTCTATCTCTTTCGGCATTTGCGATTGATACCAAATCCTTGTCCTTTGACCATTTGTTAAAATATGCCTGGGCCTCGGCACTAATATTTTCCAATTTGTTTAGTGCCTTATCTAGAATGCCATCTTTATAGTCGTTATTAAACGTGACAGTCCCACATTTTACTTGGGTAAGTAAGGAATCCATCTTTGCAGGTTGATTCTGGACTGCAACGTATAAACTATCCCTTTGCCAATAATTTTCATAACGACTAATAATCTCATTGATAAGAATTTTAGCCCTTTTCTCCCATTCTATAAAATTTGTTGGATTTGAGGAATTATAAACTCACCGACATGGGATTGACAATCATTACCAATTAAGTTCTCCAAAGGAAAAGGTGGAAACTCTTCACTATCTCGAATCGAGGCGAAGATCTTGCTTTGGAGAAGTGTGGGGCTTTCACCATGACCAAGATCAAATGCTCCTTGTTTTGTCTTTGGGTGGGCTGATCCTGTTGTTGAAAAAATAAATCAAGATTTAGATAAATAAATTTGAAGATCAAGATTTAGATTTAGATAAATCGAATGTAATTAAAAATTGTAAAGAATATTAAAATTGAAATTTGAAGACCGAAGTATACTGTTGGCCTTGAATCGTCTCGCATGGTATCGAAAAAACCGGTTGGGTCATTGCTATCAATGCCCAAATAATCTTCATCTAAATTTATATTGTTCAAAACAGATATGCCCATTGACTCGGGCAAGCCACCAAGTGAGAGAGTTGGAATTCAAACGCTTGAGTCAAGGTTTAGTGTCCCGCTAGGGGCCAGAGCAAAAGGCATGCGTTTACCAATGGTCTTTTTCACTGTTCCTCTGGTTGGCATTTTAAAAATTAATGGTTGAGTGGGTGTCGGTGCCGTGGCTTGATCATGGTGACATGTGCTGAAAAGTACAAGAAAAAAATTAAAAATATTAAAACAATTCATAAAGTCAAAACTACGAAATTAAACGTTCTATAGAAAAGTTATACCTTGTTGTCGAGGGTTGTTTTTTCGGTGCTTATATGGGTGGCCTTGTAGGAGTTGTACTCATGGCTACATTCGAAGATATCAATGCATGCGACTGTATTGAGTGAGTTGGGGAAGAAGGTTCCATAGTCCCTGCTATTCATCAATATTAAATGTTGTCAATTCATTTTGATAAAATTTAAATTGAAAAATAAATCTGCAACTTTGGAATTTGTAATTAATATATGAGAATGTATTACTTCTCTGGCGTTTAACGAGTTCAAATTGTTGAGGGTCTGGAGAGGAGTGAGCTTCCATTTCAGAATGGGAGTCCCCCGAAGCCTCCGCGTGTAGTTGGCCTCTTCCTCTCGACATCTTTTTTTTTTTGGGAATGGCTTCAAGATATCTTCTCTGCAAAACATTAAAATTTAATATTTAATAACTTCGCACTGTAATGAAGAAAATTGTAATACAATTACAAACTAAATAGTTTATACCTGTTGTTCTGCAAATGGAATTGAGAATTTCTTCAAAGCCTCATCAGAGCAAGTAGGAATTTCTTTAGCTTTTAAATTTAAAAGTGCCTCATAGTAGAAGCCGAGGAGATAGTTTGTTGAATAAATGAAAGGTTTTTCGACATTTTGAATTTGATATATGTCAGCTCTTATTTTTTTGGATAGAAATGTGCACCAATCGAATTTTTGTTTTGAGATAGTGGCACAAATGTATGCAATGGCCCAATTTGGTATATCTGTTTGGCGACCCGCATGACAATTACGGCTTGAAAAAATGCAATAAGTGCAAAGAAGAAAGTGGTGTGCAATTGATTGTGTATCTACACCACGCTGGATTTATTGACATGGGCTGCAAATGCGAAAGCTAAAGTGAAAATTACTATCAATTTATAACAGCAAATTGTATCAGAATAAAAAAAGAATAAATTTTTTGAATTAAAACGAATTATACTTACAATCAACATGGAAACCGTACTTTGATTCGAGAAATTTCTTGTTTTCTTCCACGAGTGTTGCCTTGGTCAGAATAGCAGGTTGGTAAATTTCTGATAGGAAGGCGGTAAACCGATGTATGTCATTCGGTTCAATAGTGAATGGAACATTTGGCCATCGTTCAAAGTCACATAAAATATACCGTCCTCGAATTGTAGCATGACGAACGTAATTCAAAATATCGGGATCTGTTTGAAATGGGGCATATTAACGATCCCTGTAAATCCACACTCTTCAATTATACCTTGATATTACGGAGACATCCTTAAAGCCGTATGGATGTGAGGGCATAAGGGATTCACGTAGGTTATCTTGGAAATCGATTGACTTGGATTCTCTTCATTTTTTCTTGAACTTGCAATTGGGAGGCATGTGAAGTCGACATTGTAGTTGTAATTGCATCTTTGTCAAAGATTTAGACCTGTAAAAATTCAAGAACGGGAAAACGTAAACGAGAAAATGAGCGGAATAAGGGTATTTATAACCTAAATATGGGCGTCATTGTCCCCTATTGCCGTGCGTCATTTGCTTCAAATGACGCCGTCAATAGGAAGCAATGTCGTCGCGTCAATAGAAGGTTGTGTCGCGCGTCATTTTTTTATAGTGTCGCGCGTCATTTGATTGATGTCGCGCGTCAATAGATGTACGTGTCGCGCGTCATTTGTCAATAGTGTCGTGCGTCATTTGTCTATAGTGTCACGCGTCATTTGATTACGGTGTCGGCGTCATTTGTTTACAATGTCGCGCGTCAATAGAGGACAATGTCGCACGTCAATAGAGGACAATGTCGCGCGTCAATAGATGACAATGTCGCGCGTCAATTTAGGATAATGTCACGTGTCAATGGAGGACAATGTCGCGCGTCAATAGAGGGCAATGTCGCACGTCAATTGAGGACAATATCGTCGCGTCGTGAGGACAATGTCGCGCGTCAATAGACTGTAATGTCGCGCGTCAATTAGTGACTGTGTCGCGCGTCAATAGAGAACAGTGTCACACGTCAATAGAATCAACTGATGCGTGTCATTATGATCTAGTGTCGTTCCGTTCGACGCCATGCGTCATTAGGAGCTATTGTCGCACCAGTGACGTGCGTCATTAAGGATTACTGTTGTCACACGTCACTGATTTAGCCTTGAAAAACCAGGTGAAAATTTTGTTTTTGAATACTGTCAAATTCGCCTTTCGCTGAAAGTGGTTACGGGGATATTCGCCAGGTATTTTCCACCTTCAATTTTATAGGGGTGTCTTAAAATGAACCCCGATGTGTGATGGATATATGGTGGTAGACATTGTGGGAAGGATTTGAGTTTCATGTAGAGGATGTGGAACTTGAGAAATATATGCTACCCCATCTTGGAAAGCATGTAAGAGAGACCCCTTGACTTTTCGATGATAGTTCTTCCCGTGGAGAGAGAAGATTTGTTGGTGCTTGGTTTTCTAGATAAGGGAAGGAGTATTGCTTGACCCAATTGGTATCATTGGAAGTGACATATCTGTGCCCAGGAGATACAATTTCTCATTTCCCACTTCTATGGATATGCATACTATTCCAGTATTCGGAGGAATTTTTAGACAAGGAGAAAGTACACAAGCTTTCGGTCTCATGTCTAGGAGTGGCGCGAGGTACACTATTGGTAGTGGGGCATTATCACATACAATTGGTACACGATTCAGTGGAACTTTGGGGACCCTTGGCAAAACCAAGTACATGACCTGGTGGACTGGTGGATTTGGTGGGTTTAGGACCTAGTGGATCTTATGGGTCTGGTTAGTCAGGAGGCACAGGACCTAGTGGATCTGGTGGATCCGGTGGTGGGGAAACACCGAAGGAAACCAAGGCTCTGGCTCAAGAGGACAAGGGCCCCAACCACCTCCTCAAGTTTTCTTTGAGATGTCTTTACATTTTCTAGATTACAGAGGTATTGAAGATGTTGTAGAACATGTTCACAAGTGTGATTTTTTATGGCATACGAAAGGGATCACTAGCTGAGTGGAAAGCAAGCCATTTGCAATGACGTTGCAAGGGTGCGCACATAGCTGGTATAGGAAATATGACCCTCATCAAACGGTGGTGGATTATATTGCTTTAAAGAACACCTTCTTGGTAGAATTCCACATCCCTGAGTTTGAATAGAAGAGCATCAACACCCTGAAGGAGATTCAACAGGGAATGGCAGAGAGTGTGCAGGAATATGATGCATGGTTCAAAACCCTCCTGTTAAAATTATCATATGACATTCACCCTTCACAGCATGCTCAATGGTTTTTTGGGGGGTTGATAACACCTTTTAGAAGAGCTTTATCTCATAAGACTTTCACATACTCGCACATGGCATTAGAATCGCTTTGTGCATCAAAGCTGTTGGAAGTGTTGATACTTATGTTAGCCCGTTTCGGAGGCTCAAATCATCGTTATGGCTATATAGTTAGAGAAGTTGTCTATGAACTTATCCCATGAGACTTGTAGTGGTAAATGGTGTAGAGATTTTGAAGTAGAGGGGCATGTCAAGGATATTTGTCCCTAGAAGATAGTACGTGCCGTAGCAAATGTAGACTGTGATATTTTCATGGGGACCGTGATGCAAGTAGATGTCCCTTGTTATAGCATGCAATTTGGAAGAATGTGTCTTGCTACTGTAATATTTTTACCTCTATAACCCATGAAACTAAGGATTTTAGAATTATTGATCAGATCCATGAGGCCATTGATCTTGGTGTGCGCCAAACTAGCCTTTTTAGTAGTTATAAGAATGATGAGCGCCATTATGAGGAGTGCCCAGATGGAGGCATGTGTGGAAAGGGATTTGGAGGAGGATTCTATGGTCATGGTAACCACAGAGGAGGAAGAAGTGAATTCCCATGTGGAACCTATTTTAATTGTGGGTCTACAGACCACTACAAGCGCGAGTGCCCAGACTTATTGCAGTGCTCATGGTGTGGAAAGAAGCAAAAGTATGATGAGTGACCTAAGTTTTTTGAGCACATGAATTAGTAGCACTGAAAAGACAAGGGCACTGAAATGGTAAGAATTAAGAAGGCTGACACACAATGGATTCCATGGGTGACATGTGATGCAAGCTTGGAACCTGTTATGGTAATAACAAGAGTAGAGGCCACGTGCGCAAAGAAAATACCAAGGTAGAATAACCTAGTTTCAAGGAAAGAAGTGGTACATGGGAAGTACCTAGACCCTACACATCAAAAGTAGGTATATCAAGAGACCATGGATGTCATTTGGAGTTTACAAGGAGAAATCCAGTGTCTAAAGGAGCATTCCAGGAGGGAAGAGAAAGAAGGAAAGTCGAGGTGCAAAAGATGACCTGTATGAGGTCAAGGAAGTATGTAAAATGCTAAGGCAAGAGAATATTATAACCTTTCTTGGAGCATGGTTGAGAAATAAGGTACCAAGCACTAGGGAAGAGCATGAGAGGTAGGTCTTGTATGTAAACCTTCCCCCTCACAGCCTTGAATATGATAGGGATATCACGTTAAATGCAGTTGTGGATGGATGGCTCCTAATTAATATCCTCATTGACACAGGCACGGAGGTCAATGTTCTCACCTTGTATACATGGCATCAAATGGGAAGTCTTGCATTATAGTCATCTTTGAATGTGTTGTATATGGAAAATAAAACTAAGTAAATGCCCATCGGTGTCTTATAGGATGCAGCTATCACCATTCAAGGGGATAAGTGTACTGGGGACTTCGAAGTCTTGGCGCTCGCCAAGGTAGACAATTTCCCAGCACTACTTGGGCACCCATGGTGTTATAAGAACAATGCGGATCTTTGATTCAACAAGGGATACATAAGCTTTGGATAAATGTGTTGTAAGATATATAGGTATCGAGATAGGTGATTAGGATGTGGAAAGATGTGTTGGAAGATATATTTATAGGATTAAAAGCCTCATTATGGTGGCGACCTATAGGTATAGACAACACCATGTTATAGCGAGGAATGCATGAGGAAAATATGCCTCAAAATGCGTTGGAGGAAAACAAGGAGGATATTTTGGTAACGTAAGCCACATGCGACCAAAGCAATTGTAAACTAATAACAAACGATAGTTAGTCATTTTGAAGATCATGAAGAAGCAATGGATGGGATGGTCCCATAAACCTAATGTTGACATGACATAAGGGGCTTGAGATGAAACTTATACAAAGGAAAGAGGATTATCCCAAAATTGGTGTTCCCTAAACTACACCCTAGCTCTGGGAAGGGGAAAGAGAAAACTAATCAATGTGGGAAGTTTGCTAGAATAAAGTTGATCAATGTGGGAAGCTTTCTTAGGATGCTAATAAAATGGAAGGTTGATCAATGTGGGAAGCCTTAAAATTTGATAAGGAGTGGCCATTCTTTGTTGGTATGGTCTACTTTACACATAATATAGATGGAAAGAAAATATAATAGCCATCCTTCGAGGGATCGGTCTATTTTGCTTTTGGTTGCTTTTTGATTTCATGCTTTTGTATTGGATTTTGATTTATTCTTCTTCTTCTTTTTATATGAAAAACTTTCCTTTGAGGGATCAGTTTTTTTCTTTATAACTTTCATTTTGATTTGAGCTTCCATGATTTTTAATTTTACATGGGGAGAGTTGGAACTAGCTAAGTAGACCACTTAGGAGGGGATGAAAGATGTATAAGAGACACCACTAGGCCCTTTGCATGGTTCTAATAGATTAATGAGAGGATGATGGATGTAATGATTGTGGATTTCTCACCAAAGGGAGAACCTATCCATAAGGAATATGTTATGGGTAGAGCTATGGTGCCCATATTTAAGGTCACATCTAGGAAGTGACAAAAGACCACATAGTTCCAAATCATCATGATGAGAAATAGAAGGGGATAAGATGGAGGAATGATCTAAGGATATGACTAAGGGCACATTAGTAAATGTGCTAACAATAGAATGGTCAGTCACAAGTGTAATGTGCTAAGTGGTTTCTCTTCCATTTTACCATCAAGGAGGCTAAATAATAAGCTCCATATCCATACTTATGTATGATAATGTATGGTCCAATCCACGTAGGGGGAAAATTTTCCACATTGGCTCCTTTCTAGAGTAGTGATGTTCGATAGAGATATGAGGCCACCAATGTTAATGTCATATTAGAAAAATGGGATGAGATAAATGAGCAAGATTGGGTATAAGCACTAATCATTAAGAGAGTGAAGGATGCACGTCTAAGGTGAAAGGATTGGTTAGATAAATTGGATATAAATTAAGAAGTATGCACTCTAACAATGGATTTTTAGATAAAGCAATGGTGATCCCAAAGGGAAACATAGTTATGGACACACAAGTGTTCATACGAGGAGAAAATAGAAGATAAGGCGGGATAAACTGAGTTATATGAAGTATGATGATGTCGAATGTGGGAAGGAACTAATTTGTTAACAAATATTTCCTAGAAAGAAGTCCCCTAGTGTAGGAGGATGAATCGATGAAGATGAGAAAATAGATGCTAGAAGATCGATAATAGGGGAAGATGCCCCTAGCGAAAGGGATTTGGATATGATAGGGGATGTCATAAGATACAAAATAGACATCAAGGGGATGGTGTAGCAGGGCCAAAAATGTCAATGAGTAAAGGATGACCCTCGTCAAGAGGAATAATATGTGAATGAGGGATAATAGGAGACAATGTGGGAAGATGAAGAGGATGAATGAATGGAGGAGTAATGAGAAGATTTGGATGGGCTGTGAATGAGGTGATAGATGGAGAAGAAGACTCATCAAGGAGATCCTCTCACTCAATAAGGTCATGGATGATAGTTTGAAGGGCCTTGTAATGCCCATTGGCGTGACCCAGTGTGATAAAAGCGCATATGTGATGGGAATTAAACCATGAGGGCTTTGGATGGCTTGGATAAAAGGCCCTGATGGGTAGGAGTGTGATGGTAGAAGTCTAAAGACAATGTTGGAGCCCATCTACATATGATTTGATGTATATACTAGGAGAGGTCCTACGAGATGGTGTGGATGAAGAGGATGAAGGTGGATTGTTCCGAGGTCTAGGTGGTCTAGAATAATATGTCATGGTGAATGATCTAGACTTGATAGGTAGAGGTGGAGGCATCTTTGAGGAAGAAACTAGTCCTAGGAGGGAATTAGATGGTTTGGATTTAGATTTATTAAGCTGGTCTTGATGAAGGAGGGGGTCCTATGAAAAATGGATACAACCCCAAGATAGAGGATGTGGATCTAGTTCTAATTGGAGGAATTTTAATCCTCTTATGAGGACGCTTAAGGGATCATTTTTGAAGGATGCCAAGGTGTTTGGATTTGTATTGTTGAGGAGTGGCCTTGGAAGGGATGATAATGATCTCTACTATGGGGTCATCGATGATGTGATGGCTAACGGCAGTAATTTCTGCATGATAGATTCTAAGGAGGGTGAATATTGGCTAGATGTGCGGATGTCTAGTTGTGTGGATGAGACGAGAGGGTCACCTATGGATACTACAATTTTAAGTGATTTCCAATATTGTTCAAATGATGGTGGTGGTGTAGAGGAAGAATGAGATAGTGGAGATGCCGTGACAATGGTTGATGCAGTGGGTGTAGGTAGAAGTACGGAAGGGGGTCAATACTAATTCTACAGAAGGTAGGACGAGTAAGGGTGTAATATATATGTATAGAGGAATATTATCTACGAGGAGTAAATGTGGATGGAGGTGCATAATCAACTAAATTAGATAAGGAGAATATATGTGTGGGATCTACAATGAATGCAGTGTGGAAATGATGAGAGGCATCTTCACGATGTGGTTAATGATATCTATGTGAGATGGGGAAGATGATGGATGAGCTAAAATACGGGTGGAAAAGGTATAAGTGTCAACAAGCACATGAGTGGATTAGGATGGTGTGATAGGTGTGGCAAAAGATATGGTAGATTAGGTAATTGGGGTGGTCATAAGTGATGAGATAGGTGGTAAAGATGTCAAGGTAAAAATAGTGTCAAATGATGTAATCATGGGAAAAGAAATGTGGGATAAGGACGTTAATGCGGTAATGGGTGCAGATGAAGAGATAGGTGTGGCCAAGGCTGATGCAGATGTAGTGAGAGTAGGGTTGGATGTGGTTGTAAGAGAATTAGTAGAATCAAGGGTGGTAGGTAACGTGACTATGGATGTGATAGATGTAGGAATAATGTTAGAAGGATACAAGGGAACAATACTTAGGATGGAAGTAGATGAGGAAATGGGTAAAAGAGGTGTCTGATGTATGGTATTGATTGAGAATGGGTTAAATAGGTGTGATGTAGAAGGTGAAGATGAACTGGCTGGTGGAGGATTAGGAAATGGTTGTCTAAAGATGTCATGTGATGGGGATTGGATTGCTTAGGGGGATGTAGGAGCATGGTGATAAGTGGGGTCATAATGAGATGATGGAGATGGGGAAAGAATGGGGAGATCTAATATGGTAGGCTCATAGGAGGTATCCCTCGGTGAGATGAGGGAAGAGATGTCATAAGATGGAGTAGGATAGGTTGGTTGATACCTACAAAGAAGGAAGTTACAAATGGGGAAGAAGCAAGAATGGTGTATGGTAATGGGGATAAAGGTGATGAGACATAAGGAAATAGGGTATAAGGTGATGGAGATAAATGGGGTGATGCATTAGGCGATTAGGGTGAATCGTGGTCTATGGATCGATGTGGGTGAGAGATGATAGGTTTGTGGAAAAGATAGTCATAGATAGGGCTATATGAAGCTCTAGAAGTAAGCGATAGTCTGGATAGGGTCACGGAGGACTGCTCAAGGAAAAGATTGATTCGAGTTTTTAAACGGGAAAGCAAAAAAACAATTCCTTTTTATGTTTCAATTAAGAAAGTGTGAAGATGATGGATGTGAATGGACCTAAGACATGGAAAAATATGTTTTCTCTCGGGTAAGTTATGGTTGGGAGATGTCTGAAATGGTCTTCTATTGGGTGATCAAATCCCAATCATTGAACCAAGTTAAAGGAATGTTTTGATGTGTTAATATATTTGTGAAGTTTTAGGTTATGTGTGATAAAACATGTGATGCTAGAATATTGAACCCCCTACTTAAACTATATGAGCAAGCGAGGATGCAAAAGGGAAGGTTTATTTTAAGCGCAAAACGAGGTGTGATGTTCTATGAGTACACAAACAAGAAAATATAGTATGATGTAAAAATATCACATAAGGAAAAGAAGAATACCTTGATTGCACTTTTCCTATTTTTACGTACTTTTGAATAACGATCGATCCAAGCCATGAACATGAACAAGCAATAAAGCAAGGCCTCACATTGCAATGTTAGTGGAAAGAAAGAAAAAGTAAGATATAAAAGAAAGAGGTTACCAAATGGGTGGTACCACCAAGTGTGTTATGAATGTTGTCCAAATTTATCATTCTTAATGTAAATGAATGCACTAGCTACTAAAGAAACTAGCCAACTCAAAAATGTTGGAGAGTTTAGGTCACCTCGGATGGAGATGTGAATTTTTGGGTGCCAAATAGATGGATCTCTCCTGTAACAAGACCTGTTAACAAAATAGACTTAAAATAAGTTTTGATTAGATAGATAGATATGGGGGTTTCCTAACTAAGTGGTTCCAAGAATCTTTTGAATTCCTTGATGGATGTCAACCCCTGTTTGTTGGATAAAAGGATGTAAAAGCAAAATCATGTTGATTAACTAAAATTGAGTAGATGCCCTAATTGATAATCCAACCTAGTTAATATAAATAGGAGGAATAAAATGTTGTAAACTATGATAAGACAATATGAAATAAACTAAAATAAATATATTAAATGAAATTAAACCCTAAGTATACAAGGAGTAAAAGGAAAGGACTTAGCTGATTGTTGGAGACCTGTCTTAGGTTGTCACGAGGTTTGATCACGGATTCGAGAAGTAGGAATAATCACTTAGCGATCCCAAAATGATTGGGCATAGATTATGTAAGCGGACTAAAGTGCCCAAGATGGTATTGGGGTGCCACGGGGTGCCCCTGGTCTTAGAAATAGGTATTGTGGTATCTCGTAAATGCTCGAGAATCTAATTTTTACCCTTGGAATATTCCTTGTTTTTTGATTTAGGTTCATTGGACTGTGTAGAATGTACTGGAAAATAAATGATGACCTGAAAAAGGAGAGGAAGTGTCGAAACCCTAAAAATAAATATGTAAAATGATTGGGTCGTTCTAACCTCAGCTACCAAACCAAAGTGGACTTATCACCAAGTGCTACACTACATTTTTGACCTAGATGTAGTTCTAGTGGTGTGTGCAAAAATTGTCCCCTAGGTTCTCTTGTGCAATAACACAATGTAGATAGCGAGCTAGTAGCTAAATGTAAAGATGTAGTAGTGTGTGTGTGCATGAAATAGAATAGAATCCCTCACCCTATGAAGTGTGTGTTGATACAAATCTCCTAGCCTTGATGTATGGATCTATGTGGATGCAATGGATGTAATGGATGCAACTCTAGATGGCGTGATAGTAGTAGATGATGCTAGGACCCTCATTATGGCTTCATAACTTTATATTTATAGGGTTCTCAAGCTTTAATTTCATAATTAACCATGACTAGGCTGACCGGAAAAAGATAAGTATGAAAAATGGTCACGAGGATGCCAAAAAGTAGAGGAAAGTTGAAAATGGACCAGGATGCCCCTAGTGGGATCGGGGCACCTCGAGGCACCCTAATACAAGGTATTGCATGCCGGTTTAGGCTAAAATGGTGGGAAATGATGAAACAGATTTGGGCATGCACGGGAAAATGTGCAGGAATGATGAAATAAAATTAAAATAATGTGGCCAAGAAGGTAGGATTAATTAATACTTTAGTCACAGCCTTGAGAACCTTCTAAATAGTAGTATGAAACTATGCTAAATAATGTCTAATGGCCAATGGGGTTTGGGTGGATCAGTTAAGATGGATGGTTATGTCTAGATCCACCCAAGTTCAAATCCCACTGGGCACGATCCCTTTGGGGTGGTTTACCGATGGTGGCGGGTGTTGCATCACCAGTAGGTTGCAGTAGTTTGGTGGTGGTAGGTGTTGCATCACCGATGGTTGTAGCTTGTGGCTTTGGTTGGTGGTTCTCGATGGTGGTAGAATTTACATCGTTGGCATTAGTGGTGGTTGGTGGCTCTAAAAATGGTGGTGGTGGAAAAATTACATCGTCGGTGCGGGCTCAGTGGCCACGGTGGTTTGTGTTGGTCTTAATTGTAATATCTTGTCTGAGGACATTGTTGTAGGGTGGGGCCCCACCAACCCTCGATTCATAGCTCCAATCAAAATCATTTAACAATAAAAAAATGTCTAATGTGTAATATTTTGTGATCGTGCATTTTTCCCCACTTTATGTTGGTGAGCAGAATGCTCGGTAACATAAAGTAGATAATAACTACATACCCGATGTCCATGAAGAGTGTAGTAGGAGAATTCTAAAGGACTAGACTCAAGCATAGAATGATAAAAGAAAAATATGGAGGAGCGTGTAATCTAGAGATGAAAAATGCCAAATAAAAGGTGATGAGAATGAGCTTAGGGTGAAACACATCTGTAGTTGTTGTAGTGTGTAGTGTACCTGCACAAGGTTAGTAAAATCATATTATTGTAGTGGATTGTTGTTGATGCGGTTCTTTTTTTTGTTGTTGTTGTTGCCCCCAATTTAGCTGTTTATTTCTCATATGGTTAGACCTCGCAAGGAGAAAATGATCAAGTAATCAAATATGTGTGTATATAAACACACTATGTAAAAATACACATGTGTATGTAAATGTGTAAAATATGCTAAAATAAAATTTAAATGGAACATGTGCACCTAATCCCTATCGAGAGAAATGGTGAAGAAGGATATCATGTACTATCGTGAGTTTTTTAGGTGATCTCATGCCACCCTGGTTGAAGAATTGTAGGGAGTAAATGCTCTATCTCCTCCAATCCTTTAACTACGCCTGCTAAAATTTTGTGAAGAGATCTTTGTATTGTCTTGGTTTTTGGCTAATCTGATGCCAACTGGTCGAAGTAGTGTAGAGAGGAACAACCACTGTAACCATCATTCCTGTAACTATTTCCTAGAAATGTTAAGGACACCATGTCCTATAAAATCCATTGTATATGGAGTTCATTAATTATTCGAACTCATTCACCGTATGTTAACCCACAATTCCAAGGGAGGAAACTACACTATATGAAATCAGTGTAGCTGCATTGTGTTAGCATGTAGAAACCCTCATATGATGCCCCCCCTCTTTAGGGGCGCATGTAAAATCAATGAAAGGAGAATGTGGCCCTAAAAGAGAACCTAGTGCACTCTCGACTGTAGAACTATGCCCCTGTGGGGAAAGGCAAAATACTTTGTAGAAACCAAGGCGCACACAAAAGGGGATGGCTAGCCAAATAAGTGTTAGTCTGGAAACATATGCATGTAATAAGACAAGTGTAGATTACATAGATAATGTAAGCACTACTAAGCATAGTAGTGTAAACACGTAAGAAGACAAGTAGGCCACACAAATCGGGTTGTAAGCAGGGAACATCACTCACAATGTCGAACGATACTGAGAGGGCCTTCATGGCCACAAACAACAAATAAATGTACACACAAGAAAAGGAAAATCCCACATACAATAGTAAACAATAGAAGACCTGTAAAAATAGTCAAACAAGTAGTCTTGGAAATATGTAGTCTCATGCAAAACAAGTGTTGCACATAGAACACTGTTAGCATATTAGAGCAATAACCAATATGTCAAAATGAGTATGATCAAATAATATAAGATCTTAAGTACTAAATGAAACAATAGCACCTAGATGATATGAATGTGGATGCCCCTTGTGTGACCAAAGTATAGTAAGGGTAGAAGGTGAGCATCCATGTCATGTGTAAGTTTCATTTATATATGATCACACTAAACAAAGGCATGAACACACATGTGTGGATGATATAGATAATCATATAGGAAATCAATCTAACATGTGTAATAAAATGACCATGTAACACACTAGTAAGCAAAAGTAAGCGCACAAGACCATGTAACATGTTGTGGATGTATGGAATGGAAATGCAAGATGGGATGATAGGAGAAATGTTCCCCCAGTGGATGGAAATGTATTTGTTTTCGTGCAAATGTGCAACAGAAAACTAACAATTTCTAAGCATGACAATGATACCCTTGTAGAAACATTTTCATGTTTGATCATCCCAAGACACCTCGAGTCCATCCAGCCAGTCCAAGTGACCTCTGATTAATGTTATCTTATCCCCTAGGTGATTTAGGAAATTCCATTCATTCCCCCTAGGTGATTTTAGGAGTTTATTAAAAGTTGCAAGCTACAGCAGTTGTGGGAAGGGCTATCATTGGCCTTCCTAGGGATGGAGCAACCCCATGGAGCAGATTGAAAAATCCAAAATGGATGTGGAGGTGATTAAAATTTCTTGGGACATCATGGAAGTGATTCAGGAAGATTCTGGAAGGGCTCGGAGAAGTTGGGGCAGTTTCACCAAAATTAGGGTTCACAGGCCTAGTCAATGCATAAGAAAAAATAGTCGTTGAGATTCCGAATGTGATTTTGGGAGCTATAGATAGAGTTAGGAGAAAAAAAAAAATATCTCCATAAATATAATTCCAATCCCTACAATATGGTGAAATCATTTTTTTCACAACACTTTGGCGCATTAGGTCCTGCAAGCAGTTTTTATCATGCACAGGTGGAGTACCAAATCAAAACTCCACTTTTTAGGGATCAAATGGAATAATAAAGACATTATACCCCTACCATTGGATTAAAAATCCATTTATAGTCAATATCATATAACATTTCACAAAAAAATTCCATCGGGAGCTCAAGTTACAATCATCTCAAGTTGTCCTCTTGGAGTGAGTTCGGGAGGTAACCAAATTTTGGGAGGACACATGTTAGCTCCAGGAGCCTGGTGGGATTTTGTTTCCCTAATTTCCATCAAGGTAAGGTACATAAACCATGAAAAAACTTTCCCAGCCCCCATATGACCTCTAAAACCTCACGCGACCTTAAGGATCATCGATTCAAACCCCGGAGTGTTATTGGGAGCTCTCACTCCCTATCGTCATCGGATCTCCACCATGTGTTAGCTCTAGGAGTGTCATAGAATTTGATGTCCCTCATAGCTTAGGGACATAAAAAAATTCACCCAACCCTCTAAGGAAAATTTTTCATCACCCATGTGACCCTTCCAAGCCCCCCTCAGTGTTTTAAAGCTGATTTTCTAGCTCTCACTCCCTGTCGTCGGATCGCCGCCACATGTCACCATCTTGCTCACCATGGAAATTGATTTCCCTCATGTCCCTTTGAGGTGAGGGATGTTAGGGGAAAAAAATGTGCCTAACCCTCTCTGTGCATAATTTTTGAATATTTTTTAAATCCTCACCAATTGCTTTCTTCCCACTTCTTACATCTAACTCTCTCGTGCATAATTCTTCCTCCAAACTCCTCTGTAACTTCCCACCATCACTCCACCATTGCTGAACCTCAAAAATGTATATCACATAATTTTTTTCCTCCACTCCATGAAATCATACAAGTCTCAAAAGGAGGTTTGAGCAAACAAGGAAGAAGAAGTGAAGAACGAAGAGAAGAAAATAGTGAAAATCTCCATTGCCGTGAAACAAAGATTCGTAGAAATCTTGCAAACCAGTGCACGAAACAACACACCATTTTTTTTCTGTTACTTCCTCTCTCAAAAACCATAAAAACATGCCTTCAATCCCTCCTTGTGTTGCATAGAACATTCACAGCGAATAAATCTTCTTTCCGCCCAATGAAGAAAAAGTTAGATTTCTGTCAAACCGGTTGTCGGATTGAAACAAAATTTCACCCAAAGCATAAGAAGAAAAAAACCACATCAAAAATATCATTTTTTTGTGCAAATGGAGGAGAAAACTAGACATTCAATTTCTTAGGTCCATTAACGGTTGATGTGTCTAGAAGCACTCTCAGGTCAAAAAATTGAAAGATTAAAATCTCCTAGACTATTAAGCGGGTAGGTCTAAAATTTCATAAGGGTGATATTGGGTAAAAATCCATATCAGAAAACTTCATTCCATGTCAATCTGACCTCTAGAAGCCCACTTTATAAAAATAGTAGGTCTTACATAGGGGACTGCTATTTTGGGAAAGTCATCAATAGAAGAATTTATGAAGAAGACGAAGACATTGCAGATGCACACAACTGATAATTCATCGAGCAGAATTTGGCACTTACTAAAAATAGTAAGTGGTTCCACAAGCCCCTGCTATAAATAGCCAGTTGGTACAAAAAGTGAGAGGAACAAAGTAAGAAGAAATAATTCAATCTACCATAATCGGTTGAGGTTGGGAAAAGCTACCTATGACACTTATTAAAAATAGTAAGTTGCCCCATCTGTAGTTACTAAAAATAGCATGTTGTTCTCAAAGGGAAAGTTTGGCATAATGGGACATAGAGGGGTGATCATTCAGTTAACACTATCATTATGCATCATCCATGGGAATTTCTCATATGGAATTCGACACTCATCTTAGGAATTTAACGTGTGTCTCCCAACACTCACTTTGTAGCTCGAGTTTCAAGAGTATCTTGTGCAGGGTGGAAGTTATGGTCATCAGTAGAACCATTCAAAGTGTTTTTAAATACTCATTCCAAAGCATCTATGAGCCAATTGGAAGGAGTTCCACACGATTTTAAATATTCAGAGTTTCATCGTATTGAGCTTTCCATCAATGAGGATCAATGGAATTCATGGGAATGACATCTCCTCTTCTTCTTCTCTCACTTTTTCTCTCTTATCTTCCTCCTAAATTTTTCTCTCTTCTCAATGTTCTAATTTTTCATTGGGGTTGTACTTTTTCATATGTATTAATGTTCCTAATGTAATAATTCATATTTATGTTATAAAAAGGGACTTAAAAGTTTCTTAGGAAGTTGAAAAGTTTTAAGTTGTGTGAGGACATATGAAAAGGCGTTGGGGGGTAGATTAAGAGACATATCTCATTCTATAAATTGTAAAGCCATTCCCATTTTAAAGGGTTGGTAATTGATTTTTAAACTCAAGATTGCATTAAGAAAACAAAGGAGATTTCCAAATTCTTCCATTCCCCTCATTTAAAAATTTCCTCCATTTCCCCACTATGTAAAACTTTGGTTTGAGCAATCAATACAAGAAGAAGGAGATTTTATCTTTCTTTGACTAAGGGATTTCATGATACTTTGTGCTCATCAAATTCTATTTGGTCTTATTGCTACTTGCAGAGTTATTTCCTCTTAATTTAGTGCATGTGGTGAATTTTCTAACTAGTGTGTGTACATGAATCTAATTTTCTACCTACAGCATTAGTTCTCCTACCTCATTTCTCACTCGCCTTTCCCTCTCTACAGACAAAGTCTTCCCTAGCAAGATATTGTTATCTTTTCCATTAGGTTAGTGGAGTGCCCTGTTGGATCCTCGACCGTATGGCCTCTCTGAGAAAACTCACTTTCACTTGTGCATGCATATATACAAAGCTACACCGGTTAAGTAGAGGGACTTAGACTCCAGCAGAAGCGTTGGTAAGAAATCCAACAATTTTCCCCGAAAAATTTTCTTGCCATAAGTTTTTGGCACCCACCATGGGAAGATTTAGCAGCATCTACACCAAAAATATGACCGCAAGGTCCAAAAATTTATAAAAATAAATAAAAATTAAATATTGAAAAAACAAAAAAAAGTTCATGAAAAGCCATTGCTGAAAGATACACTATCAATTCATACACATGACCTTTCATATTCCATGTGTCTTTTCATATTCCCACTTTAAGAATTTCCAAAAGCTAGCTTGAAGGAAGATACACCAAGTTGAACAGGTCGAGAGGTGTTGTTGATACCAATTTTGAGGCTTTGCAAAATCAGTGAGAACAAATTAGAGATAATTCATACTTCTTCTCTCAAGCCTCTACTCCATCTGGCTCTTCAAGTAGTTCACCTAGAAATCCTATCCAAACTCCTGTTGATACTCCCCTTCAAATTCTCTCATTTTTCAATCACCCTTGAGCATTGAGTTCCCAAAAGAAGAAGAATTTGAAGAATAATTTGTAGAAGAAATAGTTGAAACAAAAACAAAAATGACAATGGAAGATGAAGTAGAAAGAACCCAACCCATTGTTCCATGGGGAATAAATATAGGCATGCTTGCTCTTGAACTCTTCATGATCTACCAATAGGTTCCCGCAAGAAATTTCCAAAGTTCAAAGGTGATGGCACAGATACTTGAAGAACACATCATCGCTTTCACCACATCACGTAGGATTCTTGGAGTTGAACATGAAGACGTTTTTGTAATATTGTTCATGGAATCTCTCCAAGAAAAAGTAGCAAAATGGTTCTACCTCCTGCCCCAGATCATCACTGGTTGGAATGACATCAAGACTACCTTTGAGGAAATATTTAAATCAATTGAAGACTATCAGGACCTCTTGGTGCAGTTGGCTCAAATGAAGAAAGGAGAAAGTGAAACTATGAGAGACTTTATGGCTACTTTCGAACAGTTGCGTCACAGGATAATGGAAGAGCATTCGTTATCTGAAAATAATGTCAAGAGATTATTTATCAATGCTCAATCACCAGAGGTAGGATTTTTCCTATGAAGATTTCAACCAAGGAACATTATATAAGGACAAAGAATGGCCATTGAACTTGATGACAATCCCATCCTCTCTGGAAAGATCAAGAATCCGGAACAGATCCATTGCTGTAAAAATTGGTGAATGAGATGGCTTCATTGAAGAGGGAATTTTTGAATGAGTATATTTTCAAAGAAGAAACATAAATCAAATTGCAGGATCACCCCAAAGGCTTTCCTTGGAGGCCCCACCTATCAATGCAAGTTGTAGGAGTAAGGAAAATGAAGAGGAGTTTGAACAAAAAAGTGAAGGTGGTGATTTCCTATAAAGTGATGAGTTTGAGAACAATACAAAAATCAGATTCTATGAATATCTAAGGCAATGAAGATGACAAAGAAGATGCACCTAGCTTCTCATGTACGGTATTCACTCATTCTCGTTATGAGAAAGGAGGCTCTTCCTCTATTATTGCAAAGAAAAATAAGACTGAAGATCCTCCTATAGTGACTCCACAAAAGAAAATAATGAGTTGAGGATCTCCACTCCCACCCTCCATGGGGTTCACATTGTTGAAGTTTTATCCTGTAGCAAATAAGAAGTCTCCAGAAATTCCAAGTAAGTCTTCCGATGCATCTTCTAATTCTAAATCTAAATTTTATCCTATAAAATCTAGTACTTTGAAGATCCTAGTGTACCTTTCAAGATCCCCTTTGTTCCCCAAAAATATACTCTTGCTTCCAAACCTATCCTAAATCCAAAATTAGTCCCTTCATCACCCTCACCCGCATCTTCTCCTTTTGACTTCATAGAATATGTGAACAAAGCCAAATTGTAGATTACTGAAACTGAATATTTTGGACTCACCCCAAACAATTCGAGAGATTTTTCAATACATAAGGAGTGGTATTTTAAAACCCAATTTTAACACCCAATTCTAAAGGAGTACTACCAAACCCACATGTGCTTCCCTCATAGAACATGATTTCCTTGAGTGCATCCAAGACTGAAAAGGTCGATCCTTTCTACATTTCCCTTCTTGTTGGAGAATATGTACTAAACAATTGCATAATAGATTCTTGTGCCTCAGACAACATGATGAGTTTAAAGGTCACCAAGGCTCTTAAACTCACCATGACTCCACCTAGTGGCTCTTTTTACTCTTTGTAGTAAAAATAAGTCCCACTTGTAGGGAAGTTCAAATATGCATAGGTGGCTCTCGCCAAATTTCTAGACAAGAAAGTTTTAGTGATGATTTTAGTAGCAAACATTTCAGCTTCATTTGGAATTTTGCTAAGCAGGGGTTTCTATCAGTAGTTGGGGGTAAGATCTATATGAACTAGTCTTTTGTAACCATTCCAGTTAAGGGAGACATGGAAAAATTTCTTCCAAAGAAGAAGATGAGGTACATAGTGCGAAAGTCTTGGAAGTCCAAGAACCGACATCTTGTACCAAGATACCAGGAAGATGAATCACTTTGTGACAACCGAGGAGGAAGAGGATATTCTCATCCTTATAGGGACAAAAATTCCTTCCCAGAGAGTTATGGACCTTGAAGAAGCATTGAGGAGATTTGAGTTACAAGAGGGCAGCCCCAAATTACCAGATGATGCAAACCATGAAGAAGAGGAAAAGGTTCTTGGCGAATCTCAAATGGAAAAATCAGCTTGTGTGCTTATCCATAATGAAATCAAGGTATTTTCATTCCCATTTAAATATGAATATGATCTCATCAATTTCATTCATGGAGGGACAAGACCAGCTTGTGATGAAATCATGAAAGGTTTGAAAAAACTTTCTGTACAAGAATTTGTTAGAGCCGCAAAAGAAACAAAAGATCCTGAGCTCAGTCTCAAACTCCTGATGCAATCCATAAACCTACAAGACAAGTGTGAATCTGATTTGAAAGATTCAATCAATGTGAAGGTTGGCCATGTTGAAACAAAGCAAGATGAGAAATATGATTCCCCCCGAGCCAATGATTGATGGATGCAACGATGAAATGGAGATATTTTATTTCCCATTTGAAGAAGAAGACTCTTTCCATGATGAAGAAATTGAAGCAAGGATTTTTGAGGCCTTTGAATTTGAAGCTCCTCTTGATGAAGGATTGATAGAATGCATCGATTCCCAAGATAATGAATTAATCCCTCCGGATAGTTTCCTTGAGCTGCAAAATAAATATTTTTTGAAGGCGTAAAAGATGAGCTGTAGGAAGTAACAAAGGAGATATTTGTGCAAGAACTATTGGATGCAATGGAAGTTGTGAAAGAACCCGAGCTGATTCTTGATCTCTTAACTCATGTCATGGCCATACAAGACAAGTATGAGGTCACTTCCAATCCTTTCATCATTACTCAAGCACCTCACAGTGGAGTAGATAAAAAGGATAAGTCGAGGTTTCTCATGGAAAAGAGGTCAACGAGCATAGACTTGGGAAAGAAAAGAATCTAGAATGTTCAAGTAATTTGAATGAAAATCAGCCTTGGGGAAGCGATAGGATGCTCAATGAAGAATCAGCTATGTGGATAAATATGGAAGGCAACTGGCACTATGAAACCAATTTCAAAGAACATGAAGGCAATGGAATTTCTAAGCAAAGGCATGAGCATAAAGAAGCTCATGTAGGCTCACTCCTACAAAGTGTACATACAAATGTGAAAGAACCTAGATTTCATAAGAAATTGAGGAGAGGAGGCTACTTTCTGGAACCAATCAATGGCTTTGCAGAACATCATCATTCGGTGTTGCCTCTTCAGGGGTAACTTTTGAGGAATAAAAAAATGCTTCAGTGAAATCGGGTTGTCTTCAACTTGTACCATAGATTATTTCTAGGTGTGTTTACATTTTGTGTGTGTTGTTTCCTTTCCATGTGTGTTGTGTATTTCCTTTTGTTGTTTTGCGTTTGTGTGTGTGTTTCCTTCTTCACTCTCTTTCTCTCTTGTAAGTTTTACGTGACTCCATAGGGCCTAATGGATAAGGTACTGGTCATATTGACTAAATTTGAGATTCTAGATTCTTCATGTCATGTCTTCACTATGTTCATTCTATATCATGTCCCCAAACTAGAGCCATTTGTTTTCATGCAAACGTTTAATAGGAAATCGACAATTTTTAAGCATGACAATGATACCCTTGTAGCAAAATTTTCATGTTTGATCATCCCAAGACACCTTGGGTCCACCAATCAGTCCAAGTTAGTCAAAGTGACCTCATGATTAATGATATCTCATTCCCCTAGGTGATTTAGGAGTTCATTAAAAGTTGCAAGCTACAGGTAGTTGTGCGAAGTGTTATCACTGGGCTTCCTAGGGCTAGAGCAACCCCATGGAGTGGAGTGGAAAATATAAAATGGACATGGAGGTGATTCAAAGGTCTTGGGACATCATGGAAGTGATTCAGGAATATTCTAGAAGGGCTTGGAGAAGTTGGGGCAATTTTGCCAAAATTAGGGTTCATAGGCCTAGTCAATGCACAGACCAAAACAGTCATGGAGCTTCCAAAGTTTATTCTGGTAGGTCTAGATGGAGTTAGGATAAAAAAACATCATTGAAAGATAATTCCAAGCCCTACAAGATTGTGAAATAATTTTTTACAACACTTTGGCACATTATGTCTGAAAGCAGTTTTTCTCATGCACATGTGGAGTACCAAATCAAAATTCCACTTTTTTAGGATTCTATTGTAATAATCAATACATGATACCCCACCATTGAATTAAAAGGGACATTTTCAGTGAGTTTCATATAACATTTCACCAAAAAATTCCATCAGAGCTCAAGTTATCATCGTCTCAAGTTGTCCTCTTGGAGTGAGTTTGGGAGTTAGCCAAATTTTAGGAGGAAACGTGTCATCTCCAGGAGCCTAGTGGAATTTTTTGTACCTGACATCCCTCAAGGTCAGGGACATCAACCATGAAAAAAATTATAGCCCCCATATGACCTCTAAAACCTCATGTGACCTTTAGGATCATCAATTCAGCCCATGGGTGTTATTAGAAGCTCTCACTCCCTGCCGTCGGATCTCCACCACATGTTAGCTCTAGGAGCACCATAGAATTTTATGTCCCTCATGTCCCCCATAGGTCAAGGACATTAAAAATTGAAAAAAATTCCATCCCTCTAAGGGAAACTTCTGGTCACCCATGTAACCCGCTTCCAAAGCCCCTCAATGCTT
Source organism: Taxus wallichiana var. yunnanensis (assembly GCA_018340775.1). Lineage (NCBI taxonomy): Eukaryota > Viridiplantae > Streptophyta > Pinopsida > Cupressales > Taxaceae > Taxus > Taxus wallichiana. The sequence continues at coordinate 951,744,034 of CM031242.1, forward strand.
TAAAGCTGATTTTTATCTCTCACTCCTTGTCGTCAGATCGCCACCACGTGATGCCGTCTTGCTCACTATGGAAATTCATGTCCCTCACATCCCTTTGAGGTGAGGTATTTCAGGCACAAAAATTTCACCCATCCCTCTCTGTGCATAATTTTTGAATATTTTTAAATCCTCACCTGTCGCTTTCTTCCCACTTCTTACATCTAACTCTCTCGTGCACAATTCTTCCTCCAAACTCCTCTACAACTTCCCACCACCACTCCACCATTATTGAAACTCAAAAAAGTCTATCACAGTATTATTTTCCTCCACTCCATGAAATCATACAAGTCTTAGAAGGAAGTTTGAGCAAACAAGGAAGAAGAAGCGAAGAACGAAGAGAAGAAAATAGTGAAAATCTCCATTGTGCCGTGAAACAAAGATTCGTAGAAATCTTGCAAACCAGTGCATGAAACAACACACATTTTTTTGTTACTTCCTCTCTCAAAAACCATCAGAAAAATACCTTCAATCCCTCCTTGTGCTACACAAAACATTCACAACAAAGAAATCTTCTTTCCGACGACAAAGAAAAAGTTGGATTTCCCATCAAACCGGTTTTGATTGAAACAAGATTTCACCTGAAGCATAAGAAGAAAAAACCCACATCAAAAATATAATTTTTTTAAAAATGGAGGAGAAAACCAGACCTATAATTTTTGAGGTCCATTAATGGCTGTTGTGTCTAGAAGCATTATCAGTCCAAAAATTGAAAGATTAAAATCTCCTAGACTATTGAGCGGGTAGGTCTAAAATTTCAGAGGGGCGATATTAGGAAAAAACCCATATCATAAAAATTCATTCCATGTCAATATAACCTCTAGAAGCCCACTTTCTTAGTATGTCTTCTTCGCATAGGGGAATGTTATTTTGGGAAAGTCATCAATAGAAGAATTTGCAAAGAAGACGAAGACATTGGAGATGCACTACAATTGAGAATTCATTAAAATGGGCATTTTGGCAATTACTAAAAATATTAAGTGGTTCAACAAGCCCCTACTATAAATAGCCATTCAACCCAAAAAGTGAGAGGAACATAGAAGAAGAAATAATTCAAGCTACTATAGCCGGTTGAGGTTGGGAAAAGCTAACTATGAAACTTACTAAAAATAGTAAGTTGCCCCATCTATACTTACTAAAAATAGTAGGTTGTTCTCAAAGGGAAAGTTTGGCACAATGGGACATAGAGGGGTGATCATTCAGGTCAACACTATCATTTTGGATCATCCATGGGCATTGCTCATAGGGAATTCGAGACTCATCTTAGGGAATTCAACAATGTCTCCCGACACTCACTTTGTGGCTCGAGTTGTAGGAGTATCTTGTGTAGGGTGGAAGTTACGGTCATCGGCAAAACCATTCAGCAATGTTTTTAAACACTCATTCCAAAGCATCTGTGAGCCAATTGGAAGGAGTTTCACATGAGTTTGAAGATTCATAGTTTCATCACATTGAGCTTTCCATCAATGAGGATCAATGGACTTCATCGGGAATGACATCTCCTCTTCTTCTTCTCTCGCTCTTTCTCTCTCCTCTTCCCCAACTTTCTCTCTTCTCAATGTTCTAATTTTGTGTTGGGGTTGCACTTTTTCATATGTATTAATGTTCCTAATGTAATAAGTCACCTTTATGTTATAAAAGGGACTTAAAATTTTCTTAGGAAGTTGAAAATTTTTAAGTTGTGCGAGGACATATGAAAAGGCATTGGAGGTAGATTAAGAGTCATATCTCATTCTATAAATTGTAAATCCATTCCCATTTCAAATGGTTGGTGATTTATTTTGTAAACTCAAGAGTGCATTGAGAGAACAAAGGAGATAGCCAAATTCTTCCATTCCCCTCATTCTCAAATTTCCTCCATTTCCCCACTATGTACAACTTTGGTTTGAGAAATCAATACAAGAAGGAGTTTCTAGCTTTCTTTGACTAAGGGATTTCATGATACTTTGTGCTCATCAAATTCTATTTGGTCTTATTGCTACTTGCAGAGTTGTTTCCTCTTAATTTAGTGCATGTGATGAAGTTTCTAACTAGTGTGTGTGTAGGAATTTGATTTTCTACCTACAACATTAGTTCTCCTACCTCATTTCTCACTCCCCTTTCCCTTTCTATAGACAAAGTCTTCCCTAGAAAGATATTTTTAGCTTTGTCACAGGGTCAGTGGAGTGCCTCTGTTGGATCCCCGACCACAAGGCCACCCGAAGAAAACTCACTTTCACTCGTGGATGCATATATGGTAGCTGCACTGGTTAAGTAGAGGGACTTAGAATCCCGAGATCGTTGGCAAGAAACCTACCAATATTTCACGACAAATTTTCTCACCAATAGTATGTAATGAGGTTCATTTTTTTCCCTCGGTAGTCAAGAATGATCCGTAAACGAGAGTGCATCATCGGGAAATGGTCTATTAGTGCGTGTATTTTTTTCTTAACGTGTTCGGGTGAATGCATATGTAATAGAAATGAGATGCGATAGATGAGAAATGGTGTGCATGAGTGTTATAGACGAAGTGTATATCATGAATTTGTTGAGTGGAAGAGTGATGATTTAGCCTAAGCGTATATCACTAAGGGATGAATGATATGGGAAGTGGTGATTTAACCTAAGGTGTATACCACTACGAGATAAGTAAAAGGAGGTGGTGATTTAGCCTAAAGCATATACCACTAATGATGATATAATAGGAGGGTGGTGATTTATCCTAAAGCATATACCACTAATGATGATATAATAGGAGGGTGGTGATTTAACCTAAAGCATATACCATTAAGGATGATAGAATAAGAGGGTGGTGATTTAGCCTAAAGTGTATACCACTAAGGATGATAGAATACCAAGTGGTGATTTAGCCTAAAGTGTATACAACTAATGATGATAGGATAGAGGTGGGTGATGATTTAACCTAAAGCATATGTCACTAAATGAGAAATGGTGTGTGATGGAATGTCGCATGGTGAATGTAAGGTCCATTTGATTTGTAAACCCTCGGTAGTTGAGTATGGACTAAGGAACTAAAGTGCATCATAGAGTGGTTAATGCAACACGTGGAAAACAATATAGCATGTAGAACCATGTAGGATGTTGTAAATGCATGGTTCATAGCATAGGGTGTAGCGTGTGATATGTGATGTATAAGATGTAATGTAAGAGGTATAGATAGGTTAGTAATGTAGGATGTAAGGATCAAATATAAAGCTAGGCTTGTATGTGGTGTAGACTAGCGTAGCATGTATAATGTATAAATGTATGAGGTATGATGAAATGGAAAATGTACATTGGTAATGTATAATTGAATAGATGAAATGTAAAGCTAGACCCATATATAATGTGACCTAGCGTAATATGTAAGATGAATGTGATGTATAGATGCATAGTGTATGATGGGACTATGTATAGGTAATGGAATGATGTATGTAGTATGTAATAGGAATGATGTATGATCCTAAACGTGTGGATGATAATAAGATTGAAAAGATAGTAAATACGTAAAAGGTGTAAATAGTAAAATGATATAGAATGTATGGTGTATGACGCACTAGTATTTATAATGAAATGGAATGCTTAGTGCCTATGGTGTAGTGCATGGGGTTCAATCTAATGGTAATCCCTCAACGATCAGTGTGAACTGAAGAACAAGAGTGCATCATCAGGTAATGACAAGCCTAGAATATACGGTGAATAGTACTAAGATGATATATGTAGAAATGGTTGATAAAAATAAGGGGGAGTTGTATAAGGTTATATGCCCCCCTACAATAGTTTTTCAAGAGACTATGTGAATTATTCAAGGAGATCGTCACCCTTTGGATTGAAATCAAATGGATATGGATTAGTGACTTGATAAGCTTTAATATTAGGTTGATCATTGAGAGAGTCATTGAGGTGTAAATGATACATTCCCATAGCGTACTCCTCGTCAATGAATGTAAGATGTGGGTAGCCTTGTGAATACTACTGAGTGTAATTAGGACAATGGCCAAGAAAATAACTATTGCACATGAAAACACTACCGAACGGCATAGGAAATGAAATATCGGTGTGACTAGGATTCAATGTGCCTCCAATATAAGTAAGCCAAGAGTCTCCTAATGTGAGTGGAATAAAAGAAGGGGTACACAGTAAATAGACTAAAAGATGAAACACACACAAACATAAGCAGCGTGTAATAGTGACAAATCTATATTATAGATGAGGATTATGAGTAGAATGATAGAGGTCCTTAAAGGTGAAACCAAGATGAGTGAGACCATCATGATAACATTCGGTGACATCACATTTAGGATCAAGAGGATTCTGCTCCCAATATGAGTTATGAATGAAAAGTTTCTAAGTGAAGGGTGGGTGTGGGAGAGTAGGAAATGTATGTGGATGTGATGGATGAAGGTCCATAGACCTGGATAGGCCCTTGAGGAGGACTCGTAGTAGTAGTAATAACAACAAGAATAGAATAAAATGTCTCTATCAAATAGATGGTACCTTCAAGGGGTGGTAAGTGCGGTTATTTATCTATAGGCTAAACATCATTTGTAGTATGTCTACATGGGGTGGGGAGACTAGTGTTAGGAGCATAATTAAAATATTAGAAAGGTTCGCACTCACGAAGAATGGTATTTTCAATGATTTCAGGGATAAACTTGACATAATGATGTACAGTAGAAGCTACAACTTGCATGGCATGAATCCATGGCCTACCAAGGAGACAATTATAAGGGACGAGGAAATCAGTAACAAAAAGTAGTAGGAATGGTATTCGGTCCTACTTTGAGAGGAATATTAATATGACTAACACATGGGCATTATGAACCATCATAAACACGTAGAGAAAGACAAGATGAGCTAACATCACCGGTGATAGGACAATGTGTTGAAGGAAGGTCATGGGACATAAATTGAGTTCAGAGCCACTATCAATTAAAGTATGTTTCACACCAATGTTATAAATGACTGATAATATGCAAAGGAGGGTCATTATCAAAAGGTCCCATATCGTCATGAAGAGCAGATGGAAAAGAAATATGTGGAGAAAACACATCCGTAAAGGTGTGATAAAATACTTTAGGATGGGTATTGTTGATGATTATCTTTGTGGATGAACCATCAAAGTCGTGGGATACCTTAGGGAAGTGGGACATGTGCCCTAAGATAACCTCTAGATTTTAAAGAAGTTGGCTCTTCTCTATGGTGTGAAGTAAGGTTAGAGGAAAAGTAAAATGAAGTACAAAACTAACTAAGGTGATATGCCAAAACAGATCTTTAAAAGACACAGAGATGGATCCTGGGAAACTACTTAAAATAGCCGAAGATATTTTAGCATGATCTACTATTTTTAGAAGTATCTTGGATTATTAGAGGTCGAGAAGGTGTAAAACATAACAATATGTAGATGATAGATGCATATAGAAAACCCAAGGGCATATAACACGATAGATCTTCAAAATTATCTAAAAACTACCAACAATGAAAGATGAAAGACACAAAATATTGAAAGCTAAAATGCACAGAACAAGAACTCTTTATTCATAGAGAAAATAATACATAAGGCTAATATGGCACAAATTACAACTTCCTTCTACAACAAAGTCTTGTTAAGGCTAGCCAATATAATAACTAAGCCTAGAATCCCTTTTCATAGCTCTAGTATGTTTTCTTTTCCTATTCTTTCCTCTCTTTTTTTTGGTTCTGAATTAGAACATTCCTTTATAGATCCCTTTGGCTCTCGCTTCAATGTCCAGGAATCAAACCTTCCACTAACATTCAATTTTCTTACAAGATATTTCATTTTTGGGTCAATATCTCAACTACCTATTGGTGATATTTTCGATTGCCTTTAATTCATCCAACTTGCACTCCTTCGGTCGGTGATGATTCTTCTTTACCACGTGGAGGTCACGCACTTGTTTGAGGGCCTTTCCTAGGGATTTGTCTTCAAAATTGTGCCTAAGTGACATGTGGAGAAGACACACTTGTTTGAGGTAATTCCTTATTTCTCTTTATTTAAAATTGTGCTCAGGTGACATGTTTACATCTGTGTGTTTCTACTATATTCTTGACTTTTCAACCCACCTGGATAAATTTATAGGGTCATGGGACACATGGACGATGCGGCGCAAGTTTGAGAACATTCCTTCTCCACTTCATGCCCCGAGTGCACCAAAGGGACATGTGGATATCTTCCACATTCAGCTTCATACTTAGTCGAATTTAGGCTCAAGTGAACAAAAAGAACTAGGGTCAAGGTGACAAAAATGGTGGTTGATAAAAGAGTCTTATACAAAATAACTCTATAGTTATGATGACTCGCCAAGGGGCTCCATGTCATTTATGGAAGGATATGACAATATTCTCATCCTCAAAATTCAAAATGTGGCTTGCAAAATGCCGGTCGTAACTCACTGTAAAATAGTTTGATATCTAAGCCATTCCACCTCTGTTGGGTAGGTTCTTTTCTGCAAGGCCTGGAAAGCTCGGTCTAGCTTGATTATCTCCTTGTGGGAAAATTTTGGGAGACTCTACACTACTGCATGCAAGAAGAACTCAAACTGCATGATTGGGTTCAGGATAGCTTCCACCTCAGTGACACTGGAGCTCTCTACTAAAGATTGAAATACAATCTTGTCTTATCATTTGGTGATCAAGAGTTGTTGAATTTGGTCCTTTGATAGGACTGTAGAGTCATCGGGGAAGGGGGAAGGGAATCCTAACTGGAATAATTCATTAATGATCTGGTTCCACTCTTTTATCCCTTGTTAGAGATGGGTCAAGATATTTTCACATTTGATGGATGTTTTGTTGCATCTCAGGATCTCATTGATCTTTGCAGCAATCATTTTCCTATAATTGATTCATGTCCCTTATAGGGTGGAGTCGGAAGCATCGTAAAGTTTTTGACTCAATAGTAATGATTAAGGGACCTTGGAAGCTACGAAGCTAATGATTGTGGAGGTTGTGGTCTCCACATTTGAGCATAATCCTTGTGCATCGGATATAAATCCAAGTGTGGGGGCTAGATTCATTTCCATGGTGGCAATTCAGTCACAACAAGAGGCATATAGCTCCTGCACTAATGTTACAATTCCCCTTTCTAGGTTTGTTGTCCCAATTTACGAGTCAAGTCCTTGACCGCGTCCTCAGATGATTTCAACCTTGTCTAGAGGTTTCCCTTTTCTACCTCGATGGTGTGCAACTTTTCTGGAGCGTAGCCACCTCCACCTTTCTTGAATCAACCTCTTTTTGGAGGGATCCTTTCTCCGTGAGAGTGAATTGGCCGAGGCCTCGGATGTGACAAGTTTAGCTTCTATATTTTTAGCTTCCTCCTAAAAATCCACAAGGACTTCTTGTGACAGAGCTTCCTTCAATCCCTTGTGGAGCTATTCAATCTCCTTTCGTTTTCCTTTAACCTTGACTTGTTGGTTGGCCACAGTTGCTTCTACCCTGGAGAGTCTAGATTGTGCCTTTCTCAACTGGCTACTGAGCTTAAGGTAGTCTATCATGACTACGACTGCAGTTCCATTCATTAACTTAGCCTTTTCCTTAGGTTAGAACTGCGAGAGGTCGACCATGATAGTGTTGATAAAATATTCATCGAGGCTACATCTATTCTGTGAGTTTGGATACTTGGGGAACTAGCCACGTGATGGTCAAGGATCTCTGTTGATGGTTATATAATGACTACATCTGCTTCATTTCTCATGCTGACATTTCCTTCTTCTTTTTCTTTTCCCTTCTATTATCTCAAAGTTGCCTTGTCTATTTCAACTTGACTCAAAAATCCAAGGAGAAGGGAAAACCCCACCCACAAATGGGAACCCTGGTGGCAGACCATATGAAATTGTAACTTGTGGTTGAGGCATTGAATTTACCAAATCCAAATAAGGGCCTATCACTTTACTGTGGGGAGAAAGTTTGGATGGTGGAGGGAGGTTGAGGAAAAGAGGGGCTTCAAGTGGAGGGAGAGTCCGAGATGGTTTTCTTGATAAAGGGATACCCCTTATAGGTGAAAATTGTGGTGGAGGAGGGTATTGAAAGGGATCCCCAAGAGGAGTTAGTTGGGGAGGAGACGTAGGGGTCATGATTGACTTTAAATTTTTATCTTTGGGGGCTCGGTATTGATTCTTCACAAGTTCCCGCACTGGGAACCGATGTAAGCTATGGTGTGGATGCTCGAACCGAAGGACTTCTTTGAGAAATGGAGGCGGAGGTGGTACTAGCAATTCTTGTTGGGAGGGACCAGAGGACTTTGTGATTTATCTCGCAGGCCACTCTTAGGTGATTATCATTGTGTCCTTACTTTTCATGTCAGATCCATGGTTTGCATCCCAAAAATCCTCCCATTTCTAATCATTGGATACGGCCTCAAAATTGAGGGTTGATTGTCTAATCTCCTGCCTATACTTCCAATAGGCTTCAATATTTTCTGCGTTCCAGTATTTCTTACGTAGGGTCACTCGAGTCCTTTTGTCATGGTGAGGGTGGGATCATACCTAGGCTTAATATTCTGGAATGAATCCTAGTATGGAATTATAATTGGGCTTAATTGGGTCATAGATTAGAACCAGTGTTTCCCGACATCTTGAGGTGTAATTACCACCTTTATGTTCCTTCCTAGATGGTATTGGTGTTGGAGTTGAAACAACCCACACACATTTGTATGAGCTCTAGGTATGGGTGCACGAGAGGAACCATATATTGGGTGAGTGTTGTGCTCCAGATTCTTGAGCCAAAATATTCAGAATTTCCCAAGTTGAGGAACCTAGTGTAGGTTTCCTCTCTTAGAGATTTGGGATTCTTCTTGAGAACAAGTTCGAAGATGTCATCGAGAAAAGTATTAAACCACATAAGGGTCACTTTGGGACTGAGAACCCACATCAAGGAATATCAATATTGGTTGGAGAGGGCATGGGGGTGCAGGTTATCCTACATAAGACTTTGTTTGTGGTACAGATCTAGGAGTTTCCATGGCAATTTTCAAGACTAGGAGAAGGCTCTAACTCTTTTACTTCGATATTTAGAGACTGATTGAAAGACTCTAGTGTTTGAAATGAACTTGTTGGATGCTCCCAGCTATCCTAAATAGTTTCCTTAACTTGTATAGTAATGGCTCATGTGTATATAGAGTCACATCACATAACGACCATTTTCTAATTAATGACCCTAAGTGTCAAACTCTGCGCATTTTGAGAGATTCTATATCAATTCTCAATCTTTTTCCCTCAAATATCCTAGGAGGATGTTGGATCATTAATTTTGGGGAAAATTAAGAAGGTACTCTTATCCCAATTGTTCCCCCCCAAAAAATTTGACCAAACCTAACCCTGCACAAGAAGAAATCTAAAGGTCGGTTCTGTTGTATGAGCCCATTTTTCGAATCCAACAGTCATGTTGTAGGTAGACTCAGAAATGGAGAAACTAGAGCCTCAAAGGAGGAAAATAGTGTCAAGGAGGCTAGAGGGTCTCAGGAGAGAAATGGCGAAAGGCTCAAAGTCTTTAGGTTTCACAAACGATTCAGAGTAGGCCCAAATTGGCTAAGTATGGAAGAGACAATGGAAGTTGCCAAGTGTCTCAATGGCGCACCTTTAAGGTTCAAAGCCAAAGGTGGTTCCCCAAAAAAGTGCTAGCCTTCCATGTTTCCTAGACCCAAAAAGGGACAAAGCCGGCTATTGAAAAGTCCAAACGAGTGGAAAGAACCATGTGTTAGCTTGGCATAATTTTAAAAGTGAAATCCCAAGGAAGAGACTCAAACTAGCATTAGCTCTCCACCGGTTAGGGTCCAACAGAAGTCAAATGGAAATGGGCCCAAATCGGTTAAGTATAAGAGTGTTGGTGGAAGGTGCCAAGTGTCTCAATGGCACACATTCAAAGGCGTGACCCAAAGTAGAGACTCAAATGAGTGTGAGGCTTCCACATGTCTAGGGTTCGAGAAAGGAATTAACCCAAATCAGCTAAGTATCACAGACTCACGGAAGGAGCCACGTGTCAGCTCGGTGTAGCTTCAAAGGTAAATCTAAAAGTGGGTCTCCTAGACAAGCGCTAGCCTTCCACATGTCCTAGGTCCGAAAAGGGACAAAGTCGACAGTTGAAAAGTCAAGATGGGGAAATTCAGTGGAGGGTGCCAAGTTTCTTAATGACACAAATTCAAAAGGGGTGGCCCAAGGGATAGTCTCAAGTGAGCACGGAGCTTCCACGTGTCCAAAATTCAAAAGGGGGACATATTCACCGCTTAAATTAACTAAGTATGGAAGGGATGGTAGAGTCCTCCATGTGTCATCTTTGTGCAAATCCAAAAGGTAGAATCAGGAGGCAAGTCCCAAATACGCGCCAACCCTCCACGTGTCCCGGGTCAGATGTATGCCCCTACCAAACAAAAGGACTTAGCCAAAACATGAATAAATAGAACAAAGCCACGGAAGGAGCCACATGTCTCTTTGATGCAATTTCAAAGGTAAAATCCAAAAACAAGTCCCCCAAATGCGCGCCACTCTACATGTTGCCATGTTTCAAGTATTTTTGGCCCAAGAAGGCATAAAGTGTAAAAATAAGCCGCACCTCCACCGATACCCAGAGGAGCCACGTGTTAGGCCTAAATTACATGCGGGAAGGTGGGCCTTAGAAGGATTTTTTTCCAGATGGAGGCTGGTGAGCCTGGGGAGGACATTTTGCCCAAATGGAAAATGTGGACTGGTGGGCCCGAAGATGGTTTTTGGCAAAAGTGAATTATGGGTCGTGGGGTGTTTTTGTATTTTTGCATTTTTGTGTAAAAGGGGCAAAGTGAATTTTGGGCCCGTGGACCCATTCTACAAAACTGGTTTTTGCCATTTTGTACTGGACCCGACTCAAACATTCAAATGGACATATATTTCGATCTAGTGCCCAAAATTAAACAAATTTTGCACCATTGGAAAGGTCTCAACCTCATCTATGCCATGGAAACCTGAAACTTTAATTTTGACAAGGTTAGGTGGGTGAAAATGGGAAAATGTATTCATGCCATTAATATGCAATCGATTACTCCAACAACTAGATCAGATTTGATTTGATCTGTCATTCTTCCTTTTTCAACACGCCAAACATACATAGAGTGACATCCTCAGCAGTTATGGGAAGATTTATAGAGGCATTGATGGCGGTAGCCGAGCTCCAAATTAGGTTTCGACTCTTTTCTTCTCCTCTCTTCATTGCATCTATAAAGGTAAGATCTTGGCTCATTGTAAAGGGTTGGACATTTTGGTTTTGTGCTCTCCCTTCTCCTTTGGTCTACAGACAAGTTCGTGGAGTCCAAACCTCCCATTCAAGTTGTAATACAAAGTTTTACCTCTTTGCTACAATAATGTATTGTATCAACTCTGGAGCAATAATATATGTCTGTGGATGATTCTCAACCCTCTCATGTGTTCATTGTTGTCTTTTGATCTCTCATTGTAGTTTGGTTATCTGTGCATGGTGGTTGTATTACATTTCTATGGTTTGTGTTAAATTGCAAAATGGGTGTTTAACATTCCTTTGGTGCATCACCTTGTTAGCTTAGGTTTATTTTCTCGTGTTTTCTCAACCTTGTCTTCTTGGAAAAATAGAGTAGGTTTTAGAGTAGATCCTCTGAAATTTATTTGTGTGCACTTGAATATAGGAATAGGAACCAACCTTCATCTAGAGAGCTCTCTCAATTTCAAAGCCCCACACTTTTAGAGACGTTCCATATTATTTAATCACACTAAGAGTCTCAACCCATCAAGTTGTAGACATTGAGGGGTGTTATGATTTTTCGCTAACAGTTTTTGCATGCCTGGTGGGACCCAGAGGTCTTCATTTTATTCTAGCAAGATTGATGTGCACTTGTTGTAAGTTTTCAACTTTTAAGAAGCTTTGAAGTTGCACATCTAGTGACTCCAAAAGAGACAGAGCCCACTGGTTTCAGTATCCTAGGCTCGGCATATTCATGAGAAGGATTCAGACTGATCAAGAACTAGAGAAGAAGGATTGTTTGTCTATCTGCACTTGTCCCGAGATAGAGGGAGAAAGGGGAGAAGATCCCAGATGCCTCTATCTCCACCAAAAATAACCTTGTCAACACCTCCTCCTAGTAGGCCATTCATTTAATCAACAAGAGTTCTTAGGCCAATCATAATGGCAAAACCACCTAATCCCTATGTCAAATTCGGCAGCAACCCACTCACTCTCAATGCACAAAATATAGTCCCAGTTGTAGCATTAAAGAGCATCCCATATTTCACTGGAGAGAACCAAACTTCTCCTCTTGACCAAATTCAAGACATTACAAATGTCTGTGCAATTCACGAGATCACTGAGATGGACATTGCAATCAAATTGTTAGCCTCTTCACACAAGGGTAAAGCTTCATAATGGTTCAGGAGTCTAACAACAGTCTCTATTCAGAATTCTGACCATCCGTGCATAGCTCTTCACAATCAATTTGGAGATAAGGGAGATAATCTATCCTTGTTGGAGCATTTGACAATCATAAAGAGGGCTCCTAATGAGCACTTGATAGAATTTAAATTCAGATTTCAAAGCACGTGGGATACGATTCCATTGGCCGTGAGACCCACAGATTAAGGTGCTTTCCTATACTTTATTAGAGCTTTAAATTTTGATATTTCCTTAATGATTCAATCCATGGGGGTGTAGACACTAAAATTAGGTCACACTCCCCTTTTGTCCCTCGACATATAAGCACCCTTTATTACATTTACCTAGCCATGACCCCCCCTTCACCCCACTAATATAAATTTAATTAATTTAATTAAATTAATGCATTATCCTCGTGCTATATTTATTATTTAAATATCTTATTTGAATAATATCCGCACATCTGATTTACTTAGACACCTCACCAAGCCAACTTAACTTAAAACCTATTCTTAGCAAGGTCCCATAACTAACTAAGACTTACCCAAACCCAAAAAATAAATGCCTACATTCCCTCTAACCATATTCCAACATGCTCACAAGAAGCTTCTAGTCGATCCATGGGATAATGACACGAGATCCAAGGAAATTAGGAGGATCTCCCTAGTTTAGTAAACCTAGGAAATCCCACCTTGACCGATGTCGGTTACCCATAACCATTGCCAGTTAAGCCGGACCACCATTAGTTACCCCTTTTAACCCCTAAAATACCTTATTCTCAAGGTTGGTAAACTTTTGGAGAAATTTGATGAGAAAGAACACATCTCAGAGAGATAACACATCTTCAGAGAGCCAATTCCAGCAAAAACTCACATCCGGGGAGGGAGATTGAGCATCTTCTCCTGCACAGCTATCCCAGCCATGATCTGATCTATCCAAGAAAAGAGGAGTGTACATGTAGGCCATCTACGAAGCTTTTCTTTAGTTGGTGATCACTTGCAACCTTCAAACCCATCATCAACACCTCCATCCCTCACACATATACATTCAAGAATGAAATCCAAGTAAGTACAACATCATACTTTCCTGGTTATTTCATTTCATTGTCATTTTATCATCCATTGTTTATCTTGCTCCCTATTAACCTTCTCCACATTTTCACCTCCATATACCCATTAAAACCTCGCAAAATCCTACTCCAGTTATCCAATACCTCATCCTGACAAACCAAAGTCCTTTGTGCAATCACAAAGTAGACCCTAGCTTGTTCTATAACATTTCCAGATCTGACAGTAATTGGAACCATTTACACCTAACTACCATCGGTCACCCCTAATCGACATTGGTCTCTGTGTTTTCCCACACAGCCCTGAATAGAGACCTAACCACCTAATTTTATCTGACCCTATTTTACCTGTGATCTACCCGAGACCCTTTATCAGACCTGCAGAGACCCATAACCAATCATTTGACCTTTGGATTCTATTCTAGCTTAGCCTGTTAGATTAGATCTATTTCTTATTGTGTTTTTAAGTGAGATACCTAAATCATTTTAAATTAACAATACGATTTACTTTGTTTACAACATTGAATTGTTTAAAACAGTGGACTAACAGCCATCTAGGAAGTATCACACTTCCCGGATCTAGCATACGCTAGGCAGTTCACTGTCCATATTGTTTAATTCCTTCTAGTGGTCTTGTTTTCATTACAGCGAGTTCCTCCTAGCCAAAAAAAGCTCTCACAATCAGTTGTGGATTTGGAAGTCATACGTGTGCAACACCCATCAACTGACATTTCAATGGTATTCCTCGTATGCCCATTACCCTATCTGTTTCATCAACACTTCTAAGAAACAATATAAGAAAAAGGTGAAACATTTTGGCATGCACAGTGAGACCCATCCAGGTTCCTTGCATTCCATTCATTCCTAGGAAAATATTGTGTGTTTGTTTCCCTTCAAAAGCGTGCACACTAATATTCTTCTTTAGTAATCCACCTCTTCTTTCTATTTGCTCTAAAGGAAACTTTTCTTTTCGTATAATTAAAAAGAATCATTTCTTCATGTTTTCTACATTGTAGTGAAAGAGCATCCCTCTTCCTCTTCATCTTATTATGTCATCCGATTTCACATTTTCAATTTGGGTTTAAAACAAGTGAATTTCATTCTAATTTATTGCATTATCTCACATTAATTAAGGGCAACCTATACACTGGAAGTCATGACCAGGTGATGGTTGAAAAACGAATCATAGAAAAGAACTTCTATCCTTTTCCCTTTCTCGAGTCTTACCAAACCACACAAAAATTCAAAATATATACAATCTTAAACAACATCCTACCGGAAGAAGTTGTAGGTGATCACACGATCACGGCACAGTGGGAACCCATCTCACTATTTTTTCGAGTCATACTTCAAATAGAAGCCCGCCCCCACCATAACATACTTGAAAAATCTCCTTGTAGATCTCCTTCTTTGTAGGAAGCAATCCTCACCAAAAATCTATTTCAAAATTCATGTGTCAGTCCCTAAATAGCATAAGCTAAACAAACATAATAGAAAAGGCACTTCTAGGATCACATTTTCTTAGTGTTTTTGCTTGCCTCTCATTTTGAGGTGAGAGATCACGTTCATCACTTTTTTTGTTCATCCTTGCACGCTCCTCATCATAGCTGGTGTATTCTGACTTCGCCTGAGTGTTCCTGGGCCATATCATCATCATTCCCAGAATTTTGGGTCTGATTCCACATCAGATTTTAATTCACAACCACTTTCCTTCATCACTATTTCAATTTCACAGTAACCGTCATCGATTATACCCAACCGACGTCAGTTCCAAGTCCTTTTGCTCACCTACTCAAAAGGACATTTTTACTTCACTTTCTTCCACTTTTCATAGTATCTCACTATCATTATTCCCATTGACATTTTAAACATCCTCAGATTTAGCATACCTGTCAGATTTTACCTTCTACCTCATTGTTTACTCACTGTCCATTTTCTACAAAGTGACCGGAAATAGTTATCCCTTACCGGCATCAGTTTTCCCTAACCATCATCAATTATCCTATTTCATATTCCAGCCATCATTTGGTCCTTCATCCACTTTTTATCACAGATTTGTCTGCATCTCCTACTATTCTCTATGTCATTTACAGAGAAACAACCCTACCTAAATAGTCTTGGTTCACATGGTGCTGACCCAAAGATAAGAAAGCACCCTCGTATTCCATGCCAATTGTCAACCACTCCCACCTAGTCCTTCACCACCTTTTATTTTATCACCAGCCATGGATCCCATCCAACCTACTACTATCACTACCCCGTGCATTAGGAAATGCCTAAATTCAATCGCTTCAATAGTAAAGAAGACCCCAACAACATTTGCGGTCATTCAAACATGGGTGTTATCTAATCACTCATGATGATGCCTTGATTTTGAGAACTTTTCCCATGTCCCTCACTGGACCTACATTAGATTGGTATAGTGGGTTACCTAAACACTCTATATTCTCATTCAATCAGGTAGCCCAAGCCTTCTTGGATCATTTCTCTATCAATATCGTCAAGAAGGTTACCATGACCGATCTATATTCCACACGTCAGTATGAGGACGAATCCATCGTAGATTTTTTCACTCACTAGCATAGCCTAATCAATCAACTTACCTTCCAATTGCCATAAACTGAACTCATCGATCTCTTCACATGAGCTTACGCTAGACATATCTCCCCGACCTTACAAGTCTAAACCTTCCGAACATTCAATGAGGTATTCACTATGACACGAAATTTAGAGATTCGGGCCATCAAGAGAAGGAAATCCAATTACACAACAAGAATTTGGCATTCAAGTCGAATGATACCTCTTCCTCTTCCAAACCAAAACCAATTATTCAAAATCTAAGGGCACCGCTAACACAAGTGGTACTCAAGGCCCCCAACTCATCCATTGAATCAAAGCACACCTCATCTAATCTCTCACCTATCTAAAATTTTCAATTTAAACGAGAATAGTGAAAATATACCCCAATTGGGAAACCTTACTCTTCTGTCTTAGAAAACCTTATCGAGTTGGAGCCATCACCCTTCGACCCATAAAACCACACACTAGTTTTGACCTGCCGCCCATGCCCGCTTGGTATAAAGAACATGATTTCTGTAACTATCATTGAGTAAAGGGTCATAGTGATGGCAACCGCATCACTTTCAATAATATTATCCAAGAAATGATTGAGAAAGGTGAGTTAACTGTGGATAATCCCAACGCCACCCCCAACCAAAATCTAGAAATCTTCAAAAATAGTTTCCCAACGATGCCCCTTCATCCAATCAAACCGGTGAGACATCAACTCACAATACCCATACCCGTGAGGTTCACACTATATTTGACGAGGTACATATCACCTCTCAATTACCTCACATCCCTTCCATAAAGGAAATCCTAGCCCAAAATCCTTCTTCCGCAATGGACCCAACCTCCCTGTTCCTTCACCAATAGAGGAACACCTTTCATCTCCTTCATCACCTACGAGGGGTCTTCCGCTAACATTGAGACCATCTCACCCCTGGATTCTCCACTTATAGAACCTTCACCTACAAGTACCTCCTCCACCCATGAGGAGCACCCATTACCTCCTTCACCCACATAGGAGCACCCATTATCTTTTCCACCTACAGAGGAGCACCCATTACCTCATCCACCCATAGAGGAGAACCTATCCATTCCTCCACTTATAGAGGAGCTCCCATCATCTCCTCCACCCATCATAGACCCAGTTGAGATATCTTTTCCTTTTGGTGAGCATTCTCCATCAGATACCCAAAATCCAACAGACCTATTTTCGGCTCTCTTACCCACGGAAGCTTAAGCTTGCCAATTCCCCGTCTCTAAGACACATTTTACGGGAATTCCCATTAGGTCCTCACCAACTCCACCCACAAATGTTCCATTCTCACATTTGTCCGATCACTTAGATTATGTGGATAGGGATTTACTATGGGGATGCCTCTTACTCCCTATCTTAACACAGATGCAGAGATCCCTCATTGATACCTCCACTATCTACCCAAATGCATTTCAACCAATCAAACCAAACACAACCACCTCTGTCGCAACACCTTCCATGATATCTGTTAGAACTCAAACCACACCCTTACCCATCACCCAACCTACATCTAAACCCAAACCCACACCTACAACATTTACCTCAACTAAAGCTATTACCATTTTAGGGGTCACCCTAACCACCAACCTTACACATCTACCTATTAAACTTAATTTAGTTGCATTATCTAATGGCAATACCACACCTACTCCGACACCCAAACCAAAGAAACAAACTCATCAACATCATACCCCGACCGCATACAAATCACACCCGTAATTTTCCCATCTACCTTAAAACCTTAGCTTCCCAACATGGTCAAGCACCCTTCACCCATCCATAAACTAATAACACAACAACCCATTCCTTCCTCACAAACCTCTAACCTACCTAGGCACACAACATGACTTACACCCGCACCTGTAGTCTCTTTACCACCAATACCTCCAATACCCTCATCTATTGCTTCACTACCCACTACACTTCACTCATTTTCCCTCATACCCCAAGTATGACACGCACCATCTACCTTCACAGCACCCCCGTTATCCTTGTGGGTAACTCGCCCTCTTCCTCCATCTGCTTTTCCTTCTAGACCTCATACACCCATATCACCTTTACCCAAGAAGGTGTAAACCAAAAACAAAACTTCACTACCCCACAATAAGGTAGTCAAAACAACCCAGACCCTCATACCTATCCATCTACTGTACCCCTACCTAAACAAACACGACTGATACCTAAAACCACATCGGCACCTAAAACCATAACTCAACCTGTTCCTACTCTTCCAAAAATATTTCCTCGACAATCAACCACACCTACACCCAAACCCACGTTCACTTCCCATTGTGATCCACTAGCAGGGTCCTATGCCAAAATTTTAACCAACCTCCTCGAGACTTCTGTTATCACATTACCGCCACTCCGACCTTACAACCCCCTCAAACCCAAGCCAAAAGGGTTTGATGATACTAAAATTTACACATACCATCATGTGCCAAGGCATGATGTGGAGAACTACAAGGCCTTGAAAACCATCCTTATCCAATTGTGTCCACCAGAAACCAACTTTGACGACAATGACCTTCTCGACAAGGATCTTGCTTCACCAACACCCATCCCCACACTGCCCACTCAACAACCACAACCTCCACCCTCACAGCTTCCTAGAGCCACACCCAAGATTTGAAATTAACATGGTTCACATCAGAGAACTTGCCATACCACCACCCAAATGTCGTTGTGCCCAACTGACCTCACAGGGTTTTCTCCTCCGGTAGGTTTTTACCCGTCATGTCATTATACCACTCACCCTACACCTTCTCCATTTTCCAACTTCCCTCAAATCAACATGATACATGTCACTACATGTGTGCTAGAAGGGAAAAGAAAAGGCAACTGACCCACCAACCAATCCTATACCCAACATACCATATGCACCCATACCTAAAATAACTATCGTGGCCCCATGTACCCCATTTCTAATGGCGTCACACATCGCACCATGCTCAAACAATTACACCAATCTCCTCTCAAAATGTCCTTATATGACCTCATCTAAACCTCGGAATACCATCATCAAGCCCTCATGGAGGTTCTTCAATCTATTGAGGTTTTACCCAATGAACCTACACCCGTAGCCTCCATTATCACACCCAATCATGTAGCCTCTCTCAAAAATTACCACCTTCATCCTCGCCTCACCTTTTTCACCAAGTGGCCTCCCTTACCTTCTCAGAGGAGGAGATTATGCCACACCAAAACGATGACCTGGACCCAACCCTCTTCATCTCTATCCACATTGATGACATATGTGTATGCCATGTGATGATTGATGGAGGCACTAGCATTAACATCATTTCATCCCATGCATTTTCTCAAATGCACATACCTGATAATTACATGCATAAACATCTATTCATGTTGTGTTCATTCAATTACGCTATCACCTCCACACTAGGCACTATCATCCTTCACGTTTGGGTAGGCCCCCACACTATTCCATAATTGTTTCATGTTTTGGAGGGGGAATTCCAATATAACTTATTGTTTGGTAGACCCTGGATCCATGTCATGGGTTGTGTTCCTTCCACTTTGCATCGTTGTGTAAAGTTTGAACACAAAGGACAAACTTATACCATTCCAGCTGACCCATCACCTTTCAAAACATGCAACATGCTTTATCGATGCAATGATGTGCTCATACCTGTCAAGCCATCTACCTCCGCAACCAATACCGCTTCACCTACACCTCCACCTACTAGTACAGTCACTACCTCATCCACACATACCTCCTCTATTCCTACCGCTGCTATAACCTCCATGGCTAACCCATTAACTTCCCAATCCATTAACTCCACCTCCGCATTGACCTCCAACACATTATCCATACCAACTACCTACATACCAACCATTGATCCCTTGGAAGGTGTTTTTCAATGCCTCACTCTGGGGGAGTACCGCCTATATAGTGTCAACACATTCCTTACTCCGCATGAGTATGGAAGCCTTCACCAACACCCTCGCTATGATCACCATATAGGAGAACACCTCCTTTATGGTCCTCCTCATCTTCGTACTAGTCTCACCTATGGGGGACTTGATACTACCACTTACACACCTGAACCACCATCACAACCCCGCCCATTTTCTGCTAACTTCCAATCACTTACCAATTTTTGTTTCACCCACACCTTCTTGCACCATTGTGCGTGGAAGGGTTTTGGTTTTGGCTTTTACGAGCAAGGCCGCCATACCATTATTCCATGTACCACCCACAAACATAATGACCGTAGTGGTATCGGCTTCCCCGAACCTCCTACCAAACAGGACCGCATTGAACTCATTGAAGACCCTAGGCCTCGTCCATCTTCCTCTTCATCACTACCTTCACCCACTCCACCTTCATCACCACCCTCACCGACAGAGTCGATGGATCTTGAATCTATCCCCCTAAATTTTTTTTTCATAAACACCATTTCCTTGGGGCCTTTGACTTATCAACGCAAAGGTTAGGCCCCTTTCATTCTTCCATTCCTGTATCCTGAGATGATTAATGATGACACACCTACAATTAACATCGTTCAATGGGATGATGAATCCATACTCACCTACCTTGGTGCAAAAGACTCATATATTCATCAGTCGTTACCATCTAAGATGCACACGATGTTGAATGAATCAACTATCGAGATAAACATTCATACTGGAATGACTCGCACATCCTAAAGATCGGACAATATTGTAGATGCTCTTTGAACAAGAAGCCATCACTTCTTTTCTCGAGATCATAATAACACTTTCACTTGGTCTTATGCAGACATGCCCAGTATTAACCCCACCATAGTGATCCACAATATTGTAACTATTCCCGATGCCAAACCTATTAAATAAAAGTTGAGGAAAATGCACCCTTGAATTTCTCTTCTCATCAAATAATAACTTCAGCACCTTCTTTCTATTTCCTTCATCTTACCCATTGATTATCCTTGTTGGATTTCTAACATTGTCCCTATTACTAAAGCAACAGGGGACTCTACATTTGCACGGACTTTCGTGACCTCAACCTCACCTGCCCAAAAGATGACTTTCCCTTGCTTGGTATTGATCAACTGGTTGACCTCACCGCTGGTCACAAGATGCTCTCACTCATGGATGGCTTCTCATGTTATAACCAAATTTTTCTTTCCTAGAAGATCAGCACAAGACCACATTCATTACCCCTTGGGGAACCTTTTGCTATCGAGTCATGCCTTTTGGCCTTAAAAATGTTGGTGCTACATATCAGCGTGTTATGACTTACATATTCCATTATATCATGCATGCATATTGGAAGATTACGTGGATGATCTCTTGGCCAAATATAAATGTCACGACGAGCACCTTTCCATCCTCGAAACCATCTTTGACTACCTCATTAAATATTGTGTCCGCCTTCAGCCTAAAAAGTGTGTCTTTGTGGTTCTCTCAGGAAAGCTCTTGGGATTTATTGTTTCCCTCTGTGGTATAGAAGTTGACCTTGCTAAGGTCAATGCCATTCTGGAAATACCTCCGCCCACTAACCTTACACAACTCCATAGCCTGCAAGTTAAATTGCAATCCATTCACCGTTTCATTTCACAATTATCTGATCAGTGTCAACCATTTCATCATCTACTTAGGAATGATGTCTCATTTTAAATGGGATGAAGACTATCACAAAGCTTTTGAGGCCCTAAAACAATACCTTCTCCAACCACCCGTACTCATTCCACCTAAAGACGATCAACCTTTTTACCTATACATATCAGCTACCGATCATTCCTTGGGAGCCATGCTTGCTCATTGCGATGAAAACACAGGGAGTAGGTAGTTTATTAAAAAAATTGTACTATTTTGGACTATGAAACCCAATACAACCATCCAAAAAATCTTTTCTTAGCCTTAGTTTTCATTGCCACCAAACTCCGCCATTACCTACTCAACCACAAAACCTATGTCGTGACCAACACCGATCCCTTACACTTCATGTACGCCAAACCTTATCAAAATCAGCGCACCGCGTGATGGCTTATGCTTTTAGCTGATCTTGACCTCGAATTCATTCACCAAAATTCCATCAAGGGCCAAGATATCACCAACCAACTAGCTGACGCACCTATTTTCGGGGATCAACCCTCTAATTTTGACTTTCCCGATGAGTCAATTGCTACTCTTTCCTGGACAAACCCCTTACCAAATGACACTATTCTTCGATGGTTCCAAGTGTCAGCATGGGGGAAAGGTTGGTTTTATCCTCACTCCTCTAGATGGAGAACCCATGCCTTTTTTTTCAAACTAGAATTTGAATGCACCAACAATAATTCCGAGTACGAAGTGCTCGTACTAGGTCTCCAGGCCGCATATGCCCTAGATGTGAAATCAATCCACATATTTGGTGATTCACAATTGATCGTAAACCAAGTCAATGGTATGTACCAATGTCGTAATAAGATACTTCAAAAGTATAAACATCATGTAGACATACTTTTGACCACCTTTATTGTTACACCCTTCAAACCATCCCACGTTCAACCAACAAATTTGTAGATACCATGGCCTGCTTAGCTTCCCAAATACCCACTTCACTTGTCGATTCCAAAATATTTGTCACCATACAATGCCTCCATTCACCTTCTTATTTACCTCACGATGTTTACTCAATTTCTAATGACACCCTTGACCCGAGTGACCTTTGGTATAAACAATACTCCAACTACCTTTCTCTCTCCATCTTACCTCCCTGATCTCACCCAGTAATCTGAACAACGTGCCTTCCTTAAAAAGTCTCCCATTTCTTCATTCTAGGGGACTCCTCTATAAATGCATCTTTGATGGTATTCTCTTATGATGCCTCACAAGTTCTGAAATCCCTTATACCATTAAGGAGGTTCATGATGGCATATGTGGAGGTCACTTTAGTGGCCTTGTTGTTGCTAAGCGTATTCTTCATCTGGGCTATTACTGGCCGACCCTTAACCATGATTGTTGTGACTATGTCAAATGTTGTGTGAAATTCCAACAACATTCCAACCTTCATCATACACCCAGTCATGCCTTACAGGTCACTCATGACCTATGGCCCTTCTCTCAATGGGGTTTGGATCTTGTTGGAGAAATCAATCCTCATTCTTCCCAATGCCATCAATGGATCATAATTGCTACCGAATACTACACAAAATGGGTGGAAGCCATACCACTCATCTCCACAAAAGTTGAGAAGATATGTGAGTTCATTAACCATCACATCATTTGTTGCTTTGGTGTTCCTCATTGCCTCATCACTAACAATGGAAAATAATTCAAAAAAAAAACATTACAAAAACTTTGTGATGCCTTCGACATTCAGCTTAGTTTCTCATCACCTTATTACCCACAAACCAATGGCCAAGATGAATCCACTAACAAAACCCTCAAAAAAATTCTCATGAAAGTGGTTGACGATACTGGGAAGGATTGACATATGCACATTCATTATTCCTATGGGCATACCACACTAGTATTCACACTTCCACTATGGCCACACCCTTTTTGCTGGTCTATGATACGAGAGGTTGCTTCTCGCCTCTCGAAGAGTAGATCCCCTCACTCCAATTTCTCTCCATGACATGCTTACTGATGATGACTTTTATCAGGACCGCTTAGCACAACTAGAGTTATTAGATGAACATCGTCTTAACACTTTGGATCACCTTCAAGTTTACCAACAACGTATCAAATGTGCTTATGACAAACGTGTTCATGAACGAACCTTCCAAGTCGGTGACCTTGTCTTGAAATAAAATCAACACGTAACCAAAGCAGAAAAAAGTAAACGGGAAAATTCACTCCTAATTGGTTGGGACCATACATCATAACTCATACCTATGGATTAGGTGCCTATCGTTTATCCTCGCTTGATGGTAAACCGAACCTGAGCCCCTTAACACATTGCATCTTTGACCATTCTATTGTTGACTCGTTGTCCTATCTCACCCTTTGTCTCTTTATAGGCTCATCCCTTGAGCGCTATCCACTCCATACACCTCCCTAACGATTAAACAAGAATCATGTGAGTACCCGTCACTTGTTATCTTCTCTTGAATATGTGTACCATGACACTGCACATAGCATGATTCTCATGGATACTTTTTGTCTACCTTTAGATGAGATCCCATGGTCATTCCACCTGTCTTTTGAACAAGAGTCCTATCCTCCACCTTGGTCTTGTCCATGATTTCAAAGACCTCACATGGGACCAAACTCCTTAAGTCAAACTTATAATAAAAAGATGACTCCCTCAAAAGGACATCTTCCTCTCAACAAAATTGCTACTATAAATAGACTTGATCCCTCAAAGGACAGCTATGTGAAGCTCAAAAAAATTAAAATTAAAATAAAAAAAAAAAAAAAAAAAAAAATAAACGAGAGAAACTGAAGCTTCCCACATCAATCAACTTCACGAAGACCTCAAGGAGTACCATATTATTTATCCCATATAGACTTCCCGCATCAATCAGTCTATCATAAAAAAAAAAAAAATTTAGTCATGGACTTGCCCATTGTGACCTCGGGCCTCTTGCCCAAAATCCCTATCACTCAAAACATATACAATTAATTACCTTTCACCCACCTTACCATTTCCACTCTCATTTCCTCAATTACCTCAAGGGACATCTTATAATTTCGACATTTGGTGATCCTGTGACTACCTTCATCGTAGAACAGTTAATCGTCCAATGCCTTTTAGGTCTTATGTTCATCACCCCCTCTAAGGTATGACCCACTCGGTATGATTCTACCTAATCAGTCACTTTATTGCCCCCTCTTATCTTTTAACCATCTTTTTTTACGTTTTGATTACCTTATATAGGACTTGGTACTTGACGCTTACCTTTGAGGTAGTCCTCCCCTCTTGCCATAATCACCTTCACCTGCATCCTTTTAGCTATAATCTACCCACACCTATTAAACCTAAACCCATAACATGCCCATAGACCTACCAACTCATTTTCATATTCTTCCCTAGCTCATGGGAGAACTACATCGGCCTGAGGTATTTTATCTTTGGAACTATATAAGCAAAGCACTCGAGGGCATGGGGCCCTTGGAGGTTAGCTCAGCCATTCTCTACCCTAAAATAATTCATCAACCATGCCTAACTCAACATTTACATCACATTTCACTTAGTTCCCCTTTTCTAACAAAATTGGAAATCAAGCCACATACATAACAAGTTGCTTACTACAACATACATTTATTACACCTACCATCTCTCTATCATCACTATGCATAGATTATACAACATTTCACATATGACCCATAGTATCATTCATTGCCAAAATAATGAATCATAACTAAACCTACTTTCAACTCAACCATGTCTATGACCTAACTCATCCATGCCTATAACCTAACTCAACCATGCCTATAACCTGACACAATCCATGCCTATAACCTACCTCAATCCATGCCTATAACCTGACTCGATCCATGCCTATAACCTAACTCCACCATGCCTATAACCTGACTCAATCCATGCCATAACCTGACTCAATCCATGCCTAAACCGACCTAACTCCATCATGCCTAACTCACTTAATTTCAAACCACATTAAATTAACAAATCCATATCTCCTCTAACACAAGCCATACATCCAATATCTCATAAACATATTAACACATCACAAAATACCATGAATCTCATAATATAAATCAATAAATGTGTATCTCAAAATACATGCCTATCTCATCCTGTCCATCATCTCAAAAATGTCGGCACATAGTCTAATATACAATACAAAATGCCATCGACACGCAGGATGGTCTCATATGTACAAAAAGAATGAATGAATCCATACAAAAAATCTTGACACAAAGGCCGGCATATGCTCACAATATACAAAACTCACTCATACATCATCACTATCTTGGTATGCGAGGCTAATATGTGATAAAAAATAAAACTATCTTCGGCATGCAAGATGGAATATATATCAACAATAATCACTCGTATACATAAAAAATCAGGTGGCTGCATATCAGACATCTCACTAGATGTCTTCCATATCTGTGTCATCTACACCCTTAGCATCATGTGTCCCTGCTAGCACATCACCTCACTCTAGTCACCTTGTGCATGGTGGCCTCTCCTAATCAAGCCCTTGAGCTCACGACCTCTGTGCTCTCCACTATGTAATGGGATCTCATCCTCTCACTAGACACCGAATGTGCCTTGTACTCTCCGTAAGAAAGGAGGTCTATCCCAGCCACCATGAGATGGTCCTAATAATATCTCACCTCCCCTAAGGTATCCCATAACCATGATACATGCGTGGAGTCTGTGGTGGTCCCATAGGTTTACGCCCGCACCTACCCCCGTGCTAGCTTGTGTGAACTGGGACCAGCTCCCTGCACCCGTGGTGGTCCCCCCTGTCCCTATGCTTGTGGCGATGCTCCCTACCCTTGTACCTATATGGGCATGTAAGGCCCCAATCTATGCTCAGGTTGTGGCAACTGGCCACCGTAAACTGCCCTGCCATCTAACCATCTCTGTCTCCTCCATCTCCTCCATCCTCTCCCTCCACCTCTGGGCCCTTTGTCATATACGGGCCTCTGCTACCTCTACCTTTGACCCCCACTGTTGTAGCTCTATGTGATAAGCATCGCTACCTGCCCCTGTAGGGTGTCTCTCTACACTGTAATGGTAGCTAAGTCAAGATGCCCGGTCTAGGTGGTATGGCTCATAATTGAGCCACCCACCACTGCCTATACCTATCTGTGCATCCGGCATTGTTAATCCCTGATCCACTGGCTTCTCCTCCTCTCCTGTAGGCATTGTAGGTTGTGGTAGAGGTAGAGGCCTCTCCATGTCATCTCTCTGATACTGTGGGAAGGATGGAGGAATATCTTATACAAGCCCGAACTACTGTCAAACCCTGTCTACCGAGATCATCTCATCCTCCCCGGCACGGTGACCATGTATCCACCTCTCTAGTTGGAGATCAGCTAGCTCCTCATGCATGTTCCTATATGAGGGGAATCCCACATATGGCCTCCAGATAATTTCCACTCCGGACAACCCCTCCAACAATTGCAAAAATGGGCCACATCGTATGTCGGCCTATCTGACCTCCACTCTCCTACAACCGGCACCCATCTCCTATATCCTAACCACACACATCTCGTGGGAAATGCATCTACTCAAGCACATCCCTATAAGTCAAACACAGACTATGTGTTCATAGGCCTAGAAGTGTAGTATAAATGTACAACACAAGCTAAACCTGCACAACCGCCCATACACCCACAACTCTTTGTATAGATGTACCAAGAATACTGGTGCCTAAGCGAAGCATGTCTCATGCACCATCATATCATGGAGCTCCCCCATCAGTGATCAGGGAAAGTTTCCACCCTCTACATTAGGCAATGCATAGTAGCACACTGCTTCCTTCAATAAAACCACTAGCCACATTTCATCTAGACGGGCTAGGTACATCTCGCCATAGCTCAAACTGGCGCTATGGAATCTCAGATCCACCGCCCCCTCATCAAAAATTGTCTTGATTAGATCCTTTGAGGCCTCAAAGGAGATAGGAGTACACCTCAACCCCCAATATGGGTAACCTTAAAATCTGGAACACATCCTCTAGGGTGATAGTCATCTCACCCATCGGAAGGTGGAATGTGTTGGTCACGGAATCCCATCTATTAATGAGCACGACCATCAAATGGGCTACCAAACAACATGTCGGTAGTGCCGAATAACACTCAAGCCCACTGCCTCCACATGTTGTAGCTCAAAAGGGGTTGCTAAGCCACCCAATGTCACCAGTAGCGATGGAACCCTGTCCCACATATGTAACTACAATCTCCCCTGCATCCAATCTAAGCACAACATTAATCTACATTTACCATGACCATATTCACCAATTATCATTACCCTCCACCCTATTTTTACTTTACCCATCTCAAATACCTGGCCCACATCCCTCTTAGACCCTTGTGCCCAAAATCCCGACCGGTGTTGGTTCATCCTAACCGACTCGGTCACCCTTAAACCGACATCGGTCACCTATTTGGTGACCGATACTAGTTCAACTATACCGACCACGGTTACCACTTAACAACATCGGTCACCTATTTGGTGACCGATCTCGATTCTACCAACCGACACTGACCAAGCTTGACTAACACCGGTCAGTCCTTGTCGTGGAAAGTTCTGCGACTTCCCATACCCCCCTTTTTTCTACAAACATCCCCCGCCCCTTTTACCCCACCTATAATGACCTAAACTCCCCTTAGACCCTTACTCACCCCACCTATACAATTTTCTAACCTCCTCCCCTCTTTTTGGCCCGTTATTCCCCCCATACCCGATTTAAATTTTTCCCACCCACAACATACAAAAAACCCACAAAACCCTACAAATGACAACTATCACAACCTCTACTCTATCTAATTAACACTATAGAGTTAGGCGCTTACTCTCACGTCATTTGCCGTCTCAATGGCATGTCGGCCTTTGTGCGATGGTCCACCCAATCCCTCTCCAGCCTCTGCCATCCCCGAATATCTACCCGCAACCTCTGACCAATCAACTTTGTTACCCCGATCCCATGGACATCTTACTCACCAACCCAACCCTCATCAAATCACACTGTCAACTCACCGTCCCGCCTTATCCAGGACACTTTTCCCCCTTTCTCTCTTTTTTGTCATTTCTTCTCGCCGTAAATAACAAATGAATAATAGAAATGTGGATTTTTTTTTTATACAAAATCTGACCTAACCGATGTCGGTTCCCATAGACCGGCATCGGTCTCATGCCCTACCTCACCGTCGTCAGTTTTCCTATACTGACGTCGATTATCTTTGACCACCATCTGTCAACCAAACCTACACATTGCCCCTACTTTACCATTTTACCCCACCCTTTACCTTGCTCTTTTACCCCATCCAACCTTTTCCCAACCCATTCCCTTACCTTTCCTGACCTCGTCACTTCCTACCTCCATTTTCCCTCCTTTGAGGACTTCTTATTCTCTTACCCCTACCTTGGCCTTACCCATGCCGCGACCTAGATATTTCGATCCGGACCATTGCTAGTGACGTTTGACCTCATGTGTTCACCATACCTTATGGCATTGTTACCTATGTTGATTGACCTAATCACCTTACCTAGCCTATTTCCATGACCATTTATCCTGACCCTACCTTTGGTGTACTGAAACATACCTAAAATGTTCCTACACCTAACCTATGTTGTGTTTCCTGACCATATCCTATACCTTGGATACCGGATTCATTTCAACCTTGTTTTGATAAACCTATCGGCCTTAGTTGACGTAGAATTTTCCCTGCTCTTCAACCTGGTAGCATGTTATAGTTTATACGTATGCGTGTATTTGAATGTTGCTACCTGTGACCCTGACCCATTACCTAGATTTCCCACGTAGACCCTTCACTCTTTTTCCCTGTACCCACTTGCCTTTTCCTCACCTTTACCTTTTATCAAGCAACTCACCGCTTCAACCTGTTTCCTTGTCAGTTCCTAGTTTGAGGGGAATCACCTTCACCCACACATGGGGCAACCACATCTTATTTTTGTTAGCATCGCTTACCAATACAAAGCTACCCTACAAAAAGGGAAAACGTAGACACTAAAATTAGGTCACACTCCCCTTTTATCCCTCGACATATAAGCACCCTTTATTACATTTACCTAGCCATGACCCCCCCTGCACCCCACTAATATTAATTTAATTAATTTAATTTAATTAATGCATTATCCTCACTATGTTTATTATTTAAATATCTTATTTGAATAATATACCCACATATCTGATTCACTTAGACACCTCACCAAGCCAACTCAACCTAAGACCTATTCTTAGCAAGTTCCCATAACTAACTAAGACTTACCAAAACCCTAAAAATCAATGCCTACATTCCCTCTAACCACATTCCTACATGCTCACAAGAAGCTCCCAATCTAATCCACGGGATAACAACACGAGATCCAAGGAAATCAGGAGGATCTCCCTAGTTTAGTAAACCTAGGAAATCCCACCTTGATCGACGTTGGTTACCCCTAACCATCGCCGGTTAAGCCGGACCGCCGTCAGTTACCCCTTTTAACCCCTAAACTACCTTATTCTCAAGGTTGGAAAACTTTGGGAGAAAGTTGATGAGAAAGAACACATCTTAGAGAGATAACACATCTTCAGAGAGCCAATTCCATCAAAAACTCACATCCAGGGAAGGAGATTGAGCATCTTCTCCTGCACAGCCATCCCAATCATGATCTGATCTATCCGAGCAAAGAGGAGTGTACATGTAGCCCATGTAGAACATTTTATTTAGTTGTTGATCACTTGTAACCTTCAAACCCATCATCAACACCTCTATCCCTCACACACAGACATTCAGGAATGAAATCCAAGTAAGTACAACATCATACTTTCCTAGTTATTTCATTTCATCATCATTTTATCAATCATTGTTTATCTTGCTCCCTATTGACCTTCTCCACATTTTCACCTCTGTATACCCATTGAAACCTTGAAAAAACCTACTCCTCACCCAATACCTCATCCCGACCAACCAAAGTCCTTTGTACAATCACAAAGGAGACCCCCATCTTGTTCTGTAACATTTCCAAAATCGACAAGAACTAGCCTCGGTTACACCTAACCACCATCGATCACCCCTGACCGACACTGGTCTTTGTGTTTTCCCACACAGCCCTAAATAGAGACCTACCCACCTAATTTTATCTCACCCTCTTTCACATGTGATCTACCCGAGACCCTTTATCAGACTGTAGAGACCCAGAACCAATCATTTGACCTTTGGATTCTATTCTAGCTTAGCCTGTTAGATTAGATCTATTTCTTATTGTGTTTTTAAGTGAGATACCTAAATCATTTTAAAATAACAATAGGATTTACTTTGTTTACAACATTGAATTGTTTAAAACAGTGGATTGACAGTTATCAGGAAGTATCACACTTCCTAGATCTAGCATACGTTAGGCAGTTCACTTCCCATATTGTTTAATTCCTTCTGGTGGTCTTGTTTTCATTACAGGTAGTTCCTCCTAGCCAAAAGGAAGCTCTCACAATCAGTTGTGGATTCGAAAGTCATACACGCAAAACAACCCATCAACCGACATTTGAACAAGTATTCCTCCTATGCCCACTACCCTATCTATTTCGTCAACACTTATAAGAAACAATCTAAGAAAAAGGTAAAACATGAGGTGTAACCTTACTGCAACCTATAACATTTCCATTAGAGCTAAAAATTGTTTAATTCAGGTCGGTAAACTTTCACCTAGGCCACCTATGCTTCTATATTCAAAACTAGGAGCCCCAAGAACTAATCAAACACCCACATTAGCTCCCATACCTACTCCAAGGAATCGAGTTCGATTGAAGCCTCCACCTCATCCTCTAGAAATTCAAAGAGCTGCAAGATGTTAT
Organism: Taxus wallichiana var. yunnanensis; assembly: GCA_018340775.1. Taxonomy (NCBI): domain Eukaryota; kingdom Viridiplantae; phylum Streptophyta; class Pinopsida; order Cupressales; family Taxaceae; genus Taxus; species Taxus wallichiana. Next base: position 951,775,526 of record CM031242.1, read on the forward strand.
GAAACATCTTAGAATCGTAGCAATAGGTTATGAAACACCTAGGGAATGAGCTAGTGACTATTAAAAGGTAGTAAGCTCGAGTTCTATGCCATATCAACCTCAAACTTAGTATCAGACTAGACCCCCATATCAGCAAAATAGAAAACCAGCTCGGGATGCAAATCAAAACCAAAATCAAGGAGAACACGAAGCTATTAGGCCTTTCGACCATATGATCTAAACATGGATTCAACATCTAGGGTCTTGGTTCTAACACAAAACAACATGGCACAAGAATATGATTGGTGTTTCCCATCCAGTCAGCCCCATAACCAATCAATGTGTTTCAATGGTGCACTAAACCAGGCCTTGATGGTATAAACCATTGGTTTGTCCCTAGAGGCCGAGTTAATAGGAAAATCGTAGCAAGGAGCTCGGTGAAGAGGCACCTCGAAGTGAGAATATGTTTGTCAATTGGTAGGTGAAGACTTCGTGGAGTTAATAAGCCCCTTCTCAAAGTTTAGCTATTAGTACATGTTCTAAGAAAAGGAATATTGGAGAGGAAAAATCATCAAACTTAGGTAATCCTCAACCCTTTATTATTCCACAAGGTGTTGGCACTCAAAGTGTAACTCCCAATATACAGTGTCAACCCAAGCCACCCTCATCGCTTAGCACCGGTTGTAACAACCCATGTGCAAGATAAAAATGTATCAGGAAAGGGGCAGAAAAAGATATCTCATCCCCATTTAACATCATTAAACAAATGAAGAAAACAAATGTGAATATTTCAATGTGGGATTCATTGGCTATCCCAGGACAGAAAGACCTATTACAAGCTGATATGGCCAATTGGTCAACCTCAAATCATCCCCCCAACTAACAAGAGAAAGTGTTTACCATTGCGGCTCGGCCCGAAGGAAACCACAGATGAAAACAAGGTAAGAATCTAAAGCCCCCTTTTTCTACATTTCATTGATCATTAGAGACAAGCTAGTGCATAATTACATGATTGATTCAGGGGCAAGTAGCTCTGTAATGCCAAAACAAATAGTTGATCAACTAGGTCTCTAATATGAAGTCATCTCCAAGGGCATAGTGCAATTAGATGGGACAGCGGTAACAACGGTTGGAGTCATCAAGGATTTGAGCCTCACATTGCATGTATGGCCCAATGTGATTGTATTATAGAACGTATCAGTCATAGACTTGCCACCACATTTTGCATTGTGTTTTTTAAGGGACTTCACCGCTAAAATTGGAGGTTATTTTTCTGTTGATACATGCTTTTTAGAACAAGGTATGGAGCTAAGGCTATGATTAGATCTGAGCCCATTTCAGATTTCCATATTGAGCATCATGTACCTATCCCAATCAATGCAAACTATTCATCCTTTGATCAGGAAGACCTCCAAAGCACTTATGAGGCAGATACCAAAGTTGGGTGTATTCCAAACTTGACCCTCAGCGAGTGGGTGAACAAGAGGCATGATTTGTACCCCTATAAGGAGATGGAGGAATCTGAGCTAGGAGTCTACTATTTGCATTAGGAGAATCATCCTCTTCCTGACATCATCAAGCCAGACCACAAAGATGATAATGAGGTATGGCAGTTGTTCTTTGATGGCTCAAGAAGTAGATAAGGAGCCAAAGGAGGAGCTATGCTTGTTTCACCTCAAGGTACAAAATATTATTCAGCCTTCCATTTCCAATTTGCTTGCTCGAACAACACAACAGAGTATGAAGCCTTGATCCATGGACTGCATTCGGAAAGAAAAAGAGGGATCAAAAACTTGCAAGTATTTGGCTATTGGGAGTTGGTTGTGAATCAGGTCCAAGGAAAAAATGCTGTCAAGAATGATCTGTTAAAAACTACAAGAACCGGGTATGGGATCTCATCGAATATTTTGAAGCATTCGGCATCAATTCCATCCCAAGGAAGAAGAATGAAGTAGTAGATAGACTAGCAGCAATCAAGGCAACATTTAATGTAGTTGAGACTATCAAGAGTGAGAAGTCTCATCCCCATATCAAAGTGGTTGTGAGACCATCTGTCCCAGATAACAACACAATTTGGAAAGTCTTCGAGAATGATCAACAAATTGTCAACTTTCTACAAGAAGAAGCTGAGTTCTCCACTAGAAACCAAGAAAAGTTGGAACAGCATTATGGTGACCAAGTGGTGCAGTTGAGAACCAACAAATTACCAAAGGGTCTTGTAACTTTGGAGTCAATCTTCAACCCAAATGATCAATTTCGAAGGAGAAGGCAAATATTCAAGTAAAGGGTGAAGATTCAGAGCCCATTTCCATAGAAGAAGGCAAAACGTTGCGAATTGGCAAGGTAAGTACTCAACAAGAAAAATCTGAATTTGTTCAAATTTGTCAAGAATTACTAGATGTCTTTGTCTAGAATTACAAAGATTTAAGAGGTTTCAACCCAAAGTTGGCATAGCATACTATCAAGCTAGATCCAAAATCTAAGCCTTTCAAATAGAAGCAAAGGCCGAGTAAACCCTCACATTGAGCCTCTCATGAGAAAAGAATTGAACAAGATAATTGAGGATAACATCATCTTCCTTATCAAGCACTCAAGTTTAGTTATAAACTTGGTGCACGTGAGAAATAGAAATGGATAAATCAGATTGGGTGTGGACTTTCATGATCTGAACAGAGCATCACTCAAGGATCATTATCCACTTCCATCAATGGAATAGATCTTATAGGTTGAAGTTGGCTCTGAGAGGTTTTCATTGCTAGACAGATACTCAGGCTTTAATCAGATAATGGTGAAAGAAGAAGATCAATTCAAGATATCCTTCACCACCAAATGGGGTACATATGCTTATAAGAAGATGTCATTTGGACTATCAAATTCGGAGCAACATTTCAGTGAGCTATGGACATGGCATTCAAAGGCTTAATCAACAATATAGTTCTGGTGTATCTAGATGATATCACTGTCTTCTCAAAGAATGTTGCAGACCATCTCTTCCACCTCAAACAGGTATTTCAGAGGTGTAGAAGGTTCAGAGTGTCATTAAATCCAAAGAAGTGTGTATTCTTGGCACATGAGGGAAAATTGTTGGGCCATATTATTTCAAGAGAAGGGTTGATAATTGATCTGAAAGGGTTGAGGCCATCCGAACACTTCCATTGCCACAACATAAGAAGTCTCTCCAAAGATTCTTGGGAAGAATAAACTTTGTTCGTAGATTTGTGCCTGATTTTGCCACTCTTGTGAAGCCTTTAACAATGATGTTAAAGAATATTCTTGCATTTAAATGGACAATGAAGGAAAAGAAAGTTTTGAGGCCATAAATATCGCAATTTCATAGGCACCAACTCTTATTAACCCAAAATTTTTTAAAGGACATCATGTTGTATGCTTTTGGAGGGTCGAAACAATCTCAATGATCTTGGTTCAGCCTAGCAAGGAAGTTTTAGAATATCCCATAGCCTTCTTGAGTCATAGCTTAGAGTATTATGAGGTAAAATATTCTTTCATTGAAAAACATGTCCTTGTTGTCATTAGGAGTTTGAAGAAGTTCAAACACTTGGTCTTGAACAATAAGATTCAACTGTTAGTGTCTCATGTTGGTGTCAAGGATTTTCTCCTAAACAAGGACTTGAATGAGAAGAGAGAAGGTTGGATCACTCATGTAATGGAGTATGATATTGAAATTAAAGTGACCAAGATGGTTCATGGAAATCAAGTATGCAAAGCTAATGGAAGTAGGAGAGGCTAGAGAACATGCAATGCAGATCATGGAGAAAGATCAAGCATCGATCAAGAAGAGCTTTAATAAGAAAGCAAGAACAAGGACCTTTCAAGAGGGGGACTTAGTTCTAAAGTGGGATGCAGATCGGGAAAAACCAGGAAAGCATTCCAAGTTTGATGCCATTTGGAGTGGCCCCTACATGGTCAGAAGATGTACAATTAGCAATGCCTTCCAGGTTGGCTAAGTTGGATGGCAAAGAATTACAGATTCTAGTCAATGGGATCTACCTCAAACACTGTTACTAAAAGGAAAAATTCTTAACCCTTGTAAATATTAGCCTAGGTTTTCAATTTCTCCAAATGTGTATGCACATTTTTTTGTTGTAGCATAGGTTTTATTTCCCTAAGTGCTTTGGCAGGTTTTGTTGCTCGATTTGCACCATTATATAGTTCGATGCACCTCTAGGTGAATGCGTCAGGCCCTTCAAAATTTACAATAGGGAGACCCATGGTCGCCATGATAGTTTCTAATTTTAAAATAGAACAAATATAAAGCAACTAAAATCAAGTTTCGAGGGGTCCATTTCCAGAATAGCGGGGAAAGTTCAAGATCACCAAGTGTAAACATCGATTCAAATGCAAAGAACGGGACCAATATCAGGCCACCACCCATGACTCTGTGCCCAATGGATACAATAAGGTAGTTGATCTCTTCATCTAGTAGGTAAATGTCCCCATGAGTCACCAAATTGTTATCCCAATTTTTCCCCCTAGAAAAATTGACCAAACCCGACCCCTGCACAGGAAGAGATCTAGAGGTCGGTTCCTTCGTATGAGCCCACATTTTTAATCCAAGCGGGCATGTTGCAAGTGGACTCAGAAATGGAGAAACCAAAGGCTCAAAGGAGGCAAACAACATCAAAGAGGTCAGAGGGTCTCAGGAGAGAAACAGGGAAAGGTTCAAAGTCTTTGGGTTTCACAAACAATTGAGTGGACCTGTTGGTGTCCATTTTCATCCTCTATTATTTTTCCCTATTTTTCCTTTCACTCTGCATCTCCTGAAATGTTTTCTACAATTTTAATGTGTGAAATGAAGTTGTTGCCTCTGTTTACATGCCTTAATCCATTTGAAAATCATTTTTCATGCCTCATTCATGAAGAAGCACCCATGCATGCCTTATTTGTGCCCTATTTCTTCCGAATCTGTGGGCTATGCAATGTTTTCCCTTTTGCCCGATTGTGAAAAATCAAAATTGATTGTTTCATACATGTGTACCTGTTATCCAAAATTCACCCCTCGAGGTAATTTTGATAACATGCATCAAATTCTTCAGTCCCGAGCAAGTAGATGGATTCAAGGCCCAAAATAATGTTTTGGGGGTCCCTTTGGTTTCTCTCTAACTTCCCCATCCAAGGAAAAAATCCAAAAAGTTAGAGAAAATTGAAAAAATCCAAAAAATGGAGTCACAGGCTTGTTTTAATGCGTTGCGGGTTTGGAGGCTGTGGGTCGTACCAGTGTGGGTCATGCCAAGGTTTGTCATATCAAGTTTGGGGCTGAAATACAAAGGAATTGGCTAAGTCAGAACTTTCATGCTCGAGGCACCACGGGACAATTAGGATGTCGGGACGCACAGGATAGGCAAAGCTGAAATTGCCGTAGTTAAATAAAATCAGAAAAAGCAGAGGTTTTTGTCCCGTGTGGTCTGTGGGACATTTGGGAAAAAATTACTTGTGGGATGCACAAAGGTGAAAAGGCCGTAAAAGGGGCCAAGATAAATGAATGTAGCTGATGTAGAAGTCAACGGCCCTCGCGACCCGGTCAACGATGGACGCGTAAGGGAAAATTTTGACCTGCAGGCCTGTAACCAATGAGGAGGTGACACATGGTAGACAAGGCGAGTCGGCGGAGGCAGGAGGGAATTTTTTCACTTTTGGAAAGAAGACTTAGAATCAAAATTTGAAGTGCTAGCCCACTAGCAAATCATCATGCGACACGTGGTAGGGGAAAAATCAGAGGCCCGTGCCCGCAATGACAAAGTTGAAAATTTTCCCTTGGCTTAAAAGTAGTTCAAATAAAGATTAAGCCCACGGGTCCGCAATAAATGAGAGATGGACACGTGGTAGAGGACAGAGTAGGTCGGCGGGCCGGTGGGGGTAGGAGGGAATTTTTTCCCTTTCGTAAAAAGACTCAGAATCAAAATTTGGAGTCCTTGGCCGCATGACGAATCACAAGGAGACACGTGGTGAGGGAGAAATTAAAGGTGCGGGCCCACGGGGCAAAAGGTGAAAAATTTCCAATTTTCCAAAAAGGTCAAAATGTGCAGAATTGAAGCGCGATCCCAATGGGACCCACCATGTGCCACGTGTCAGCTCCAAAATTCAAAGGCGAAGGGGCGGGGAAAAGTCAAATTTTCCATTTTTCCAAAAAGGTTGAAAAGTCAAAAAAATGAGCCCAAATTTGTTCCCAATCATAGCTTGACACGTGGATGGCCCATATTGAAGAAGAAAGAGAAGATAAAGGGCAACTATGCATTTTCATTTTTGGCCACCATTTTTCCTCCAGGAAGCTTGGAATCACAAATTTTGCATCAAATTTCATCAAATTTTTGTGATTCCATGTTGTGTTCACCTTCTAGGATCATTGGAATCGGTTTCATGACTCAATTTGCAAATTTGAGGTGTTTTTGAGATAAATTTTACTCAAGCCCATGCAAAATGTGAAATGTCAAATTTGAAAGTTACAGAGGTAGTTTTAAAAGGTGAAAAGGTAAAATGATGAGAGAAAGGGGGTCTGCATGCCTGGAGGGTGAAAAACGTGCCTCCACAATGGATAATGATGAAAATTTGTAATGATTTACCTTTTTGCATGCTGGCATCTCCTTCTCATAGAATTGGTTAAGTGTCACTTTCAAAAATATCATGAGTGGATTTGTAACAAACTTGATGCTGGGCATATTCTTTTCTTGGGAAAGAAGGATCAAATGTAATGAAATGTTATATAATGCATGTTTGGAGACATGAAAAGGGTTGGGAAAAATTGAAAATCACGAGCAAATTCTAAGAGAAATCTCATCTTCTGAGAAACCCACCAAAGAACTAGGATAATTTCTTCTATGTTGGATCTTAATGTATGTGAGTTGGTTATAAGTGTATAGCCATCACACATCTGTGAGATTATTCATGAAACTCTCGCATGTTGATGAATCGACAAGCTTTTGAGTTAATCTACGTTTTTGGTTAATATGGTGTCTACATTATCATTTTTAAATGCCTATAAATAGTTTTCATTGTTCTTGTTGCAATCTTGCATTGAAAGTCTTTAGAAATCACACAAGATCTCCATTTACGGTTGATAGTTTAGTGGCATTTACAATCTCATATTCAAAAGAGCCTTCATCGATAAAGACATAAACAAATTTAAAATCACTTTACGCTGCTTGACTTATTGCAGAGATTGCTTATAAGCCTTTGGGGGCACCTTAGGCATGGTTTGATCAAGGATTTTTGTGTTTAATTGAGTTCTTTACTTCAATCTTTTGTGGTGAGTTCTCAAAGATTGTGTGAAGAGTGCTTCCTGGGCTTCCATTTATGCCTCTTCTGGTTGAAAGAATGTCCTGATTATTTGAAGCATTTTATCTAATAGTTGTTTCAAGTATTGTAGAGGTTGTCAAAGATCTGATATATCCCAGTTTTTCTCATCAATACCCCACCAAAAAATCATTCTAAACAACCCATCCTACCCATACTACCCCTGCATCTACATTGTGTGTCAAAAAAGAATACAATCCATTTACAAAAATTCACAAAGAAAATCAGGATCATACCATGTCTTCAGTAACCCTTTCCTTGCATTGAAAATATCTCCATAATCTGAAAGTGACAACTTATGAAAGTGAGATTTGGAGTGTTGATCATATTTTCCCAAGTTCTGTTCACACTATCTACATATATTGAGGGATATTTTCATCTCCTTCAACATCTGGGGGTTACAATATAGGTCCTCTTACCTTGGTTGAAAGGCACAACCTAAAACAGAGATGATTTGATCAAAATCCTTTCAAGGTGCTACCCACTCCTTCCGATTACGAGTGCAACAAGTCGGATAGATTGCTTCCCCAACTACAAAACAACATATAAATCATCTATCTATCTTTAAGTGTCTTGCAAATGTCCATGATGCTACTCAAGTTGTGAAGGAGATTATATCCGGGTACCAACACCCAAATGGTGCCATTTCCAGGGAGGAAGAATGCAATATCCAGACTAATTTTTTAATCTACTTCAGTTCATATTCTTTTGAGCCCATCAACAACACCAAATGGCACCATTTCCGGGAATATTATTTTGTATTTCAGTGCTTCAGATCCCTGGTAATACTTCTTCTGTGCTTTATCCCATCAAACAACATTTCTGGCGACTCTACTGGGGACTTGTTGAGAATATTTGAGATATCTAAATGCATATCAAACCCTGGTAATGTCCTTTGCAAATTCTGCATGCAAATACATTGTTGAAGCATCATTTTATAATCATATTTGTAAGGATTAAATGAAGGTTACAAGTTACTTTGTAATTTTATCGGTTTCAAAGAGTGGTTGCACCTTATTTACATTTGTGGTTGATTGATTCAAGAAAGGAAGGTCGATCTATAAAGTCTAGCAAGATTTTTCAAGTCTTTGATAAGTATTTGACTGAGTATTTTAGTGTATTTACATAGCTAGGGTGAAAATCCTTAGTGGTAACTCCGTGTTGTTCTAATATTGATAAATACTAGTGTCTTACCTTTCTGTCATTTAATTTTATGTTGCTAATCTCTGAAAAACTAGGAGGAAGATCTCTCTTCCTTAGAGAATCTACTAAGAAGTTGTTTACAAATTCAAGGAATTCGAGTTGGAAGGGAGAAAAGTTTGGAAAGTTGTTAAAGGTTAGACAACAGGCAAATATAAATCCATCTCGTGAGAGAGATCAACTTTGGTAGAGGATTATCAATCTTCTTCCAGTGATTCCGATTCAAGCAATCCTCTCATAAACTTGTTTCGTCAACTAGTGAAGGTCTTTATGCTATACCCGGTGAGTTCCTTCTCTAATCTGCATCTCTGTGTTTTAATCTAAATAAAACTTTCCAAGACAGTTAGCACTTAGAGAATGCCAATCTTTTGAATCACATTCTTGAGTCCTAAAGACCTTGCACTCCTCATCAGTTTGTTTCACCTCCAAGATTACCTCCACAAAATAATATGGCTCAGCCTAGACCTCCATTTTTTGTTAACACCTTTAGTCCTATAGATTTTAGAGGAATGGATGGTTACCCAAATGCTGTCCCACAAGATGTCGAAATAGGTTTCCAAAATTCCGGGGTAATAATGTTATTGCGGTGATCAACATCGAAAACGTTTTGATAATATGATGGAAGATTTTGAGATAGAGTTTGAGGATGTGTATGTCAAATTGTTTATTCATACACTAGAAGAGGATTCTAGGGATTGGTACAAGGCTCTTCCTGATAATTCTATTGACTCTTGGACTGAAATGAAGAATGCATTTAGGTTGCAATATGGTGATAGGACTGATCCTAGGTTTCTCTTGTTTGAGTTTGAGAACATCAAGAAGAACCCCAATGAGTTAATTCATGACTTCAACACAATATTTAACAACACTTTGAAAAGGCTTCCAGTTAATCGAGGCCTTTTGATGAATCTTGTTTAATCAAATATGCAAATGCATTTGATAAGAAATTGTCCTATTGCCTAAGAGACAAGAACCCTACCAATTTAAGGCAGGCTTTCACCATGGCACTTCAAATTGAAAATAACATTAAGGCCATTGGGAAACCTCTCAAAAGAGATGGTGTAAAATTGATAGACCCTAACAAACCTCAAGTTAGCAAGGGAGTTGATTTGGAGGAGGTTGTGAAAACTCTGTGGGTCACAAAGAAATCTCATATAAGTTGGCAAGAGCCGAGAAAGGAATTGGGCAGGCTTCACAAGGTCAGCCAAGAGCACAAAACCATGATATATTTGCCAATCATCCTAGAGGTTATCAAAGGGTAGATGATAGAGGGAAAGGACCTATGGGGTCTGCAAATAGACATCCTCAAGCATGGGAAGGAAGAGTGTTACCGATCCTTAAGCTGCTAGGGTTGTTGTTGTTGAAGAGGTTGTTGATATTTATTGGTGAATAGGTAATTTCTGCCCCATCCTCCATGTGAATTGGACCAGCAAGAAAGGGAAGCTAATAATGATAATGGTATTAATGAGGATATTTGCATGGTGGGTTGTTCTTCAAGCTCAGAAGGAGGAGCAACATCTATTGAAGTAATAAGTGCTAGGACTACTGCTACCTTTTGGGATTACATCAAATGGGTACAAGTTTTTCTTCCCCCTCATACTCTTGAAGTTGATGTAGTGTAAGCTTTTGAAATTCCTAACAATGACTTTGAATACTTAAGAGCTTTGATGATTAAGAAGTATGATGGTGGTATCCCTTCGGAGGAAGATAGACAATTGTTGATGAATGTTGTTGTAGCTCAAGAGAAAGATTATAACACTAGAAGCAAGGTTGTTAAGGGAGTTAGGCCTCAAGCCAAACCTAAAACACCCTTGCTCACAAGCATTCCCAAAGAATCTCCTAGGAAAGAAACACTTGCCAAAAGCTCTGCTGCCCCAAGCAAAAATTGCAGTCCTCCTCATGCCCAAGCTACTAAGAATCCTTTGCCATCAAATGAATCTTCTTATCTCCCTTCCAATGTTGTTTTTCCAAAGAGTGTTCCCTATGACATAGCCCAAGTATTGAGCCAAATCAAAGTAAGTGTTCCAATCATTGAGTTTCTTAGAATTCCTAAGCATAAGAAGAGAGCATTTGAATACTTGGGGTTGAAAGAAGAGAAGAATATTCCAGGTAGAAATGTAAATGTTGTTGAAAATCCTCCTCAGATCATTATAGACCTTGGAACACCACCAGCAATAGAGGATTTTGGAGAGACACCTGAGGTATATTTGGGGACATCTTTGGTTGATTCCCAATTGAATGTTGATCCATTTTTCACAACTTTGATTATAAAGGATAGGCTACTTCACAATTGTATGTTTGATTCTAGTGCATCATGTAATGTCATGCCTCTAGAAGTCATGAATGAGTTAGATATCAAAGTAACAACAACCTATGGAAAGTGTACTACCATGGACTCAAGAGAAGTGCCGGTAGTTGGTTGTGTGAAAGGTTTGGTAGTGCAGCTCGCATCTTATCCCAGGAGAAATTTAAAACTTGATGTTGTGATTGTTGATTGCCCTGCCAAGTGGGGTATGTTACTATCAAAAAGTGGGCTGCAAGTGTTGGAGGGAGTGTTCAAATGGACATGTCTTTTCTACTATTCCCATTGAGGGAAGCCTTGTCAAGCTCTATGGAGAAAATAAAATGTTACATCTAATTGAGGATCCAAATAATTCTTCCTATGAGGTGTTGTTTTCTAAGGTTGATACTGATAATTTTATTGGTTTTGCTGATGGGAAAGAACACAAAATGGATCAGTAAAAGTGTCTTGAGTAGGTATGTTCTCTTTGGACATTGCTATTCGATGGAGCTTGCTCTAAATTTGGAAATTGTGCTAGTGTAATTATGATTTCTCCTAGATTGGAAGAATTTGTTTTTTCTTTCAAGCTTAATTTTGAATGTACTAACAACATTTATTGAGTATGAAGCCTTGTTATTGGGTCTAAGAATTGCATGGAAGTATGGTGTCAAGGACATCATTGCAAAGGGAGGTTCGAGTTAGTTTTCAAACAAATAAGAAAAGCTGTATGCTACAAAAAATCAAAGTGGATGAAGCAAAGTATAAGCATGCAATTTGGTATCTAATTGAAATGTTTGATTATTTTAATATTGTGCATCATGACAGAAGTATGAATGTTGTTGCTTTGACAAGTTGGTCAAGTGTGTTGGGGTCAAGATTTGGAGATTGCATCGTTTAACCTTATTGTGAGTATAATGTAGAAGTGTTAACTAGACCAGCCTATCCTCGATAATATCAAACATTGGCAAGTGTTTGATGATGATGCTCAAGTGCAAAGGTTCTTGCAAAATCAAGGTGAGTTTTTAGATCATCATATTGATTGGGAACTAATGGTGTGTGTGACTAAAGGAAGAGAGACTTTGTTTGGAAAAGATATTATCCAATTGAAAACTAACACCATTCCTAGAGGTCTTGTTGCTCTTGAGTCAAATTTTAGCACTACTGATTGCATCATCAATAGAAACATGTCTACCTCAAGGGATGTGGAAGAGCATGACTTGGAAACAAAGGATAAACCAAGAAAAGTTTGGTTGGGTAGTAGTCTAAATAAAGAGGAGAAACAGTCTTATGTTCAAGTTGTTAAAGAAATATCAGGACTGTCTTGCATGGTCATATTAAGAGCTGAAAGCATATAGAGAAGAATTATTTCAGCATGAGATCCCTCTTGAAACAAATTCCAAACCATTCAAAAAAAATAAAATGCCAATTAATCCACTCCTCTCCATGAAAATGCAAGATGAATTGAATAAACTAAAGGAGAGAGGGATCATTCAGCCCATAAGGTATTCATCTTGGCTTGAAAACCTTGTGCCAGTCATAAAGAAGAATGGATTTATCAGAATTTGTGTAGACTTCAGAAATATAAATAGAGCTTCATTGAAGGATAATTATCCTTTTTCCAAACATGGAGAACATGCTGCAATTAGTGACTAGATCTAAATTGTTGTCCACCTTGAATGGTTTCTCCGGCTGCAATCGGGTTGTTGTCAAGGAGTCGAGAAAGATTTAAAACTACATTTACCACTCCTTGGGGAACATATGTTTATGTGAGAATGCCTTTTGGTCTCATGAATGTTGGAGCTAATTTTTAAAGAGCAATGGATGTTTCTTTTGCTGGTTATATAAATGACTTCATTGCAGTTTATCAGGATGATGTGACTTTATTTTCAAGGAGCAGAAAGGACCACTTACAACATTTGGAAAGGATGTTGATCAAATGTAGAGAGTTTGGAATCTTGCTTAATCTAAATAAGTGTCACTTTGGGGTGCAAAATTCCAAGCTTCTTTGTCATATTGTTTCAAAGGTTGGTGTCATGATTGACCCTGAGAGAATAGAAGCAATCAGCAAGGTGCTAATTCCAAGAACAAAGAAGGGCATCCAATCTTTCTTTGGGAAAATAAATTTCATTAGAAGGTTTGTGTTCTATTTTGCTGAGTTAACTCTTCCTATCACATACATGTTAAAGAAAGATCGAGTTATCAAATGGGAGGAGGCTATTGTTTAGGATTTTGAAGGAATCAAAGAAGCACTTAAACATGCACCTGTCTTGGTAGCTCTGAATTACAAAAAGCCTTTCCAAATTTTCTCCTTTGCTTCTGAAAATACTATTGCATATATTTTGCTCCAAAAGGATGAAGATGGGGTTGAGAGGCCTATTGCTTTCTTTAGCAAGGCTTTACAAGCTACTGAGTTGAAATATACTATCATGGAAAAAGAAGCATTTTCCTTGGTGAAAGCAACAAAAGTTTTCAGGCCTTATATATTAAGTTCAAAAGTTGTTGCTTATGTTCCCCACACAATGGTAAAATATGTCCTATCAGAGATGGAGATTTCAAGCAAGAGATGTAGGTGGGTTAACAAACTACAAGAGTATGATATGGACATCAAAACCACAAAGTAAGAGGTTTGGGTCTTGCCAAGCTCATGGCTGAAAGTAACTTCGCAGATTTGTGGAAGTAAATGAACTAGAGGAAGAAAGGGTAGATGTTCTTAAAAAAATGGTAAGTTATGAGTGGTAAAAGGATGTAATCTTTTACATCAGACACTTATGTTGTCCTAATCATTTAAATAAAAATTAGAATAGAGCCCTCAAGCTGGATTCTCAAAAATACATCATCACCGACTTTGGTCCGGCTTGGAAGAACCCCGAAGGTGTCCTCTTGAAGTGTGTAACTGAAGATGAAGCTCCCAAAGTAATTACTGATTTCCATGGGGGATTTTGTGGAGGACACTTTGTTGGAAGGGTTACAACACAAAAAAATTTGAGAGCTGGTTATTGGTGGCCTACTCTTTTCAAATATGCAACCATGTTGATTAGAAGATGTGAAAGCTATCAACGTTTCTGGAAAATGAAAGCTTTGGGCTCCCTTCCTTTGCAGCTGTATCAATTTAAGATCATTTCAAACAAAGTGGGGGATGGACTTAATTGGTGAGATTTTAGACCCTTTAGTGCTAGCCATAAGTGGATTCTTATAGCCACCGATTATTTTACAAAGTGGGTAGAGGCAATCCCCATTAAGAAAGCAACACACCAAGTTGTTATGGACTTCTTGTTGAATAATATCATACGCAGATTTGGTGTGCCAGTCAATATTGTGGATGATAATGCCATGTGTTTCAAAGCTAAGCCTTTGATGGCAATGTGTAAAGAATATGGAACTAATCTGACATATTCTTCAAACTATAATCCCCAAGGAAATGGACAAGCTGAGTCCAACAATAAGAACTTGTTGAAGATCATTAGGATAACCTTAGAGTTGAACAAGAGAAAGTGGGGTGAACAACTGAAATTTACAGTTTGGGCTAATAGAATCACTGCCAAAAGAGTTACTAGAAAGAGCCCCTTTGAGTTGGTATATGGAACTCAAGCTCTACTGCCCTTACATCTACAATTATCATCATTTCAGTTTGTTCAACAACTTGAAGATCAGGAGATAAGTCCATATGAAGCAAGGATTAATCAAATTGTGGAGCTAGATGAGGAGAGAAGGGCATCTCACCATAGGCATGTTAGGTTTAGAGAGAAGTTGAAAAGATTATTTGACAAGAAGGTCACTCCTAGGGCCTTCAATATTGGAGATCTGGTTTTGTTATGGGACAACAAAAATGAGGATAAGGGCAAACATGGAAAATTTGATGCTTTATGGATGGGCCCTTACTCCATTGATATCAGAATTAGTGAGCATACCTTTTTCTCAAAGATTTAGATGGGGAATTGCTTGAATTTCCTATTAATGGCAGGCATCTGAAGCATTTCTTGGATTAATCCCCAAATTTGAGGTATGCACAACTTGTACAGTGTATAGTGTTTGGTTTTTCGCTCTATTTTTGGTGTTTTGTCATTTTTTGGTTTGCCTTGCTATGTCGCAGCCATTTTTGTCGGGTTCTCAGTTGGTTTTTGGTGATTGTGGCTCGTGACTCCTTTTCCCAATGGATTATTTTGGCACTTGGTCTACATTGTTCTTATGGCACTCACTAGGAGTGCCCATCCCCAAGTTGGAGCTGATGTTGGTGTCCATTTTGATCCTCTATTATTTTGCCCTATTTTTCCTTTCACTCTGCATCTTCTGAAATGTTTTCTACAGTTTTAATGGGTGAAATGAAGTTGTTACCTCTATTTCCATGCCTTAATCCATTTGAAAATCATTTTCCATGCCTCATTCATGAAGAAGCACCCATGCATGCCTTGTTTGTGCCCTAGTTCTTCCAAATCTAGCTATGCCGTGTTTTCCCTTTTGCCCGATCATGAAAAATCAAAATTGATTGTTTCATACATGTGTACCTGTTATCCAAAATTCACCCCTCAAGGTAATTTTGATAACATGCATCAAATTCTTTAGTCCTGAGCAAGTAGATGGATTCAAGGCCCAAAATCATGTTTTAGGGGTCCCTTTGGTTTCTCTCTAACTTCCCCATCCAAGGAAAAATCCAACAAGTTAGATAAAATTGAAAAAATCCAAAAAATGGAGTCGTAAGCTTGTTTTAATGCGTTGCGGGTCGAGGTTGCGCGGTCGTAATAAAGGTGGGTCATGCCAAGGTTCGTCATATCAAGTTTGGGGCCAAAATATAAATGAATCGGCTAAGTCAAAAATTTCTATCTGAGGCATTCCGCAGGACAGTTGGGACGTCGGGACATGCGGGACACGCAAATCCGAAATTGCTGTCAGAGGTAAAGAAAATCTCGAAATAGCGGAATTTTTTTGTCTCGTGCGGTCAGCGGGACATTTGGGAAAAAAGTACACGTGGGATACGCAAAGGTGAAAAGGTCACAAAAGGGGCCAAGATAAATAGATGTGGCCGATGTGAAAGTCAATGACCCTCATGGCCGGTCATGAGAGGACACACAAGGGAAAATTTTGACCCACAGACTCCGCGACTAATGAGGAGGTGACACGTGGCGGACAAGGCGGGTCGGCGGAGGTAGGAGGGAATTTTTTCCCTTTTGCAAAGAAGACTTAGAATCAAAATTTGAAGCTTACTGGCCCACTAGCGAATCATTGAGTGACATGTGGTAGGGGAGAAATCAGAGGCGCGGGCCCACGGAGACAAAGTTGAAAATTTTCCCTTGGCTTAAAGGGAGTTAAAATGAAGATTAAGCCCATGGGTCTCGTGGCAAATGAGAGATGGACATGTGGCAGAGGACAGAGCGGGTCGGTGGATCACGGGGGTGGAGGGAATTTTTTCCCTTTTGTAAAAAGACTCAGAATCAAAATTTGGAGCACTGGCCCATGACGAATCACAAGGAGACACGTGGCGAGGGAGAAATCGGAGGTGCGGGCCTGCGGGGCAAAAGGTGAAAAATTTCCAATTTTCCAAAAATGTCAAAATGCATAGAATTGAAGCGCTGATCCCAATGGGACCCACCATGTGCCACGTGTCAGCTCCAAAATTCAAAGGTGGAGGGGCGGGGGAAAAGTCAAAAATTTCCATTTTTCCAAAAAGGTTGAAAAGTCAAAAAATGAGCCCAAATTTGTTCCCAATCATAGTTTGACACGTGGAGGGCCTAGATTGAAGGAGAAAGATCAGATCAAGGGAAACTATGCATTTTCATTTTTGGCCGCCATTTTTCCTCCAGGAAGCTTGGAATCATGAATTTTGCATCAAATTTTTGGTGATTCCATGTCGTTTTGGCCTTCTAGGATCATTGGAATCGGTTTCATGACTCAATTTGCATATTTGAGGTGTTTTTGAGATAAATTTTGCTCAAGCCCGTGTAAAACATGAAATGTCAAATTTGAAAGCTACAGAGGTAGTTTTAAAAGGTGAAAAGGTAAATGATGAGAGAAATGGGGTATGCATGCCTAGAGGGTGAAAAACGTGCCTCCACAATGGATAATGATATTTTTCATGCCCGACATCTCCTTCTCGTAGAATGGGTTAAGTTTCACTTCCAAAAATATCATGAGTGGATTTGTAAAAATTTTTATGTTGGGCATATTATTTTCTTGGGAAAGAAGGATAAAATGTAATCAAATGTTATATAATGCATGTTTGGAGACATGTAAAAGGGTCGGGAAAAATTAAAAATAATGAGAAAATTTGAGAGAAAGCTCATCTTCGAGAAACCCACCAAAGAACTAGGATAATTTCTTGTGTTGGATCTTCATGTATGTGAGTTGGTTACAAGTGTATAGCCATCACACAACTCTAATATTGTTCATAGAACTCTCCCATGCTAATGAATCTAACAATATTATGAGTTAATCTATTTTTTTGGTTAATATGGTGTCTATTATCATTTTTAAATTCTTGTAAATAGTTTTCATTGTTCTTGTTGCAATATTGCATTGAAAGTCTTTAGAAATCACACAGGATCTCCATTTTTGGTTGATAGTTTAGTGGAATTTGTAATCTCATATTCAGAAGATCCTTCATCTGATAAGGAGATAAAAAAATTTAAAATCACTTTACCTTCCTTGACTATAGAGATTGCTTGTAAGCCTTTGGGGTCAGCTTAGGCGTGGTTTGATCAAGGATTTTTGTGTTTAATTGAGTTCTTTACTTCAAGATTTTGTGGTGAGTTCTCAAATATTGTGTGAAGAGTCCTGCTCGGGATTCCATTTATGCCTCTTCGGTTGAAATAATGTCCTGATTATTTTAAGCATTTTATCTGATAGTTGTTTCAATTATTGTAGAGGTTGTCAAAGATTTGATATATACCAATTTGTCTCATCAATACCCCACCAAAAAATCATTCTAAACAACCCATCCTACCCATACTACCCCTGCATCTGCATTGTGTGTCAACAAAATAATAAAATCCATTTACAAAAATGCACAAAGCAAATCAGGATCATACCATGTCTTTAGTAACCCTTGCCTTGCATTGAAAATATCTCCATAATCTGGAAGTGACAACTTGTGAAATTCAGATTTGGAGTGTTGATCATATTTTCCCAAGGTCTTTTCACACTATCTGCATATATTGAGGGATATTTTCATCTCCTTCAACATCTGGGGGTTACAATATAGGTCCTCTTACCTTGGTTGAAAGGCACAACCTAAAATAGTGAGGATTTGATCAAAATCCTTTCAAGGTGCTACCCACTCCTTCTGAGCCTGAGTGCCAACAAGTCAGATAGATTGCTTCCCCGGCTACAAAACAACATATAAATCATCTATTTGCCTCTGAGTTTCTTGCAAAAATCCATGATGCTACTCAAGTTGTGAAGGAGATTAAATCTGGGTACCAATAGGCCCAAATTGGCTAAGTATGGAAGAGACGGCGGGAACTACCAAGTGTCTCAACGGCGCACCTTCAAGGGTCGAAGCTAAGGGCGAGTTCCCAAACAATTGCTAGCCTTTCACATGTCCCTGGCCTAAAATGGAACATATTCATCCATTGAAAATTCCAAATGAGTGGAAATAACCACGTATCAACTCGGCATAATTTCTAAAGTAAAATCCCAAGGTAAGGACTCAAACTAGCTCCAACTCTCCATGTTGTTAGGGTCCAATAGAATTCAAATGGCAGCGGGCCCTAATCAATTAAGTATAAGAGTGTTGGAGGAAGGTGTCAAGTGTCTCAATGATGCACATTCAAAGGCACGAACCAAAGTGGAGACTCAAATGAACGCGAGGCTTCCATGTTTCTAGGGTTTGAGAAAGGCATCGCCCGAATCAACTAAGTATCGTAGACTCACGAAAGGAGCCACGTGTCGCTTGGTGCATCTTCAAAGGTAAATCTAAAAGTGGGTCTCCCAGACAAGCGTTAGCCTTCCACGTGTCCTAGGTCCGAAAAGGGACAGAGTCAACAGTTGAAAAGTCAAGATGGGGTAGAGTCAATTTGAGGGTGCCATGTGTCTCAACGGCACAAATTCAAAAGGGGCGGCCCAAGGGCAGTCTCAAGCAAGCACGAAGCTTCCACGTGTCCAAAAGTCAAAAAGGGGACATAGTCAACCACTTAAATCAACTAAGTATGGAAGGGATGGTAGAGGCCTCCACATGTCATCTCCACACAAATTCAAAAGGTAGAATCATGAGGTAGTTCTCAAATGTGCGCTAGCCCTCCATGTGTCTCGGGTCAAACATATGCCCCCACCAAACAAAAGGACTTAGCCAAAACATGAAGAAATAGAGAAAAGTTGTAGAAGGAGCCACGTGTCTCTTTGGCACAACTTCAAAGGTAAAATCCAAAAAGTGGTCCCCAAATGCATGCCAGTTCTACACATGGCCATGTTTCAAGTCAAGGCGGGTCACCAGAGGCAGTTTGATTTTTTTGTCCCTAGAAGGCATAAAGTGTAAAAATAAGCCGCACCTCCGTCGATACCTAGAGGAGCCATGTGTTAGGCCTAAATTACATGTGGGGAGGTGGGCCTTGGAAGGATTTTTTTGCCAAATGCGGGCCGGCGGGCCTAGGAGGACTTTTCACCCAAATGGAAAATGCGGACCGGTGGGCCCGAAGATGGTTTTTTGGAAAAAGTGAATTACATGGCTAAGGGGCATTTTTGCATTTTTGTGAAAAATGTGCAAAGTGAATTTTGGGCCCATGGACCCATTCTACTAAAGCTGGTTTTCACCATTTTTGTACTGGACCTACTCAAACATTCAAATGTACATATCTTTCGATCAATTTCTGAAATTTAAAAATTTTGGCACCATTGGAAAGGTCTTGACCTTGTATATGCCATGGAAACCTAAAAATTTAATTTTGATGAGGTTAGGTGGTTGAAAATGATAAAATGTCTTCATGACATTAATATGTGATCCAATTGCTCTAATAGCTAGATCAGATTTGATTTAATCTGTCGTTCTTCCTTCTTCAACACGCCGAATAGACATAGAGTGGCAGACTCGAAAAATTGTGGGTGGATTTGTAGGGGCATTGATGGCCGGTATCTGAGCTCCAAATCAGGTTTCCCACCACTTTTCTTCTCCTCTCTTTGTTGCATCTATAAAGGTAAGATCTTGGCTCGTTGTAAAGGGTTGGACATTTTGGTTTTGTCCTCCCTTCTCCTCTAGTCTGTAGATGAGTTCATGGAGTCCAAACCTCCCATTCAAGTTGTAATACAAAGTTTTTCCTCTTGGCTATTGTAATGTATTGTATCAACTCTGGAGTAATAATATATGTTTGTGGATGATTCTCAACCCTCTCATGTGTTCATTATTATCTTTTGATCTCTCATTACAGTTTGGTTATCTGTGCATGGTGGTTGTATTGCATTTATATGGTCTATGTTAAATTGCAAAATAGGTGTTTAACATTCCTTTGGTGCATCACCTTGTTATCTTAGGTTTATTTTCTCGTATCTTCTCAACCATGTCTCCTTGGTAAGATAGAGTAGGTTTTAGAGTAGATCCTCTACAATTTATTTGTGTGCACCTGAATAGAGGAATAGGAACTAGCCTTCATCTAGAGAGCTCTCTCAATTTCAAGGTCCCACACTCTGAGAGACGATCCATATAATGCAATCACACTAAGAGTTTCAACCCGTCAAGTTGCGGACATTGGGGACGTTGTGATTTTGCACTAATAGGTACACGCCCTCCGAAACTTAAAAATAGGCAAGGGGGTCCGCGAGGGACACATGTCCGAGACACTTATGAAAGGGACAAAAACAAATGGAGAAAAAGAACTATGAAAAACAAAACTATACATATGATACAATATTAAAATGAAGAGACTCAAAGGAAAGGTTTTAAATGAATCTTGTTTTCCGAGAATCACCAAGGGTCACCTTCCATTGTTTCAAGTTCAAAAGCATTGTGTTGCTTACACGCACTGATTTTGAAGGGTCCCGTCTATAAGGGGTCAAACTTTCCATGATTTCTAGGCTTGGCGGCCCTTGCATCCCATTTCAAAACCATAGTTCTAACTTGGAATTCTGGTTCGACGTCTTTCAATCGAACCAAGTTTTCACCACCTACTGGTAGCTGATCATGGCTTCATGAGTGGACTCTGCTTCTCTTAGAGCTCTACTAGCTTGGTGAGTCTTACTTGCATCGCCCCATTTTCCTCTATCTCAATTTGTTTCAATAGTTGTAACACAGGGATTTCTAGGGAAATTGGCATTACAACACTTTTCCCATAAACTATCTCATATGGTGAGGCTTTCAAGATCTATTTAGGTGTGATCGATCAGCCCATAAGGTTGTTTTGATATGTTCATGCCATAACCTCTTATGCTCATTTCCCATTCTTTTTATGAGCCTGATCAAGTTTTTGTTAGTGGACTCTACCAGACCATTTCCTTGTGGGTAATAATTGGAGGATGTTTTTAGATAGATCTCATGCTTTACAGTGAATTCAGATACTTTGGCTCCCAAAAAGGCCTTAACATTATCTGATATAACAATGCAGGGGGTCTGAAGTGGGTAGTGATATCCTATAGGAGTCCCAGGATCACGTTCTTGATGGCCTCTTTTAGTGGAACTACCTTCGCCCATCAGGTGAAGTAATCGGTGCACTAAGGATCCATTTGTGCCCAATGCTTAAAGTGGGTTGACCATTCCGATGAATTCTAGACCCCATTGTGAAAATGGTTCCTCAATTAGGATGGGGTTAAGAGGTAATGCCACATTCCTCCAAAAACCCATATAAAATTGACAAACCTTACATTTGTTTGTCTCGGCTTCATTGTCGCAAACAGGCTCACCAAAACTATCCTACTTGCAATATTTTTATGGTTGTGGTTTGGGTAGAAAAATGGCCTCTCGAGTTCCCATGGTGCAACTTGCATAAGACTCTTTCAGATTCTTCATTCTCTAGGAACCTTAGCAGGATTCCATTAAAGTTCCTTTTAAAATGAAATCATCAATCATGGTGAAATTGGATCCTGTTGCCTATAGTACCTCCTCTTTTAAGGGGAGATGGCTTGGGTATTTCCCTGTCTGCATGAAGTGGATCCTATCTGAGACCTAGCTACCCAAGTCACTTTCTTGGATATAGAGTATCTTTTCGGGCTTGTCGTTAATCAGGGGCATGTTGTCTTGTGTTAAATATTAACATAGGCCCCTTTCCCGTACTATATTTGTAGGTATTACCTGAATGTCGTATTCAAGAATGTTAATGATCTAGTTAGCTCTTTTATTTGTTATCTCACCCTTTGTTATATATTATTTGATGCTAGAGTGTGCCACCATAACCTAGATTTTACTATGAGTGACGAGGTGCCTAAATTTCTTCAGACCCTTAACTATAGCATAAGCTTGTCTTTCTACAAAGTTATACCTCATTTCATAGTCATGGAGAGTTTTTGAGAAGAAGGTGATTGGATGTTCTTCTCCTTGAGACTCTCCCTTCTGTGTTAGCACAAATGTCACGCTATGTTTACCACCATATACATACATGATGAAATACTTTGAGAATTTGGGGTTGCATAGTACCGGGAGGATGCAATAGCCCCTTTAATTAACTCAAAGGCTTGATGACCTTCAGTGGTCCATTTGAAGTTAAGGTCCTTCTTAAGCATTAGCGTGATCGAGTGGATTGTCCTGGAAAATTTTGAAATGAACTTGCTGAAAAAATTAATCTTTCCTAAGAAATATTGGACCGCTTTCTTATTGACTAATAAGGGAAGTCCTGGAATGGCTTCAACCATTTCTAGATCAATCGATATTCCTTCCTTTCAAACAATGTGTCCCATGAGTTTTCCCCTGGGGTACTCTAAAAACACATTTCCTTGGGTTCAGAGAGATCCCAAATTCTTGGAATTTCTTGAATACAGCTTCCAAGGCATCAAAATGACCCTCGATGTCTTGGTAAATATTGTGAGATCATCTAGGTATATAATAATTACCTTATTGATCAATGCTTCAAACGTGAAGTCCATGGCTCTTTGAAAGGTAGCTCCAGCGTTTGTGAGTCCAAATGGAATTTTTACATATGTGAAGGTTCCCCATTTTGTTGTGAAAGTGGTCTTATGTTGGTCCCCTTCCGCAAGCCATATCTAGTTCTAGCCTGAAAAACCATCCAATAGAGAAAATCTTTCTGAGCCTACAATTGTTTGCAATATTTTCTCCATGGAGGGTAAAGGATAGTGATCCTTTAGGGACACTCTATTTAGGTC
Source organism: Taxus wallichiana var. yunnanensis (assembly GCA_018340775.1). Lineage (NCBI taxonomy): Eukaryota > Viridiplantae > Streptophyta > Pinopsida > Cupressales > Taxaceae > Taxus > Taxus wallichiana. The sequence continues at coordinate 951,798,522 of CM031242.1, forward strand.
TCTAAAATCTACATAGAGCCGAATTTCTTTGTTTTTCTTCCTTAGGGACTAGGTTAGAGACCCATGTTGTGTGTTTGATAGGGAATATTATTTTGGCCTCTAGGATTTTTCTCAATTCCTCAGCCATGAGGGATTCTATTTTTGGATTCAAGGGACGCTACTTACGGTGCACCGACTTAGTTCCTTCTTCAATTTTGATGGTGTGTTGGATGATATCCTTGTTGTAACCATGTAGGTCATCGTACATCCAAGCCATCACTTTGTCATACTTATGGCATAGAGCCACAAGTCTTTCCCTTTCTCTTGAGTGACTAATCTCCCGACCTTTAGCTTTCTCTCTTTAGTCACTTCTAGCTTGACATAATCCTCCTTTACCACTGCAAACTTCCTTTGATCTGAACTAGCATCATTAGAATCAAAAAGGATTTCTAGTGTTATTAACCCTTTTGGAAGTTTGTTCATCTTCAACTGAATAATCGATCTCCATAAGCTTCTTCGATCTTGGGTTGGAGTTGGTTTACAAACTGGTCGAATTGTTGGAGGAAGTGTATAATCTTGGTCACTATTAAAAACTTGCCAATGATCAATGTTATCAGGTATAGAAGGGCAGATGATCAATTTTATGGTACTTTCATTTGCTATCAAATCTTGTATTGGGTTGAATTGTGACCCAATTAAGGCCATCCTATCAGCCTCTATATTTTTGTCTCGGGGAATAACCTTGATATTAAAGGCTTCAAATATTTGATGAGATCCCACACCCTATGTCGATAGGACCTCATTCTTGGGTTTTTGTGGTGGTAGTGTTCCTTACCTATGTCACTACTAACTCTAAGTCACCAAAGACTCTCAACTATTTGATTCCTTCCTTTCGTGTTATGGCCAAGCCATGTACTAAGGCCTCATACTCTGCTTCATTACTAATACAGGAGAACTGGAAGCGAGAATGCTTGGAGTATCTTCTTTCCACTTGGGGATAACAAGCATATTCCAACTCTGAGCCATTTTTTCTTTTAGCCCCATCAAAATGCAAGGTCCATATCTAGGAATCTCTGACGGGATTCCCTTCTCTTTTATCCTCTTCTTTTACCACCTTTGGAATCGTGGAGTCTTCATCAAAGATGACGTAAGTACCCAAAATAGTCGAATCGAAGTTCCCAAAGGGATTGACAGGGGAAACGTTAGATAAATGACCACTAATTTGAAGACTACCCTCCTTTGTATATGATTCCTCTTCTCTGGTGATCATAGCATGGGAAGCCTCAAAGCCTAAGACCACTTGGTCCATTATATGTTCCTTAGCAAGGGGTTATGATAATACCTTCATCTTAGATCCATACTTGGTCTACAGAATTGGGTGGGATCAATCAAGAGACATATATCCTCTTATTTTAGCCATGAAATCATGGAAAAGACACAAAGTGTGGAGGCTGGCGAGAACAACAATTACTACTATATCCTATGGAACGGTTATGTTCGAAAGGAATAAAGTTGCAACGGGATTCCCTTGATAGATCCTATGGTTTGGACTAATTTTCCATCCAATTACATGACTCCTTTCTTTAAGGGCTCATATTTAATTCCCAAGGCATCTGCAATTTCTTTGGGCATGATTGTAGTGCTTATGCCAGAGTCTATCATGGAGTTATGTAATAATTTCCTACCTATGATAAGAGTCATGAAAAGGGGTTGGGCCTTGGTTTACTTACTTCTCCCTTTTAATTTAACATCACTTCCTCTGTTGGGGCTCAAATCACTTTTACCCATTCCTTCTCTTTCCTGGTGGTGGTTGGGTCGTCATTTGATTTAAGTGCTTCTTGGAGCAACTCCTTTTTCTCTGGAATGCCTAGAAGATCCCACAAAGATGTGTTAGTTGGTGCTTTCTTGAGTTGTTGAACCACGTTAATTGGTCTAGGCGATGATGTTTTGGATGATGACTAGTTTTTTACTCCTTCAATTGTGGGATGGAGGGCATCCTGATTATGGATGGTTCTTAGATCTTATTTTACAACCATCGGCATTGAGACCATGACAGTTGGAGACTCTTTTTGCATCTTGCAAGTCTTACTTTGGATAGGGGCATCCGTCTCTATCATCCTTTTTTTGAAGCAAGTGTTGTAATTAAATTGAACATGCTTGGAAGCAGCTACCTCATTCATAAATATGAATTCCTCTCCTTCTACCCAAGAGAAAAGTGTGTGTGCTCTGGTGTGATCTTTGCTTCTTGTTCCAAGGACATCCCTTGAATTTGTGCAACAAAGGCCACATTTTGGACTCACGAAAATGGGAAAGGTCTTGATGCATTAACATCATAGCCTTCCCTTTCTATTTATTTAGCTACCTTTGTTGCAAATTTCCTTAGGGACAATCTCTTGGCATGTGGTAAATATTATGGGGAAGCACCATGCATTGGGATCTTCTGCCAAATTGTTTTGCCCGGGTACCATTTCTCTTCGCTATTGGGTGGGATAGTCTAGAGTGGTGTTGGCACTCTCTGACGAGCTAGTTGGACAAGTACATAGATGGTAGTCTCGGGTATTCTAATGTTGAGAGGGATAGGTAGGCCTACCACCCGATAGCTTTGATAATTTTGTCTTGGGTAAGCACTCTGATTCCTTTTAAGATTTATTATCTCGTTAGAGAAGTTTCTGAGGATATTTTTGACTTCCTCCATTTCGGGAGAAGAGGATGATGACACCTTTGTAGTGGGAATTGGTGTCGGATGAGAGGATGGGTAATTATACAGGGATGTAGGGGCTTGGGTAGATCTTGGGACTGTGCTTGTGAAAGGGATCTATTTCGGGGTACATTGGCAAAGGGGCTATGGGGGAAGCTTATCGGCATCTATTAGATTGTTCTCACTTGGATCACAAATTCATATGCTTGAGTTAAAGAGTCCCCTCCTAATCATTGAATCATCACAAAAATATCTAAATTTAGAGATTTTAAATAAAAATAATAACCGTACCTACAAGCGGACTCGATAGAACAGAATCCTTTGCCATGTTTTGTGAAATCTAGTGTTAAAATCACTCATAAGCTCTTGCGGACCCTTCTTGATGTTGATAAGTTGTTGTAGGAGTGAGCATATATCCCTTTTCTCACTTAATCTTTCCAAAAATACATTTCCCAGTTGACCTCAAGTGTCGATAGTATTAGGAGTTAGGCTGTAGACACTAAAATTAGGTCACACTCCCCTTTTGTCCTCGACAATAAACACCCTTTATTACATTTACCTAGCCATAACCCCCTTCACCCCACTAATATTAATTTATTTAATTTTTGCATTATCTTCACTATATTTATTATTTAAATATCTTATTTGAATAATATCTCCACATACAGTTCACTTAGACACCTCACCAAGCCAACTCAACCTAAGACCTATTCTTAGCAAGTTCCCATAACTAACTAAGACTTACCCAAACCCTAAAAATCAATGCCTACATTCCCTCTAACCACATTCCTACATGCTCACAAGAAGATCCCAGTCTAATCCGTGGGATAATGACACGAGATCCAAGGAAATCAAGAGGATCTCCCTAGTTTAGTAAACCTAGGAAATCCCACCTTGACCGACGTCGGTTACCCCTAACCATCACCGGTTAAGCCGAACCACCGTCGGTTACCCTTTTAACCCCAAAACAACCTTATTCTCAAGGTTAGAAGCAAGTTGGAAAACTTTGGGAGAAATTTGATGAACAAGAACACATCTCAAAGAGATAACGCATCTTCAGAGAGCCAATTCTAGTGAAAACTCACATCCAAGGAGGGAGATTGAGCATCTTCTCCTGCACAACCATCCCAGCCATGATCTGATCTATCCAAGCAAAGAGGAGTGTACATGCAGCCCATGTAAAATATTTTCTTTAGTTGGTGATCACTTGCAACCTTCAAACTCATCATCAGCACCTCCATCCCTCACACACAGACACTCAAGAATGAAATCCAAGTAAGTACAACATCATACTTTCCTAGTTATTTCATTTCATCATCATTTTATCATCCATTGTTTATCTTTCTCCCTATTGACCTTCTCCACATTTTCACCTCCGTATACCCATTGAAAACCTCAAAAATCCTACTTCGGTGACCCAATACCTCATCCCGACCAACCAAATTCCTTTTTGCAATCACAAAGGAGACCCCAGCATGTTCTCGTGACATTTCAAGATCCGACAAGAACCGGCATTGGTTACACCTAAGCGTCGTCGATCACCCCTCGACCAACACCAGTCTCTTTGTTTGACCACATAGCCCTTAACGAGACCTACCCACCTAATTTTATCTCTTCTTTCACTCGTGATCTACGAGACCTCTCACAAACCTGCAAAACCAGTAACCAATCATTTGACCTTTGGATTCTATTCTATCTTAGCATGTTAGATTAGATCTATTTCTTATTGTATTTTCAAGTGAGATACCTAAATCATGTTTAAATAACAATAGGATTTACTTTGTTTACAAAATTGAATTATTTAAAATAGTGGATTGACAAATGCTCAGAAGTATGACACTTCCCGAATCTAACATACGCTAAGTTGTTCACTTTGCCCATATTTTTTAATTCCTTCTAGTGGTCTTGTTTTCATTACAGGTAGTTCCTCCTAGCCAAAAGGAAGCTCTCATGATCAGCTATGGATTTGGAATTCATACGCGCACAACAACCCATCAATCGACATTTGAACAGGTATTCCTCCTACGCCCGTTACCCTATCTGTTTTGTCAACGCTTCTAAGAAACAATCTAAGAAAAAGGTGAAACATTTTGGCACACCGGTGGGACCCATCTGGGGTTCCTTGCATTTCATTCATTCCTAGGAAAAAATTGTGTGTTTGTTTCCCTTCTAAAAATCATACACACTAATTTTCTTCTTTGGTAATCCACCTCTCCTTTCTATTTGCTCTAAAGGAAACTTTTCTTTTGGTGTAATTAAAAAGAATCATTTCTTCATGTTTTCTACATTGTAGTGAAAGAGCATCCCTCTTCCTCTTCATCTTATTGTGTCATCCAATTTCACATTTTCGATTTGGGTTTAAAAACAAGTGCATTCCATTCTGATTTATTGCATTAGCTCACATTAATTAAGGGCAACCTATATGCTAGAAGTCATGACTAGCTGATGGTTGACAAACGAATCATAGAAAAGCACTTCTATCCTTTTCTCTTTCTCTTGAGTCTTACCAAACCACACAAAAATTCAAAATACATACATTCTTAAACAACATCCTACGGAAGAACTGTAGGTGATCACACAATCACGGCACGGTGGGTACCCACTCACGCTTGCTCTGTTGAGTCATACTTGAGTGAAGCCCGCCCCCACCATAACATACCTAAAACCTCATCTTTTAGATCTCCTTTTTTGTAGGAAGCCATCCTCACCAAAAATTCTACTTCACAATTCATGTGTCGGTCCCTAAATAGCATAAGCTAAACAAACATAATAGAAAGGGCACTCCTAGGATCGCATTTTCTTAGTGTTTTTGCTTGGATTGTGTTTTGAGGTGAGAGATCACATTCATCACTTTTTATTTTTCATCCTTGCGCACTCCTCATCATAAATGGTGTATTCCGGCTTTAGCTAAGTGTGCCTAGGCCATACCATCATCATTCAAAGAATTTTGGATCTAATTATACATCAGCTTTTAATTCACAACCACTTTCTTTCATCGTTGTTTCAATTTCACAAGAATCGTCATCGATTACCTCACCACCATTGGCTATACCCAACCGATATCGGTTCCAAGTCCTTTTGCTAACCTACTCAAAAGGACATTTTGCTTCACTTTCTTCCACTTTTCACGGTCTCTCGTGCCGCTGTCATTATTCTCACTTTGAAATTTTAAACATCCTAAGATTTGGCATACCTATAAGATTTTACCTTCTTCCTCGTTGTTTACTCACTGTCCATTTTCTACAGGTGACCAACAACAGTTATCCCTTACCGGCGTCATTTTTCTATAACCATCATTAGTTAGCTTGTCTCACATTCCAGCCATCATTTGGTCCTTCATCCACTTTTTATCACTAGATTTGCCTATTTCTGCTATTCTCTGTATCATTTACAGAGAAGAATTCCTACTCGATCAAGATTAGTTCACATGGTCTTGACATGAAAACAAGCAAGCACCCTCATATTCCACGCCAGTTGTCAACCACTCCCACCTAGTCCTTCACCACCTTCTATTTTATCACTAGCCATGGATCCCATCCAACCTACTACTATTGCTACCAGAGATGAGGAGTTCGCACGACTCCTTGACCAGAACCTGTCACCTTGCAGTTTTACCTTTCCCACTCATCCACTCGAGATGCCTCGGGTCAGTTGATATACGGCATGCCTATATCTATCCCCCCAACTCTCACACCCACTTCCACATTGGCCCCATCTGGCTCTGTGTTTCCCACATCCACCTTACCCCAGTCGTTTCACAATTAGGTTCTATACCCGCTATGACTGTCGCGTCTGTTACCTCTATGGCACCCATTACATCCACCGTACCCTCGACGACTACCCCAAACACAACCTCATCTGCCCCTAATGTCTCATACATACCTGTAGCTACATTCCCACCTCCAGTGTCAATGACCCCTACCCCATTTCAGAACGTGGTTCTTTCCATTCCACAATCATTAGCCCCTATTGCCACTAGGGTTACCACAACCCTTCCACCCCCATATACATACTACCAACAACCTCCTGTTTCATCCATTATTCATTCTAGGTACGTACCCCCTATTTCACTGCCTTCTTCTCCACCACCCTACATGGCAGCCCCATACACTGGAGTGCCACCCCTATTATACACCCAAAACCAACCTCCTCACACTACAGGAGGCATCCAATCATCACAACCCACCAATGACCTAATTAAATTGATGTTGGAAAAGATGCAGACATTAGAGGCATCGGTTTCAACCCCGCAACACTCTCACCTACGACGAGATTTGCAACGAGCCTATTCACCCATCCATTCCTATCCGTTCATACCCTGTGCATTGGGAAATACCTAAATTCAATCACTTCAATAGCAAAGAAGACCCCAATAACATATGCAGTCGTTCAAACACGAGTGTTATCTGATCACTCATGATGATGCCTTGCTTTTGAGAACTTTTCCCATGTCCCTCACTGGACCTATATTAGATTGGTATAATGGGTTACCTAAACACTCTATATTCTCATTCAATTAGGTAGCCCAAGCCTTCTTGGATCATTTCTCTATCAATATCGTCAAGAAGGTTACCATGACTGATCTATATTCCACACGTCAGTATGAGGACAAATCCATCGCATATTTTCTCTCTCACTTTGCACGCCTTGATCAATCAACTTACCTTCCAACCGCCACAAACCGAACTCATCGAGCCTTCACACGAGCTTGTGTTAGACATATCTCCCGACTTGCAGGTCTAAATCTTTTGAACATTCGATGAGGTATTCACTATGGCACAAAAGTTAGAGATTCGGGCCATCAAAGAGAAGAAAATCCAATTACGCAATAAGAATTCAGCATTCAAGTTGAATGATACCTCTTCCTCTTCCAAACCACAACCCAATTATTCTAAATCTAAGGGCACCAATAACACGGTGGTACCCAAGGTGGCCCACTCATCCGTCGAATCAAAGCTACACCCTCATCTAATCTCTCACATGTCCAGAATTTTCAATTCAGACGAGAGCAGCGAAAATATACCCCAATTGGGGAACCTTACTCTTATGTCTTAGAAAAGCTTATCAAAGCTGGAGCCATCACCCTTCCACCCATAAAACCACACACTAGTTTTGACCCTGCTCGCCCCATGCCCGCATGGTATAAAGAACATGATTTCTTTATAACTATCATCGAGTAAAGGGTCATAGTGATGGAAAATGCATCACTTTCAAGAATATTGTCCAAGAAATTCTCAAGAAAGGCAAGTTAACTGTGGATAATCCCAACACCCCTGACCAAAATCTACAAATCTTCAAAAACCGTTCCTAACCATGCCCCTTCATCCAATCAAACCGGTGAGACATCAACTCGCGATACCCATACCCGTGAGGTTCACGATATCTTTAACGAGGTACTTGTCGCCTCTCAATTACCTCACATCCCTTTCATAGAGGAAATCCTAGCATGAAATCATCCTTCCACATTGGAACCAACCTCCCTTGTTCCTTCACCAACAGAGGAACACCTTTCATCTCTTTCATCACCTACGGAGGGGTCTTTTGCTAACATTGACACCATCTCACCCCTGGCTTCTCCACTAAGAGATCCTTTACCTACAAAGACCTCCTACACCCATAGAGGAGTACCCATTACCTCTTGTATCCACAAAGTGGAGTACCTATTCATTCCTCCACTTATAAAGGATCTCCCATCATCTCCTCCACCCATCATAGACCTGGTTGAGATACCTTTACCTCTTGGCAAGCATTCTCCATCGATACCTAAAATACAACAGACCTACTTTCGGCTCTCTTACCCATGGAAGCTAAAGCTGGCCAATTCCCCATCTCTAAGACACATTTTATGGGAATTCCCATTAGGTCCTCACCAACTCCACCCACAGACATGCCATTCTCACATTTTTCCAATCACTTAGATTATGTGGATAGGGCTTTACTATGGGGGCGCCTCTTACTCCCTGTCTCAACACAAGATGTAGAGATCCCTCATTGATACCTCCACTATCTACCCAAACACATTTCAACCCATCAAACCAAATACAACCACTACTGTCACAACCCCTTCCACGATACCTGTTAGCACTCAAACCACACCCTTACCCATAACCCGACCTACATCTAAACCCAAACCCACACCCACAACATTTTCCTCAACTAAACCTATTACCACTCTAGGGGTCACCCGACCACCAGCCTTACTCATCCACCTCTAAAAATGGATTTAGCTACATCCTCCAACGTCAATACCACACCTACTCGACACCCAAACCAAAGAAAAAAACTCATCGACCTCATACCCCGACCGCACCAATCACACCCGCACTTGTCCCATCTCGCCTTAAAACCTCTCAACATGCCCAACATGGTCAAGCACCCTTCACCCATCCATAAACCAATAACACAACACAACTTACACCCACACCTGTAGTCTCTTTACCACCAATACCTCCAATACCCTTAGCTATTGCTTCACTACCCACTACACTTTAGTCATTTTCCCTCACACCCCAAGTATGACCCATGTCATCTACCTTCACAACACCCCATTATCCCCATGGGTAACTCGCCCTCTTCCTCCATCTGCTTTTCCTTCTAGACCTCATACACCCACATCACCTTTACCCAAGAAGGTGCAACCCAAAAATAAAACCCCACTACCCCACAATAAGGTAGTCAAAACAACCACACACCCTCCTACCCATCCATCTACTGTACCCCTACCTAAACAAACATGACCGATACCTAAAACCACATCGACACCTAAAACCATAACTCAACCCGTTCCTACTCTTCCAAAAATAGTTCCTCAACAATCAACCACACCTACACCCAAACCCACGTTCACTTCCCATTGTGATCCACTAGCAGGGTCCTATGCCAAAATTTTAACCAACCTCCTTGAGACTTTTGTTATCACATTACCACCACTCCGACCTTACGACCCCCTCAAACCCAAGCCAAAAGGGTTTGATGATAATAAATTTTTTTGCATACCATCATGTGTCGGGCATGATGTGGAGAGTGTAAGGCCTTGAAAACCATCCTTATCCAATTGTGTCCACCAGAAACCAACTTTGATGATGACAACCTTCTTAACGAGGATCCTGTTTCACCGACACCCATTCCCACACTGCCCACTCAACAACCACAACCTCCACCCTCACAACTTCTAGAGCCACACCCAAGATTTGAAATTAACATGGTTCACATTAGAGAACTTGTCACGCCACCACCCAAATGTTGTTGCACCCAACTGACCTCACAGGGTTTTTCTCCTCCGATAGGTTTTTACCCATCGTGTCATTATACCACTCACCCTACACCTTCTCTATTTTCCAACTTCCCTCAAATAAACATGATACATGTCACTACACGTGCGTAAGGGAAAAGAAAAGGAAACTGACCCACCAACCAATCCTATACCCAACATACCATCTGCACCCATACCTAAAATAACTATCTGCGGCCCCACGTACCCCATTTCTAATGGTGTCACACATCACACCATGCTCAAACAATTACACCAATATCCTCTCAAAATGTCCTTATATGACCTCATCTAAACCTCGGAATCCCATCGTCAAGCCCTCATGGAGGTTATTCAATCTATTGAGGTTTTACCCAATGACCCTACACCTGTAGCCTCCATTATCACACCCCATCATGTAGCCTCTCTCACCAAATTACCACCTTCATCCTCACCTAACCTTTTTCACCAAGTGGCCTTCCTTAGCTTCTTAGAGGAGGAGATCATGCCACACCAAAATGATGACCGAACGTAGCCCTCTTCATCTCTGTCCACATTGATGACATACGGGTACATCGTGTGATGATCTATGGAGGCGCTAGCATTAACATCATTTCATTCCATCCATTTTCTCAAATGCACATACCTAAAAATTGCATGCATAAACATCATGTCATATTGTGTTCATTCAATGATGCTATCACTTCCACACTAGGTAGTGTCATCCTTCAATTTCGCGTGGGCCCCCAAACTGTTTCGAGAATTATTTTATGTTTGGAGGGGGATTCCCATATAACTTGTTGCTTAGTAGACCTTGGATCCTTGTCAAGGGTTGTGTTCCTTCCACTTTGCATCATTGTGTAAAGTTTGAACACAAAGGACACACTTATACCATTCCAGTGATCCATCACCTTTCAAAACATGCAACATGCTTTACCAACCAAATGATGTGCTCATGTCAATCAAGCTGTCTACCCCACAACTGATATCGCTTCACCTACACCTCCACCTACAAGTACGGTGGCTACTTTCACCACACATACCTCCTCCATTCCTACCACTACTATAACCTCCATAGCTGACCAATTATCATCCCAGTCTAACTCCACTCTCGCATCGACTCTCGACACATTATCCATAATAGCTACCTACATACAAACCAATGATCCTGGAAGGTGTTTTTCAACGTCTCACTCGAGGGAGTACCATCTATATAGTGTCAACACATTCCTTACTCCACATGAGTATGGAAGCCTTCAAAACAACCTCGCTTATGATCACCGTATAGGAGAATGCCTCCTTTATGGTCCTCCTCATCTTCGTACTAGTCTCACCTATGGGGGACTTGATACTACCACTTACACACTTGAACCACCATCACAACCCCGCCCATTTTCCGCTAACTTCCAATCACTTACCAATCACCATTTTGCCCACACCTTCCTCGCACCACCAATGCGTGGAAGGGTTTGGTTTTTGCTTTTCAAGCATGGCCACCATACCATTATTCCATGTACCACCCGCAAACATAATGACCGTAGTGGTATCGGCTTCCCTGAACCTCCTACCAAACAGGCCCGCATTGAACTCATTGAAGACCCTAGCCCTCCTCCACCTTCATCTTCATCACTACCTTCACCCGCTCCACCTTCATCACCACCCTCACCGACAGAGTTGATGGATCCTAAATCTATCCCCCTAAAAAAATTCATAAACACCATTTCCTTGGGGCCTTTGACTTATCAACACGAAGGTGAGGCCCCTTCCACTCTTCCATTCTTGTATCCTGAGATGATCGATGATGACACACCTACAATTAATGTCGTTCAATGTTAGGATGATGAATCCATACTCACCTACCTTGGTGCAGAAGACTCATATATTCATTAGTTGCTACCATCCGAGATGTAAACTATGTTGAATGAATCGACTATCGAGATCAACATTCATACTTAAGATAACCCGCACATCCTAAAGATTGGACAATATTTAGATGCTGTTGAACATGAAGCCATCACTTATTTTCTCCAAGATCATAATCATGCTTTTTCTTGGTCTTACATAGACATGCCCAATATTGACCCCACCATAGTGGTACACAATATCATAACCGTTCCCAATGCCAAACCTATCATACAAAAGCTGAGTAAAATGCACCCCTCGCATTGTTCTTCTCGTCAAAGAATAACTTCAGCACCTTCTTTTTGTTTCCTTCATCTTACCCATTGATTATTCTCATTGGATTTCTAACATTGTCCCTATTACTAAAGCAACAGGGGGACTCCACATTTACACGGACTTCCGTGACCTCAACCTCGCCTACCCAAAAGATGACTTTCCCTTGCCTAGTATTGATCAACTGGTTGACCTTACCACTGGTCATGAGATGCTCTCACTCATGGATGGATTCTTGGGTTATAACCAATTTTTTCTTGCCCTAGAAGATCAGCACAAGACCGCATTCATTACCCCTTGGGGAACCTTTTGTTATCGAGTCATGCCTTTTGGCCTTAAAAACGTTGGTGCTACATATCAGTGTGCTATGACTTACATCTTCCATGATATCATGCATCGCATATTAGAAGATTACGTGGATGATCTCTTGGCCAAATCTAAATGTCACGCCGAGCACCTCGCCATCCTCGAAACCATCTTTGACCGCCTCATTAAATATTACGTCCACCTTCAACCTAAAAAGTGCGTCTTCGCGGTTCTCTCAGGAAAGCTCCTGGGATTTATTATTTCCCTCCATGGTATAGAATTTGACCTTGCTAAAGTTAAGGCCATTATGGAAATGCCTCCGCCAACTAAGCTTACACAACTCGTCAGAGCCTGCAAGGTAAATTGTAGTCCATTCACCATTTCATTTCATAATTATCTGATTGGTGTCAACCATTTCATCATTTTCTTAGGAAGGATGTCTCATTTAAATGGGATGATGACCGTCATAAATATTTTGAGGCCCTAAAACAATACCTTCTCCAACCACTCATACTCATTCCACCTAAAGGCGATCAACCTTTTTACCTATACATATCAGCTACCGATCATTCCTTGGGAGCCATGTTCACTCATCACGATGAACAACACAGGGAGCAGGCGGTTTATTACATAAGATGTACTATTTTGGACTAAGAAACCCGATACAACCATCTATAAAATATTTTCTTAGCCTTAGATTTCATTTCCACCAAACTCCGTTATTACCTACTTAACCGCAAAACCTATGTCGTGACTAACACCGACCCCTTACACTTAGTGTATGCCAAACCTTATCAAAATCGATTGCACCGCCCAATGGCTTATTCTTTTAGTTGATCTTGACCTTGAATTCATTCACCAAAATTCCATAAAGGGCTAAGCTATTTCAACAACTCGGCCGACGCACCTACTTCCAAGGATCAACCCTCTAATTTTGACTTTCCCGATGAGTCAATTTCTACTCTTTCCTGGATGAACCCCTTACCAAATGACACTGTTCTTCGATGGTTCCAAGTGTCAAGCATGGGGGTGGGGCTAGTGTTATCCTTATTCCTCTAGATGGAGAACCCATGCCTTTTTCTTTCAAACTAGACTTTGAATGCACCAACAATATTGTCGAGTACGAAGTGCTCATACTAGGTCTCCAGGCCACATATGCCCTAGATGTCAAATCAATCCACATCTTTTGTGATTCACAATTGGTTGTAAACTAAGTCAATGGTATGTACCAATGTCGTAACGAGATACTTCAAAAGTATAAACATCATGTAGACATATTTTTGACCACCTTTGATCGTTACACCCTCAAACCATCCCACGTTCAACCAACAAATTTTTAGATACCATGGCCTGCTTAGCTACCTAAATACCCACTTCCCCTTCCAATTCCAAAATATTTGTCACCATACAACACCTCCATTCACCTTCTTATTTACCTCATGATGTTTACTCAATGGCAAACGACCCCGACCCGAGTGACCTTTGATATAAATAATACTCCACTACCTTTCCCTCTCCATCTTACCTCCCGATCTCACCCGTGAATCTGACAATGCACCTTCCTTAAAAAGGTCTCCTATTTCATCATTCTAGGGGACTCCTCTATAAACACGGCTTTGATGGTATTCTCTTACAATGCCTCACAAGTTCTGAAATTCCTTATACCATTAAGGAGGTTCATGATGGCATATGTGGAGGTCACTTTAGTGGTCTTGTTGTTGCTAAGTGTATTCTTCACCTAGGCTATTACTGGCCGACCCTTAATCATGATTGTTGTGACTACGTCAAACATTGTGTGAAATGCCAACAACATTCCAACCTTCATCATACACCCAATCATGCCTTATAGGTCACTCGTGACCTGTGGCCCTTCTCTCAATGGGGTTTGGATCTTGTCGGAGAAATCAATCCTCATTCTTCCCAATGCCATCAATGGATCATAACTGCTACCGAATACTACACAAAATGGGTGGAAGCCATACCACTCATCTCCACAAAAGCCGAGAAGATATGTGAGTTCAAAAACAAAACATTGTAAAAACTTTGCGACACCTTCAACATTCAACTTAGTTTCTCATCACCTTATTACCTATAAACCAATAACCAAGCCGAGTCCACTAATAAAACCTCAAAAAATTCTCATGAAATTGGTTGACGATCTTGGAAAGGATTCACATACCCAAATTCCTTTTACTTTATGGGCATACCGCACTAGTATTCATACTTCCACTACGGCCACACCCTTTTTGCTGGTCTATGGTACAGAGGCTTTTCTACCTCTCGAAGTACAAATCCCCTCACTCCACATTTCTCTCCATGACATATTTACTGATGATGACTTTTGTCAGGACCGCTTAGCACAAATAGAGTTATTAGATGAACATCGTCTTAATGCTCTAGATCACCTTCAATTTTACCAACAACGTATCAAACGTGCTTATGAAAAATGTGTTCATGAATGAACCTTCCAAGTCGGTGACCTTGTCTTGAAAGAAAATCAACACGTAACCAAAGCAGAAAAAAGTAAACGGGGAAAATTTGCTCCTAATTGGCTTGGACCATACATCGTAACTCATACCTATGGATCAGGTGCCTATCATTTATCCTCGCTTGATGGTAAACCTGAACCTAAGCCCCTTAACACATTGCATCTTTGACCATTCTATTATTGACTCATTGTCCTATCTCACCCTTTGTCTATTTACAGGATCGTCCCTTGAGTGTAATCCACTCCATACACCTCCCTAACAATTAAACAATAATCATGTGAGTTCTCGTCACTTGTTATCTTCTCTTTAATATGTGTTCCATGACACTACACATAGCATGATTCTCATAGATAATTTTTGTCTACCTTTAGATGAGATCCCATGGTCATTCCACCTTTCCTTTTGAACAAGAGTCCTATCCTCCACCTTGGTCTTGTCCATGATCTCAAAGACCTCACATGGGACAAAAATCCTTGAGTTAAACTTCTAATAAAAAGATGACTCCCTCAAAAGGACATATTCCTCTCGACAAAATTGCTACTATAAATAGACTGCTCCCTCGAAGGACAACTATGTGAAGCTAAAAAAATGAGAGAAACCTGAAGCTTCCCGCATCGATCAGCTTCATGAAGACCTCAAGGAGTACCATATTATTTATCCCATATAGACTTCCCGCATCGATCAGTCTATCACAACAAAAACTTTTTAGTCATGGACTTTCCCATTGTGACCTCGGACCTCTTACCAAAAGCCCTGTCACTCAAAACATATACAATTAATTACCTTTCACCCACCTTACCATTTCCACTCTCATTTCCTCAAATTGCCTCAAGGGACATCTTGGAATTTTGACATTTGGTGATCCTGTGACTACCTTCATCGTAGAATAGTTAATCATGCAATGCCTTTCGGGTCTTATGTTCATCACCCCCTCTAAGGTATGATCTACTCGGTATGATCCTACCCAATTAGGTGGCTTTATTTTCCCCCTCTTATCTTTTAACCATCTTTGTTTACATTTCTATTACCTTCTATAGGACTTGGTACTCAACACTTACCTTTGAGGTATTCCTCCCCTCTCGCCATAATCACCTTCACTCGCATCCTTTTACCTATGGTCTACCCACATCTATTACACTCAACCCACAACATGCCCACAAACCTACCAACTCATTTTCATATTTTTCACTAGCTCATGGGAGAACTACATCGGCCTGAGGTCCCTTTTCGCCGGGACTATGTAGCAAAGACTCGAGGGCATGGGGCCCTTGGAGGTTATCTCGGCCATTCTCTACCCTAAACCAATTCATCAACCATACCTAACTCACCATTTACAACACATTTCACTTAGTTCCCCTTTTAAAACAAAATTTGAAATTAAGCCACGTACATAACAAGTTGCTTACTACAGCATACATTTATTACACCTACCATCGCTCTATCATCACTATGCATAGATTATACAACATTTCACATATGACCCATAGTATCACTCATTGCCAAAATAATGAATCATAAACCAACCTAACTCAGCCATGCCTATAACTCCGACTCATCTATATCTATAACCTAATTCCACCATGCCTATAACCTGACTCGATCCATGCCTAAACTAACCTAACTCCATCATACCTAACTCACTTAATTTCAAACCACATCAAAGTAACAAATCCATATCTCATCTAACACGAGCCATACATCCAACATCTCATAAACATATTAACACATCACAAAATACCATGAATCTCATAAATCAATAAATGTATATCTCAAAATACATGCCTATCTCATCATGGCCATCATCTCAAAAATGTTGGCAGCAGACGATATACAATAAAAATGTCATCGACATGCGGGATGGTCTCATATATACACAAAATAATGACTCGATATAAAAAATCTTCAGCACGCAGCCGATATATGCTCACAATATACAAAAATCACTCGTACATCCTCACTATCTTTGGCACGCAGGCTGGCATATATATCAACAAAAGTCACTCATATACATCAAAAATCAGGTGGCCGCATATCAAACATCTCGCCAGATGTCCTCCATCTCTATGTCACATGTACCCTCGGCCTCCTATGGCCCTACTGGCACATCACCTTGCTCTGGTCACCGTGCGCTGGTGGCCTCTCCCTAATCAGGCCTCGGAGCTCGCTACCCTCCTATGCTCTCCACACTATGTGTGTGGGATCTCATCCTCTCACTAGACACTTGATGTGCCCTGTACTCTCCATAAGAGAGGAAGTCTATCCCAGCTACCATGAGCTGGTCCTAATAATATCTTGCCTCACCTAGGGCATCCCATAACCTAGATATAGGCATGGTCTATGGTGGTCCCATAGGTCTCGGCCCCTGTACCTACCCTACACTAGCCTGTGAACTGGGACCAGCTCCCTACACACCTATGGTGGTACCCCTATCCTTGTGCCTATATTTGGGCCTGTAAGGCCCCCCGTGTTCTGAAATTTGTGGCCAACCGGCCTTGTAAACTCCGCCACTCGAGCAGGCAAGGTTGTCACCTAACCATATATGTCTTTATCTCCTCCATCACCTCCACCCTCTCCCTCCACCATCTAGTCCTGTAGACTGGCCACCTATACTCATAGCTCTGTTGCCTCTGCTCTCGACCCCCTCTAACTATGTCTGCAGTATACCTATCTACATGATCAGTGTCACTACCTACACCTGTAGGGTGTATCTTTGCACTATAATGGTAGCTAAGTCTCTGCTACCTCGGGTCAGGTGGTATGGCTCGAATCGAGCCGCCCCACCACTTCCTATACCTATTTGTGCATCCACTGTCATTAATCCACCGATCCACTGGCTACTCCTCCTCTCCTATAGGCACTGTAGGCTATGGTACAGGTAAGGGCCTCTCCATGTCATCTCTCTGATACTATGGGAAGGACGGAGGAATATCCTGTACAAGCCCGAACTACCGTCAAACCCTGTCTACCAAGATCATCTCATCCTCCCCAGCACAGGTGACCTGTATCCACCTCTCTAGTTAGATCTCAGCTAGCTCCTCATGTATGTTCCTATATGAGGGGAATCCCACATATGGTCTCCAGATAATGTCCACTCTAGACAACCCCTCCAACAACTATCAAAAATGGGCCACATCGTATGTCGACCTATCTGACCTCCACTCTCCTGCAATCGGCACCCATCTCCTGTATCCCAACTACACACATCTCATGGGAATGCATCTACTTAGGGCATCCCTATAGGTTGAACATAGACTATGTTCTCGTAGGTCCAACAGTGTAGTATAAATGTACAAAGACAAAGTGAACTCGTAACCGCCATACGCCCACAACTCTCTATATAGCTGCACCAAGAATGTTGGTGCCCAGGCGAAGCATGTCTCATGCACCATCATATTTTGGAGCACCCCCATCGGTGATCAAGGAAAGTTTCCAACCTCTCGCATCGGGTAGTGCATAGCAAAGACACCGCCTCCATTAATAAAACCACCAGCCTCGTTTCATCCTGGACGGCTAGGTACATCTCGCCATAGCTCAAACTAGTTCTATGGAATCTCATCTCCGCCACCCCCTCACCAAAACCATCCTGATCAGCTCCTATAAGGCCTCGGAGGAGATAGAGTACACTGAGCCACCAATATGGGAAACCAAAAATCGGAACACATCCTCCGGGGTATAGTAATCTCACCCGTCAGAAGGTGGAATGTGTTGGTCGCGGAGTCCCATCTATCGATGAGTGCGACCATCAAACTGGGTTGCCGAATACCATGTCGGTAACACCGAATACCACTCAAGCCCCGCCTCCACATGCTACAACTCCAAAGGGGTTGCTAAGCCGCATAATGTCACCAGTAGAGGTGGAACCCTGTCCTGGATATGCAACTACGATCTTGTCTACATCCAATCCAAGCACAACATAAATCTACATTTACCATGACCATATTCACCAATTATCATTACCCTCCACCCTATTTTTACTTTACCCATATCAACTACTTGGCCAACATCCCTCTTGGACCCTTGTGCCTACAAAACCCGACTGGTGTAGGTTCATCCTAACCGACTCCGATCACCCTTTAACCGGCATCAGTCACCTATTTGGTGACCGATACCGGTTCCTCTTTACCGACCACGGTTGCCATATGTGGCGCATCGGTCACCTATTTGGTGACCGATCCTGGTTCTTACCAATGATGCCACCATGCTTGATTAACTATAGTCACTGTCGTAGAAAATCTGCGACTTCCCAAACCCCTTTTTTATAACCCTCCCCGTGCCCCTTTTACCCCACCTATAATGACCTAAACTCCCCTTAGACCCTTACTCACCCCACCTATATAATTTTCTACCCTCCCCACCCTCTTTTTGGCCCATTATTCCCCCCATACCCACATTTAACTTTTGCCCACCCACAAAATAAAAACCCCCACAAAGCCCTACAACTACCAACTATCACAACCTCTACTCTATCTAATTAACACTATAGAGTTAGGTGCTTATCTTGTTGCACTACGCTGTCTCGCTGGCACATCCGGTCAGGTCGTTGTGCCGGTGGTCTGCCTGGTCCCTCTCCAACCTCTACCATCCCTGAATATCTACCCCTAAGCTCTAACCAATCACCTCTCTCATCCCGATTACTGTGGACCCGCTACTCACCAACCCAACCCTTATCAAATCACACCACCAGCTCACTGTTTCGTACCATCCAGGACACTTTTCTCACTTTTTTCTCTTTTTGTCATTTTCTCCCTTCGACCAATAACAAATGAATAACAAAACATGTGGATTTTTGTTTTTATACAAAACCCGACCTAACCGACGTCGGTTCCCATTGACCGGCATCGGTCTCGTGCCCTACCTCACCGCTGTCGGTTTTTCTATACCGATGTTGGTTATCCATGACCTCCATCATCAACCTATCCTACACATTACCCCTACTTTTCCATTTTACCCCACCCTTTACCTTTCTCCTTTACCCCATCCAGCCTTTACCCAACCCATTACCTTACCTTTCCTAACCTCATCATTTACTACCTCCATTTTTCCTCCTTTAGGGACTCATTATTTTACCCCTACTTTGGCCTTACCCATGTTGTGACCTAGATATTAGGACATAGACCATCGCTAGTGACCTTTGACCTCATGTGTTCACTATACCTTACGGCACTGTTACCTATGTTGTTGACCTAATGACCTTACCTAGCCTATTGCCATGACCGTTTTTATCCGACCCTACCTTTGGTGTACCGAACATACCTAAAACGCGTTCTCGCCCTAACCTACGTTGTGTTTCCTAACCATATCATATACCCCGGATACCGATTCACTTCAACCTTGTTTGAATATACCTATCAACCTTAGCCGATGTATAGTTTACCTGCTCTTCAACTTGGTAGCGTCTACTGGTTTATACGTATGCATGAGTTTGACTATTTCTACCCGTGACCCCGACCCATTACCTATATTTACCAAGTAGACCTTTCACCCTTTTCCCTTATCCCACTTGCCTTTTCCTCACATTTACCTTTTATCAAACCACTCACCACTTTAGCCTACTACCTCGTCAGTTCTTGGTTTGAGGGGGATCACCTTCACCCACACATGGGGCAACCACATCTTATTTTTGTTAGCATCGCTTTTACAATACAAGCTACGCAACAAAAATGGGAAAAATGTAGACACTAAAATTAGGTCACACTCCCCTTTTGTCCCTCGACAATAAACACCCTTTATTACATTTACCTAGCCATAACCCCCTTCACCCCACTAATATTAATTTAATTAATTTAATTAAATTAATGCATTATCCTCACTATATTTATTATTTAAATATCTTATTTGAATAATATCCCCACATACAGTTCACTTAGACACCTCACCAAGCCAACTCAACCTAATACCTATTCTTAGCAAGTTCCCATAACTAACTAAGACTTACCCAAACCCTAAAAATCAATGCTTACATTCCCACTAACCACATTCTCGCATGCTCACAAGAAGATCCCAGTCTAATCCATGGGATAATGACACGAGATCCAAGGAAATCAAGAGGATCTCCCTAGTTTAGTAAACCTAGGAAATCCCACCTTGACCAACATCGGTTACCCCTAACCGTCGCCGGTTAAGCCAAACCACCATCGATTACCCTTTTAACCCCAAAACAACCTTATTCTCAAGGTTGGAAACAAGTTGGAAAACTTTGGGAGAAATTTGATGAACAAGAACACATCTCAGAGAGATAACACATCTTCAGAGAGCCAATTCCAGCGAAAACTCACATCCAAGGAGGGAGATTGAGAATCTTCTCCTGCACAACCATCCCAGCCATGATCTGATCTATCCAAGCAAAAAGGAGTGTACATACAGCCCATGTAAAATATTTTCTTCAGTTTTTGATCACTTACAACCTTTAAACTCATCATTAGCACCTCCATCCCTCACACACAGACACTCAAAAATAAAATTCAAGTAAGTACAACATCATACTTTCCTAGTTATTTCATTTCATCATCATTTCATCATCATTTTATCATCCATTGTTTATCTTGCTCCCTATTGACCTTCTCCACATTTTCACCTTTGTATACCAATTGAAAACCTCACAAAAGCCTACTTGGTCACCCAATACCTCGTCTCGACCAACAAAAGTTCTTTATGTAATCACCAAAGGAGACCCCAACTGTTCGTGACATTTCCAGATCTCGACAAGAATCGCATCGGTTACACCTAACCATCGTTGGTCACCCCTGACCGACACCGGTCTCTGTGTTTTCCCACGAGCCCTTAATGAGACCTACCCACCTAATTTTATCTCACCCTCTTTCACCTGTGATCTACTCGAGACCTCTGTTAAACCCTGCGAACCTAGAACCAATCATTTGACCTTTAGAATCTATTCTAGTTTAACCTATTAGATTAGATCTATTTCTTATTATATTTTTAAGTGAGATACCTAAATCATTTTAAAATAACAATAGGACTTACTTTGTTTACAACATTGAATTGTTTAAAACAGTGGACTGACAACCATCTAGGAAGTATCACACTTCCCGTATCTAGCATACGCTAGGTAGTTCACTTCCCATATTGTTTAATTCCTTCTGGTGGTCTTGTTTTCATTACAGGTAGTTCCTCCTAGCCAAAAGGAAGCTCTCATGATCAGCTGTGGATTCAAAATTCATACGCGCGCAATAACCCCTCAACTGACATTTGAATAATTATTCCTCCTACACCCCTTACCCTATATGTTTCATCAATGCTTCTAAGAAATGATCTAAGAAAAAGGTGAAACATAGGGATCGGTACAATCCGAGCCTTCCCCTTAAGGGAACCAGCTAATAACCATAAGGCGATGTCTTGTTGCCTGATATAATGTACCAATCATATTTCTGCTACATCTTGGAGGTGTTCCTTTGGAGTTTTGAAGTCTTCTCCACTAAATTTGGGCAGCGATTTTAGTGCATTAGCCGGAATAGGATTCCACACCATTGGGGGTGTGGGTAGGATGAGCGGACTCCCTTGATTCCATGAAACAAACTACCTCAGGGGTTGATCCTAGAGGTGGGCCATTAAAATAGGTCTGAGGATTCTAGTTGACTATAAGAAGGGTCTACCTGGTGGAGGTGTTGATAGAGTTCGTTTCTAAGGATACAAAGACCCTCGAATCTATCTACCTCTTCTATTTCACAGAGGAGATAACTGTAAGTATTCAAACACACCTTCTTCTCTTGTCCTCACTCTTGTTCGCATTTGTCTTGTAAACTAGAGAAGAACAAACTTAGTACTACTAAAATCAGCATATTTTTATGATGGAGTCTTAAGATGTGTAGGTGTTCGTGTCCCATCGGGCATGTCAGAAAACTATTGATGATTATCTTTTTGGATGAACCATTAGAGTTATGGGATACCTTAGGGAAGTGGAATGTGTGCCCTAAGATAACCTCTATATTTTAAAGAAGTTGGCTCTTCTCTACGGTGTGGAGTAAGGTTAGAGGAAAAGTGAAATGAAGTATAAAAGTAACTAAGGTGATACGCTGAAACAGATCTTTAAAATACATGGATATAGATCTTGGGAATCTTCTTAAAATAGCCAAATAGTGTTTAGCATGATCTACTATTTTTAGAAGTATCTTAGATTATCAGAGGCCAAGAAGGTGTAAAACATAACAATATGTAGATGATAGATGCATATAGAAAACCCAAGGGCATATAGCACGATAGATCTTCAAAATTATCTAAAAACTACCAGTAATGAAAGATGAAAGACACATAATATTGAAAGCTAAAATGCATAGAACAAGAACTCTTTATTCATAGAGAAAATAATACATAAGGCCGATATGGCATAGATTACAACTTCCTTCTACAACAAAGTCTTGCTAAGGCTAGCCAATACAATAACTAAGCCTAGAATCCCTTTTCACAGCTCTAGTATGTTTTCTTTTCATATTCTCTTCTCCTCGCTTTTTTTTTTGTTCTAAACCGTAACATTCCTTTATAGATACCTTTGGCTCTGGCTTCAATTTCCAAAATCAGACCTTCCACCGATAGCATTCAATTTTCTTACAAGATCTTTCATTTTTGGGTCAATATCTCAACTAGTTGTTAGTGATATTTTTTATCGCCTTCAATTCGTCCAAATTGTGTTGCTTCGGTCGGTGATTATTTTCTCTACCACATGGAGGACGTGCGCTTGTTTGAGGGCCTTTCCTAGGGATTTGTCTTCAAAACTACACCTAAGTGACACGTGGAGAGCGCGCGCTTGTTTGAAGGTGTTCCTTCTTTCTCTTTATTTTAAATTGTGCTCAGAAACACGTGAACATCCTGTGCATTTCTACTATATTCTTGAATTTTCAACTGCCTAGGCAACTTTATCGGGCTGAGACACATGGGTGATGCGGCACAAGTTTGAGAACATTCCTTCTTTGCTTCATGCCCCGAGTTCACCAAAGGGACACATGGACATCTTCCACATTTAGCTTCATACTTAGTCAAATTTAGGCTCAAGTGAACAAAAATAACTAGGGCCGGGGTGACAAAAGATGGTGGCCGATAAAAGAGTCTTATACAAAAAGAAATCTAAAGGTATTATCAAGAACATGAGTAATAAGAAAAACATTAATAATTCAAGCTCATAATTTAGGATGGAGCATTAAATAATCATGAATGAAAATGGCCATTATGAAAGAAGTTAAAGAAAAGTAGTAAGAAAGGCGGATAGGTCGAGTTCACTAAAATTATTAACTTAAATTGAGTAGATACCCTATATGGTAATCCAACCTAGTTAATCTAAATAGGAGGACTAAAATGGTGTAAAGTATCCTAAAATAGTATGAAATAAACTGAAATAAATATATTAAATAAAATTAAACCCTAAGTATGCAAGGAAGTAAAAAGAAGGGACTTAAGCGATTACTAGAGACTATCGCAAGTTGTCGTAGGTCGATTGTAGATTCCAGAAGTAGGAAAAATCACACAAGGATCCCAATAATATTGTATCATGAGTATCTGAATGAGGCGAGGTGTCAGGAGGGTACTTGGGGTGCCTCAGGGGGTGCAGTGCGAGAAATAGGAACCCTAGTATCTGTAAGTGATCATAATCTAATTTTGATAGGGTCGAAGGTGCCTTGGAATATTCCTTGTTTGTCATGTCAGGTTCACTGGACTGCACCGAATGTACTAGAAAATAAATGATGGCCTGCAAGAGGAGAGGAAGTATCAAAACCCTTAAAAGAAAGATACAAAATGATTAGGTCGGAATGACCTCGGTTGTCAAACCAGTGGAATTATCACTGAGCGTTGCACTACATTTTGGACCCAGATGTAGTTCTGGTGGTGTGTGGAAAAATGGTTCCATATGTGCTCTTATGCAAATAACATAATGTAGATAGAAAGCTAGTAGCTAGATGTAAAGATGTAGTATCATGTATCCATGAAATAGAATAGAATTCCTCCCCTATGAAGTGTGTGTTGATGCAGATCTCCTAGCCTTGATGTATAGATCTATGTGGATACAATGGATGTAACTCTAGATGGCATGATAATAGTAGATGACATTGAGATCCTCATTATGGCTTCATAAGTTTATATTTATAGGGTTATCAAGCTTTAATTTTGTAACTAACCCCGAAAAGGCCAACTAGGAAAAAGATAAGTATGAAAAATGGTCACAAGGAGCCCAAAAAGTGGAGGGAAAGTTAAAAATGGACTAGGGAACCCTGGTGGGACTAGGGTGCTCGGGGAACCCTAGTTTAGGCTGAAATGGTGGGAAATGATAAAATAGATTGGGCATGCATAGGTAAATGTGCAAGAATGATGAAATAAAATTAAAATAATGTGGCCAAAAGGTGGGATTAATTAATACTTTAGTCACTTGAGAACCTTCTAAATAGTAGTATGAAACTGGGCTAAATAATGTCTAATGTGCAATATTTTGTGACTACACATGCAAAAATAGAACATCACTAAATCTAAAAAATGGCAGAAATTGATCTAAAGCTAGTTAGATGACAATAATTACAAAATAAAGCTTAATTTATGCACCTAAAATTACACGTGCTACATTATCGAGAAAATCATATAAAAGGTCCGCAATGATGATTTATGTCTTTTCCAAAGGTGTTCAAGCTCTTAAACCTTCTTGCAACTTGTATTTATAGCCTAGTTTTCATTACTTAGCCTTTGCAAGCTTTTCCTTAGCTTCATGCATCATTTTTTAGTTTTTGGTTGTTAGTTACAAAACTATCGGCTTGCTTGGGTGGCGGTCTGTAACCGCCGCAGGTAGGGTGGGGTTTTGTAATCTTTGACCTATGCAGGAACCGGTCTGTAACCATCACCGCATGTGGGGCAGCGGTCCTACATGCTTTTTCCAAAATCTTTCAACATCAATTAAGACACATGTTGCTCCACTCAAGTTCACTTTTAGCACACATTTGTGAACCGTTTTAGCTTATTTCAAGCCTGACTACCTTGTGGAATTCTCTTCTTCACTTCTAATTTGTAATTGATCATGATTGATTGTTCAAACTTCCCCTTCATTGTTGATGTGGCACCCCATGGTTGTCAAGTGTTATTGTGCACAACCCACCAACCTTCTATAAATTCATCACTTGTTCTCAAGAAAAGTCCAGCGATCATTTTGTGTATTCTTCTATTGCTAAGATGCCACATTCTTTTGGAGATTACATATTCGAGCTCTGTTCACTTGTGTTATCCCTCTTCCACTTGCATTGCTACCATATTGCTATCAACCTCGCATTTCTTTAATACCTTCTCACTGTTGTTTCTACTGCATTCCCAATCCCTTGGACTCACGTGAACACGGGAGATTGAAAAGACAAGCTGAGGGGACAAAACATAACACAATTGGATTTTCCATTGCTTTGTATTTCCAGGTTGGGGTTGATGTTAGTTTTCTTCATTTCTTCATATTATTGTTTGAATCATACGCATACATATATATCAAATAGAGTAGAAAAGAAGCATTTTCATTGTTGTAATCATTCAATAGTTACAGTAGATCAATTCAAATAGGAAATCATCCATATAAATCTTCTTTACTATTGTCGAGGAAGTTGCAGGGAAGAAAATATTATAAGAAGCTCTGATTTCTTCATGTGCTTCTGAGGTAAGAATAGAGGATTAGATTTGCATCCATAGTTTAGTGAATCTTTCATTATTTAAAATAAAATAGAGTTTTTCTACACAAATAAACAACTATACCCGATTGTATATTTGTTTTAGGATTTGTTAATTAGATTAGAAACTTTCCATTTCTTTAATTATTCTAAATTCTATAAAAGCACAAAAATATTTATTTTATTAGAGTAGTTGTTTTGCATTGATTATTTCCTTTTTTAAATACCAAAAATATAGAATATCTTTAATTCAATTAGATTAGTTGTTATTTTCTTAAATAAGTTAGATCTTTACAATACATGACCATCAACGATCCTCAGAAGAATACACATACGGAAGTAATCCATGGGAACCACAACCGAACGGTCCCGAGTTACTCACGGGAATAGATATGGGACTTTTTCTTCTTGTCCTTAGAACACCATCTTAATACGATGAGAGAATTTAACAATTAAACATGTTAAACATCAAACTTGATAAAGCTTGTGATTACTTTGGACTTCCACTGGAAATAGATTTTAGAATGCACATGACCATACAAGGACCACATCTGCCAAGATTTTACGATTGTGACCCATACCTTCCTCAACCAAAAGGGCCCGAAGATTAGCTAGATCTAGATACATGATTACACTCATTAGTATTCAGGTCATCCCCACTCCCACCACCATCATTAGATAGTTTAGTGTTTTGAACAAGGAAGCTCATATAGCCCTCACATTTTGGACCACTCCGCTGCTTGCCCATAGAGTTTACACCTCTCTTGCACTTGTTCCATGACCTTGTCTAGAAACCACTACAAGGCACCTATTAGCTTCCCACATATTCCACAACTACTAGAAATAATCTCCATGGAGTTTTATATTGGTGGAGTCTCCGTGTAGATATTCTTTCAGATCCATCTATTAGACACATCCATGTTAGAGAGGCCTTCCTTACACTTGATGAGTAGATCTTGTTATTGCATGTTGAGGATATTGTATTTCCTTGATAACTTGTCCATCCCATTTCACACGCATCTTTTTCCACGTACCACATATTCGCTACATTCAGCCTACACATATATTTCCACATCGGTTGTCCGACATGACCTCAAGAAGTTGAGTGCGGTTTAAGGTCACCTCGTCATCCATACAAATTGGTGAACTCGACGTGAAGAGCTAGTATATTTTCATTTCCATTTCTTTCATCCATCTTCTCCCTCTCCCATTATTCTATGGGTATTTATATACCCCGAATAGATTGGGGACAAGAATACTGATCGACCCATTTTGGGTCTAGAAGCGTATTACTATCAAATGGGTTGGCAACAATAGTCATCCTCACTATCTAGGTGGGCATAAAACTATTTGATTCATCTACCGTGTCTCAAACCCCTCTTCCTCAAAGAAATAACAATGGATCCTTAGTTAAGATTGAGGATATTGATCAAATTACTCATACACAACATCCTGAACTCTCAAGTTTCAACAATATGACATTTACCGGAGAGTCAGGCTCATCTCCTCGGGTTTTGTTCAGACCAAAAATCAATATGTAGTGTGACACACTCCCATTACTAGATGAGGAGTATCTAACTTGTTTTTCTCAAATCGAAATGCTTCAAAATATGGATGAATCTCTGGATAAGATGCAAGGATACGTAGATGTCTTACTCTAGAATAACACAACTACCCCTCCTATAATAGAAAATATTCCTAATGAAGGGTGGCCAAACCATGAAATATTTATAGTAGGATATCACACTCCTTTACAACCTAACAAGGTTCAACAATGTGTGCAAAAATAGAATATATTACCATCATCAGGTGAGCTTATCTCAACATTGGTGGATAGCGTCAAAGAATTGGAACTTTCCTATGTTGTTCATACTTCATCTCCTATTAGACAAGGAAAAGTTCTCCATCATCCACAAACATTTGGTCAAACACCAACTATGTCAAATCCTTCTCCATTTTACATGGGCGTTCCAAGCCCTAAAGACCTCCTCATAGGGTCAAGCACCTTGAGTATGCTTCCTCACACCTCGTACAAATATCCATAAAAAACCGCCAAAATTATGTTCTCAATCACCATCCCAACTAGTAATGCAATGTTCCCTGGCTTTGTGCCTCCAACTCCGTACCAAAACAATGCCTCTTTGTACCTACACATGTATTCTAAATCACCGCAGAGGGACATGTTCTCTATTCCTTGTTTGTATGTGCAGCCACGAGGGGATGCCTTATACCTCTAAAAATGTTTACGTTGTGTCATATCAATTGCCTACCATGCCTACTCCACCTCCTCATCAGGGTTCATCTATGGTAGATTCCTACACATTGGGCATGTATGCTAAATATCTAAATAATCCTTTGGAATTTACCATACGAAGCGTAATGCTTCCACAACCTCTTCCTGACTTACCAAAGTTTAAGGGGAGGGGGATCCTAATGTACATATCAAGGCATATGCAACTACCATTCGAGATCTGTTCCCATGGGATGTAGTTATAGCAAAAATCTTCCCTAAGACTCTTGAAGGAATCACTCTCAATTGGTATTATAGGATACCTGAAGCCTCAATACATTATTTTAAACAACTTGTGTCTAAATTCATCAAATATTTTGACATGAACAAGTTACTGAGAACAAGAATCAGGGAATTCCTACATATAAAGCAAGAGCACAATGAGTCTATTGTGCATTTCATCCAGAGATGGCGGCAAGTCCTCTACTCTTCAGCAAGTACTCCCAACATGGATCAGACGAATCTCTATGATCTATTCCTTCACTCTCTTAACCGGGAAATAAAGGAAGAATTCTAGAAGTTCCCAGTAGGAGCTATGAGGAGGTGCTAGAAGGTACTCTCCATATAGATCAAGTAGCAATAGACAATGGTTGAAATATCTACAGCTCAAACGAGATATTTATCACTCCCAATCAGGGTAATTCAAGTTACCCAAACAAAACCAAGGACCTAAAGTCCTCAACAAAAACCATGGTTTTACAACTAATGGTGTTACTGACCAGGCAAAGAAACCAAATGTTGTTAACACCCCAAGCACAAATAATGCTAACAATAACACCAATGGTAATAATCAAATGGGTAGAAAATTTTCTCCTACGATTAATGCGGTGGATTTGAATTGTGCTCCACCCTAACAACAACAACAAGTTAAAACTCAAGGCCCCGCCGCATGCCAGCAGTACTAGAACCAATATCAAAATCAAGGGCAATGGGCTCCGAACTTCAATTACAATAACCAATAGTTGAACAATAACAATTGAAACTTTGGACCACAATAAAACATGAACCAAATACCTTGGGATTATGATCCTGACTTATATTGTGGTTTCCATAGGGTCCGAGGGTATGATGCAAGAACATGTCATGATTGTAACAAATTTCTACAATTTTTTCTAGAAGACCAAAGGTAACTCTTTGTTGATATGTTTTTGGAAAATCCTACATCGCCAACTCAGAAAACTTGCATGGGGTTGGTATCCCCTCAAAAACACTGCTTAGGATCTTTAGCCATCCTATTCCCATGCATCATAAATATGGTAAGTTAGATCCCAATGGTTCAAACGAGGGTATCTTGATGGGAAATGATGGTCATGAAGCTTTGACTTTGTCAAACCCATTGGTGGTACCACCACTTTGGATGTTCACCAACAACCTAATATTTTGGGTCTAGTACAGTTACAAACTGAACCCCAAATAAACGCCGCTACAAGAACTCAAGACTACTCCTCGCAGCCCATTCATATGTACTCATCTATTTCACATTATGTTCGTGAGACAATTTCAACGCCAGTAGGGGCTTATGACTTGATCAATGATTTAACAAAGACCTTTTCTCACATCTCCTTCTTGGATTTGTTGAAGAAATCCCCTACTCATAGAGCTAATTTATTAGAAGCATTGGGTCTTGGACATTTGATCAATGTCACCCCTCCTCCGGAAGCGCAAATAAATCACATAGACTTTGATGTCTATCCTCCTGGGCAGCTAGAAAGAGATGTTGGATTTGTATTTGACATCAATAAGATGCCCATATATGTTGAAATAACACATAAAGGTGATCTAGCTCTGTGTCTACAAGTTTGGATCTACAATAACCATGTTAAGCTTGTAATGATAGATGACGGGGCAACTATTAACATTTTCCCTTTCTCATTTCTCCAGAAGTTAGGCTACGGAGAAACCAATTGATCTTCAACAAGAAACACACTGAGAGGGTATGATAACCTTAAGGCAACATCAATTGGAACCATAGTGCTACCAGTTACCATGGGGCCCAAGATGATTCTTACAAAAATTTATATTATAGATCGGAAACCAACTATAATATGATTCTCGGTCATCCTTGGATACATCGCATGAAGGCAATCCCTTCCACATTATTTCAGAAATTAGATTCCTACATTTGGGGAAATTATTCATTGCATACAATGACCTGAAGCCCTTTGAAATTCACCTAGCTAATCTAAAGAAGAAACCTAGGGTGCATACTGAGTTTGAGCTCCCCACAAACCAATTGAACAAACCTATGAGTTCAACTCCAGAGATAAAACTAATTCCCACAACGGAGTTAAAACCTACCGATTTGATTGAGCATGTCTCTCGTGGTCAAATATGAAACCGTTATTGTTGAGATGGTATCGACACAAACCATGAAAAATATTGTTGAGCTTTGGAGAATGATTTACCCATTCTCCTTCCATTTGATTCCATGGGCATAGGACATTCTATGGGACTCAACTCTCTACCCACTGATGGAATTTTCATGGTTGAAGTATTAGAAGAAAGGGAAGAAGATACAAAGAGAAATCAAGTGTCAATATTCCCAAGAAATTGTTGGAATTTAAACTATGATGGAGCAAAATGTCATTTTGGCACTAGGGGTGTGATCCTTACCTCTCCTGAGGGGAAGGTCATGCCTTTTTCTTTCAAGATAAATTTTGAATGTACAAATAATGGTGTAGAATATGAGGCTCTCCTTCTTGGTCTCATAGTAGCCAAGAGGATGGGTGCTTGTAATATTAGAGTGTTGGGTGATTCGTAACTATTCGCTAACCAAGTTTTAAAGGTATACGAGACTAGGGCTGAACACTTATAGCTCTATAAGACTGTATTACTCAACTTAAGCCAAGATTTTAATTTCATTTCAATCGAAGCAATCCCATGTGATAAAAATGTTCTCACTGATTCAATAGCTACTTCGATTATCGTTTCTATCCAAGCAAAGAGTTAATGAGATACCCGCTTCACAATTTTGGTTCGTGTCGAACCCTTAGTTCAAAGAATGCCAATGAATCTGATATTTTCATATGTTGAGGCTCAGAACAAGCCTAATACCCTATACTACACAGAAAATGATGAGGCTATCTTAGGATACCTTAATGCTTATACAAATTTACATCTTGCACATCATAAGAGAGGCTTTGTTCTCGTTCCTCAATCTTCGTCCTATTTTGAAGATCACACGATGGACCCTTCCTCTTCGGATGGTCTTAAGATTTGAGAGATAGAAGAGGAAGGTGAGTTGGAACTACCTCCCGTCCCACTTGAGTTCGAAGAGGTTAATGCCTCTTTTATCAAGGGAATAATTGATATCAACATCAAGACGGAGGGAAGACCCAATATTTTTGAAGTTAGGTTCTTCATTAACTCCCGAGGAAGTAGAAATACACACAAATGTTCTTAAAGAACATTCTAAATCCTTCATGTTTAGTTATAAAGATATGATAGAAATTGCTCCTCATATTGTAGTTCACAACCTTATGAT
Organism: Taxus wallichiana var. yunnanensis; assembly: GCA_018340775.1. Classification (NCBI taxonomy): domain Eukaryota; kingdom Viridiplantae; phylum Streptophyta; class Pinopsida; order Cupressales; family Taxaceae; genus Taxus; species Taxus wallichiana. The sequence continues at coordinate 951,830,825 of CM031242.1, forward strand.
CAAACTTGATGCTAAGCCCATCAATACAAAAACAAGACCTATAAAACCAAAGGTAGCACCAATGGTCAAAGAGGAAGTTATGAAACTCCTACAAGTGGGTTTCATTAATCCGGTCTACTACTAAATGTGGGTATCCAACATCGTACCTGTTCTTAAAAAGAATGTGAAAATTTGAATCTGCATTGACTTTCGGGATATCAACAAAGCATGTCCCAAGAGATGATTTCCCACTACCATCCATTGATGTTATTATTGATGCAACATTTGGTTATGAGTTTTTGTCACTTATGGATGGTTTTTTTGGGTATAATCAAATCAAGATCTCCAAGGAATATCAAGAAAATATGACCTTTATTACTCCTTGGGGAACTTATTATTACACAGTCATGTCGTTTGGGCTCAAGAATGTTGGTGCAACTTACCAATGGGAAATGACTTACATATTCCATGATCTTATTCACAAGATTTTGGAATCCTACATTGATGACCTTCTGACTAAGGCTAAAAATGTGGTGATCACCCCAAGGTGCTTCACATTATCCTCTCTCGCTTCATCAAATACAATGTTGCGATGAATCCATAAAAATGTGTGTTTGGTGTGACGGGAGGGAAACTACTAGGGTACATCATCTCTTCATGAGGGATCAATGTAGATCCAATTAAAATCCAAGTAGTTATAGAAATGACTCCACCATCATACAAGTAAGGAATTCGATCCTTTCTTGGAAATCTCGATGTAATCGCCTTGCCGGTTTATTCTTGATTAACCTTTGTAATTCATCGATAAACAATTTGTTAAAAAGGATTGTTGCAACATCTGGATGGATGAGTGTCATGAGGCATTTGAATCGGTCAAATGATTCCTTCTGTCACCTCCCACACTCATGCATCCTAAATCATAGTGCCCTCTCATCTTATATTCTCGGCAATGACATCTCACTAGTTTGGTATGTTAGCACAAGAAGATGGCGATAAGTGTGAACGTGTAGTCTACTTTATCAATCGTATGTTGTTAGACTACGAGACATGTTATACACAGGAAGAAAAGGAATGCCTTGTTATATTTTTTGTGACAAAGTGGTTAAGAAATTATATGCTTAACCAAGAAACGTGGGTCATTATCAAAACAGATCATCTTAGAACATTTCTAATGTAGGGTTCCTTGTCCAAGAAAGTTGGATGTTTCATTACCTTAAAGGGTGAGGTTGAATTAGCTTTCGTTAATTAGAAGTCTCACAAAGGAAAAATCATTGCAGATTAGTTAGCGGACAACCCATTAGATAGTGGGGAAGTGGTGAATTATGATTTCCCGATGAATGTGTATATTACATATAAACCGGGCCACCCATTACCGCATGTCCATGGTATGCATATATTATCAATTTCATTGTGGACCACACATACCCTAAGGGAGAAAACTCACAAAAAATAAGGTAGTTACGCGTCATAGCCAGCAATTATGTTATCATAGATCAAGTGCTCTATCATAGAGCCTTAGAACATGACATGGTAGAGTACGTGTTTAAATGTCATAAGTGCCAAGAATTCTCTCATGAGATCCACATTCCTGCCTAGGCTCTATAACCGATCACAACACGTTGGCCATTTTCCGTGTGGGGATTAGATTTGATAAGCAAATTCTCTCCCTCATCTATTGGCATCCACAATTTCATAATTACGGCAATAGATTATTTCACAAAGTGGGTTAAGGACATAACTCTTATCACCATCCCAAGGTCTGTAATCGTAAATTTCATCTTAAACTAGATCATTTGTAGGTATAGGACCCTGCAAATCATTATCTTTGATAATGACACATCATTTAAAAATGAAAAAGGTGGAAAATTGTGTGAGTAATTCAAGATAAATCATCACATAGCCTCTTTGTACTACCCTCATGTCAATGGACAGGTTGAGGTAACTAACAATGCACTAAAATCCAACAAGCGTGATTGGCACTTAAACTTATTTCTGGCCTTGTAGGCCTATTGAACATTAGTAACAATGCCAATAGAAGCAACCCCTATTCTTTGGTATTTGGTTCGAAGTGGTTTTACCACTTGAAGTTGAAATACCCAGTCTTTGGATTTCACTACAAGGAATTTTAGGAGAATAAGGTTATCATGAGGCATGAATCTTTGAGTTAGAAAGCCTTGATGAAGCTCGGCTTAATGTTGAGAAGTGACATAGAGCTTACGTTGACTGGATGTGCCGGTAGTATAACAAGAAATTCTACAAGAAAGAAATATGTGAGGGAGATTTGGTATTAAGACTAGATAGTGAATAGACAAGAAAACCGATGAAGGAAGGAAATTCAAGACCAAGCATTGAGTCCATATCGAGTCATGGAGGACTAAAAAAATGGGGCATATCACCTGTGTACTCTAGAGGGTGAGGAATTCGGTGAATTTTTCAATTCGCTTCACCTAAAACGCTACTACGCATAGTTCATCTACATTTCCACATGTACATTATTGCATCCACATTGCATTTCATCTACTAGATCATTTGTAAAATTTGTAATTGAGAAACTTATCTTTCAAGAAACTTTCAAAAACTTTTGAAAACATTGGAAAAACATCCAATCACATTTCTTCAAGTATCCACATTCCTACCATCAATTTTTTTATTATTTCACTAATTCAACAAGATAAGACAAAGTTTTGACACTAATCCTAGCAAGGCTTGTATGTTTGGTTCTACTCGTAACTTTCTACTAGCATAGGTGTTTTTGCCCACAGTTTGTTCTAGAAGCTTCTTGATGTCACATCTCTCCCAGAGAACCTCTTTGGTAGCAAAAAGTTCTAAACATTTTTCCCATATTGTTTTATTTCCTATCTCAACCTTCGGTGATAGGCCCTCACATCTTCGGCTGCGTGGGACTAATGCTAGGGGCAATATCTTCCTCATAAAAGCACAACTCAAATTAAAAAAAAAATAGTATATATTTCAAGTCAATATAAATACAAAATTTGCATTTACACAATTCCTTACCCCACCAACCTTAGGTGTTGAGCCCACGTCTCTTACTAGTGGTGTGAGGTTGGGAAAAGATGGAAGTTCCCTTACTCTCCTATTCCTTATCCTTGGTTATGAGCCCATGTTTCCCTCATTATCATGGGGAAAGGTGTAGGGGGTCTCTGTAAATAAAATAGTGAATTAAACACAATTTCATTCAATAAAAAGTGCTTTAAAAAATTAAATCCCAAGAAAGTGAGTTATATGTGTATGTTCCAAAAGAGTTAAAGCATTAAAACCATATTTTGTTAATCAGGAGGCCATCTATGGGTCTAAGTCTAGATAAACTTGCAAGAAAATCACACTCTAGAATATGTAGTAAATTGTGTGTAGAGTTAGGTTGTAGATTTCTAATATTATTTCTACCAAAATCTTTTCTTTCTCTGACCATTTTCACTTATCAAAATCATACAACTCACATCCCTCCTAGCTCTTGGTGATGAGCCCTCACATCTTACTAGTTGTGTGGGGTTAGAAGTAGAGTGATTTCATTTATTATCAAGTCATTCATCACAATTTACCAAGAAAATAAGAAGTATTAAATATTGCTTGAAAAACCAAAGTTTCAATATTACATTGTGTTTGCATTAGCATCATATAAAAGCAAAAAAATAAAAATAAAATAAAATTGTTAAGCATATCATTATCCATTTCATACATTCTAAAAAGAATATAAAATTGGAGATTCTAAACATGTAGAATACACATGCGAAGAAAACCATAAATTAAGTCAACTCTAATGCAAATGATAATCAGACAAAAAAGAGGCATTTGTATATATCATAGTAAATCATATATTTTATGTACAATGTCGTCACACACTAGGTGTGGTCAAAATGCTCGCAATGAGCATGAAAAACATAAAAAATCATATATATGCCTCATAAAATGGAAATGAAGCAATAAAGGCTCAATGGCCTGTCAATCTCTTTGGATCCCTAAGATGGTGCATTGTCACGACCGGGACTTTTGTTACGGCTTTGATGTCGCGAATTCACAAAATGGTGAGAGTTACCATGAGAACGACCACTAGTTGTGGCCTCACTATGTGAATGGCTCCACCTCGCCAATATCTAAGCTATCTCATACCCCACAAAATTCATGTTTTGAGAAATCAAGAACTCCACTAGCTTCCAAAGAGGCACAAAAATGTCAATGTGGTAGCCATCCTACAAAGGTTTTCCCACATCCTCCAACAACTTTGCTCTAGTCTTCCCTATAGGGAGAAGTAAATTACCAACGCAAATCTGGTGAATAAGATCTCACCATCCGTTAGCAGTGGCTATGAAACAAGAAAACAATGGTGACTCAGAAGACCATAAAAACCAAAAAAAGTAACACAATGCGTAGTTATTAACATTTCTAGCTACTAATTTGAGAGAAGAGTGTCTACATACATAGATCTTTGGGAATCCAAATGGGATCAATCTGATGCGATTGATGGTGGTAGTGCTCTTGTAAGCACCTTTTATGCCTCCCCCACTCTTGAAGAAACATGTTTCCCCATGGCTAACTCCTCATCCCCACCTCCATCACGAGGAAGTGGCTCTATAAAACCAAATTCACCTTCTCTGCCTCCATCTCTCTCTCTTCTCTATGTAGATCTCCTCGGTGACTCTCACTCCGGGTCACTCTCCTCCTCATTTGTGTGAGTCTCCTCACCTTCCTCCTCCATCCCCTCACCAATCTCCTCTCCCATCTCCACCTCGGTCTCAATATCCACATCAATGGGTATCTTCTACTCTTCCTTCCCGATGTGAGAGAGTGTACAACCTCAATCGAAGGAAGGGTGTGGGCGTAGGTTCTCATCGAGGATGAACAACCTATCTCACCGTGATAGGGAACCCTAAAGTCACAAATATCTAACCATGGTTGACCCTAACGCCACCTTGGGAATTCCTAATGCTCCTGTATACAACTTCCACGGGAGGAAGCACATCAATATAGGGAAACTCAAACTATTGGGGCACTCTATCAAATGTGTGAATCTCGCCCTCCCGATTTGTCCACTAATTGTCCAATAGTAGCACAAGCGGTCACAGTAGTCCCATCCTGGCCCCATACTCCAGCCATATCCTAGTAGGGTGTAACAACAAAAATCATATGTAGTCAATGTGTCCCTTTGGTTGATGTGGTCCTCAAGAACCGACATGTCAATCCATCTCGCAGCCCAGGCAGGTCCCCGAGTCATGTATCCTAACTCCCCTTTGATAGGGGATGATCCTCTCATACACCCAACTCATCACTAATGTGGGATGGCTCAATGACTATCCATGTAACCTCACCACTTGATACAAGTCGTGGTATGTAGATCCTAGAATGTCTTCTCCCCGGGCATAAGTTTACCCATATTGCTCAATCTACATAACAATCGGAGCCCAACAATACAATAACTTGTCCCCGCCCTTATCTCCTATCAACCACGAAGCCAAAATACCCATGATGGCCTTGTGGAGAGTAGGGATAGGAGTGGAGTCAATAGAATGGAGCCTCATACCCTGCTTGGTGCCTGCTGACACCCCATCATCCCCCATATAAGTGGCCCAATGCCTAGCTCGATTGTAGACCCTGTAGTCTCAAGAGTCAAACATCTCCCAAGTATAAGAACTCCAAGTATCATGTACACGTCCTCAAGAGTGATGGTCCACTCTCCTCTAACACCTAGAAACTAGAAAGTGTTTTGGTCTACATCCCAATAAGAAAAGAGGTCACACAATATATGGCTAGCAGGTGTAATATGTGGCACCCATGCAATCCTCCATATCCCATCTCAGTGCAATAAGTTTGTCTTAGCCTAAGTCAGTTGATCAAGGACAGCTGGAAGCCAGTCACACTCTCTCTCATAACTTCATCTAACGTATTCTTCCTACGTGCTCACAAAACATAAAAAAGAGCAAGTTAGTGACATATATCGATAGGCAAGTTCATCAAAAACAATATAAAACAACTTTAAAACCAAAAAAATAGCTTAACTTGGCTATTTTTTCTCGTTTTCTTGACAATTACAAGACCGTCTCCTGTGCGGAGCGATAGTTTTATGACCATCACCTTCTCGGGGTGGACATCTTGTAACCACTTCCCTAAGAAGGCGGTGGTCATGTAAGCGCCACTCTGCGCCTGTGGGGTGGCGGTCTTGTCCAAAATCGACGGGTCATCCATTTTAACCCAATAACTCAAAAAATGACAAAAATAGCTCATTTTTAACAAAATAAAAGGCTAACCCATATGTGTTACCCCCTAGGGATCATTTTAAAACAAGAAATTTTAAAAATTCCCCCTAGGTGAATATTTTCAACATTTTACATATTTAGGTTTCAAACAAACAATTGTAAAATACTAACCTTTGTCCGCACCGCTAGATCTCTTGGTCTTGGAGACATGATCACAATCTCGCACTGATAGTTTTGACTACACTATCGATTAAAATGGTCACCGTGGGCCTAGAGCTCAAAAATAACCAATAGGATATGTGTAAATGAATTGGAAAATGAGTTGTTTTGATATATATATGCTTTGTTTTAATTTCATTTTGAGTGTATGTTCCCACAGGGTTGGAGCGTTGGCGCAGGTATATTCCTATCCCCGCATAAATGGTAAGTCCTCTTGTCATTTTGATTTAGTGTTTATTTTTTGATATCATATCCACTTACACTTGAGTCTTGCTTTCATCTTACATGTAACGGGAGATTAGATGGCGACACTTTGGTACATGAACGTGTTAGGTACAACTTATAACTCCCCATTTCAAGAACACCATACTCAGACGCTACGTTTTATGCCTCTCCATGGCTAAAACACTTCGCCGGTGGTAAATATGTATGCACCAAAAATTACACATGTTATATTGTAAAAAAATGGTATAAAAGGTCCCTAATGATGATTCATGTCTTTTCCAAAGGTGTTCAAGCTCCTAAACCTCCTTGCAGCTTATATTTGTAGCCTAGTATGCCTTACTTATCCTTTGCATGCTTTTCCTTAGCTTCCCGCATCATTTCTTAACTGTTTTGGTTGTTAGTTACAAAACCACCACACTGTGCAAGGCAATGGAATTGTAACCACCGCCCTGCACATGACAGTGGTCCTATACGCTTTTTCCATAATCTTCCAACATCAATTAAGACATGTGTTTCCCCACTCAAGTTCACTTTTAGCACACGTTTTTGAACCGTTTTATCTTATTTCAATCTTGACTGCCTTGTGGCATTCTCTTCTTCACTTGTAATTTGTAATTGATCATGATTGATTATTCAAACTGCCCCTTCATTGTTGATGTGGAACCCCATGGTTGCCAAGTGTTATTGTGCACAACCCATCCAACCTTCTATAAATTCATCACTTGTTCTCAAGAAAATGGTGGAGATCATTTTGTGTATTCTTGTATTACTAAGCTACCACATTCTTACTGGAAATTGTATAGCCAAGCTCTGTTCACTTGTTCTATCTCTCTTCCATTTGCATTGCTACTAGTTTTCTATCAAGTTGTCATTACTCTAGCACCTTCTCACTATTGTTTCTCTGCGTTCTCAATCCCTTGGACTCACGTGAACATAGGAGAATGAAAATACAAGCTGAGGGGATAAAGCATAACACAACTGGATTTTTGTTTCTCTGTATTTCTAGGTTGGGGTTGATGTTATTTTTCTTCATTTCTTCATATTATTGTTTCTAAATTGTACACATACATATATATCAAATAGAGTAGAAAAGCATTTCCATTATTACAATCATTCAATAGTTATAGTAGATCAATTCATATAGGAAATCCTCCATAGAAGTCTTCTTTACTCTTGTCGGGGATGTAGACACTAAAAATTTACTTCTCCCGAACCCAAACATACACATGACCAAAGAAGACACATTTTACGACGCCTCACCATATCACCCCTTTTGAACTAATATGTTTACGACCCATCATATATCTAAAATCTAAAATGATTATTTGATTAATGGAAATAAAAATTTAGCTATTATCCCCTCACACCTCACCCTCACACCTTGTTGTGTTAACTAGAACACCTCACTAACTACCTAAACTACCTCTAAAACCACTTTCCAAAAAGAACTAACCTATTTCCTAACTAACTAGCCTTCCAACTAACCAAATCCTCCAAAAATTAAAATCTCTCATCCTAACTAACCTAACTCATGGTTTATTAACCATCCCCTATCCTAATTACTCTGAAATCTACCATTTTGAGCTCAAAATAGAAGGGAATCATTGGATTTTCTAACCAAAATAGATTTTCCCGAAATTTTCAATGATATTCCTAATCGCCGGTGATCTATAAATACTAGTTTTTAGACCTCATTTCACAACATGAATTATCAAGCTTTACACGTACACTCTAGCTCAATCCTAGTTCCCCAAGCATCTAGGAACTTCATATCAACATTATCCAACATCATGTTGCTTAAAGAACATCAAATTCATCACCATGTTTCTCATCTTTCATCTTCCATCCACCTTCTTCCATTATTTTGTCACATCGATCCGCTCCACGAGGTAAATCCCTTGTTTGATTCATTTTAGACACTAGGAGAGCGGGTAGGTATTTTTTGCTTATGCGCTACTTACATGTCAAATAGAACTCTATTTTTATTAAATTGTATCTTAATAAATCTATTTTAGTTATGTTTATAAGGTAGTTAGATTTCATAGTAATCGTTAGCGATTACCCGAATTGGCAATGATTTACGAATCACTAGTGATTCTTGTGTTTTTATGCCTTTTCATCATTTTCTACTAAATTTGACCAAAATGCAAAGATTTTTCTTGTTATTTATTAATATTACATCTAGCATGATGTATTCAAATGGCATTAGGAGGCTCTAACTTTCCTACTGGCTAATTATTTTCCCGTGGTTCGCCACCCACTGTATTGGGAACAATACAACTTGCTCCACGATCTCGCACTTTGTGTGATCCATGCAGCCCCATTTGATCGCTTAGAGGATATTTTTGCTACAACACAATGTATCCAAGAAGCCACTGATGATTTTTTGGATGCATATGAAGCACTAAGACTCTAGGAGGACCTCATTCAATATGAATGCCAATACGAGACTAGCCTTGAACTCCTAGAAGAAGACTACCGCTTTCTTAAGAATTTGATTCAAACAGCCACATTAGCATATCTAGCACTGAATCAACATTATCTCACCTTTACGACACCCAAGAGGAGGATTTCACTTCTTTGGTGAAGATTATATCTCTGTCCCCAATTCGACCTTATTACGAAGAGGAGGCAATTGGTTTTATAGCCTCTAACATATTTGAGAATCGAATATAGACTAGGAATCTGATTTATGGATGTAAATCATAATTTGAGTTAATCATATATGTATTTAACTAAATAATTCATAATCACATTCTTATCGTATCACTTTGTCAAAGCACAATCATAAGTACTAATAAAAGCTAAAGTTTGTTTCCTAAGCCATAACATTATCTTGATATGAATTGTAGCTTTGTTTATAGGAAATTGTTTTGCAGGTAAAGAAACTTTTGATCCATTTTTTTAAAATGGTGCACAAAAAAACATAATCAACATCCGTAGGTACCCCAGAAACCCCATCATACTGAGGTCGAGCCCGGTTATTTTCCCCTTGAATATGTCAAGAAAACCAAGGTAAAAACCATGCGAGACATTCTAGCATGCCCAGTTGGACCCTAATCCTGTTTAGTTTTGTAATTTTTATCATTATTTTTATTGTTGTTCTTACTGACTGCCAATCATTAGCAATTGGCCTAATCGTCTGCGATTCTTATGAATCGCTAACCATTTTCCTGCATTGTTCTCTTAACACATTATTCTCAATCTGTAATATTTTGTTTTTGCTTCTTGCTTCTTCTAATCATCTTCATGGGATATTTTTTCTCTAGAAACTCTACCCTCTAGATTTGCTAAGTAAACATTTCGATAATTGCCAAAAAAAAATTAAAAAAAGATTTTTTTTAAAGAAACCAAGAGTGCTTTCACCATAATTTCTAAAGTCATCCCTTTAAATTTTCATTTTTCATTCTTGGTTGTTTATTTTCATCAAAATCAACACTTCATTTTGGGATCTTAAAACAAAACACTTGCATCATTTTTGCTTCATATAGCTTAACTAGGAAGGGAATTTTTTTGCATTCACTTATTCTCCCTCACACACAACCAAATCACTTCAAATAAAAACGCATTCAAACAACTCCCACCCAGGTGAAACTGATTAGGATTTCATCACCCAACAAGGAAACTGACTCGGTGTTCTAGCCAAGTTTAACACACATGTCTGTCGGTGTATTTTGGCTCAAAGCACCTGACTCCCTTATCACAACGGGACCGTGAAGTGAGGGGGTAGGCCCTAAGATACACTCATCACCGGAAGTAGTACTGATTTGTGCCTCACATACCTTTAGTTATATCGAGGACTCCCCCTGAAATTAGCTTTAGCTATCCACTCGATATGACCCTCATTTACCATTTTACACATTTCACCTTTTATAATTAAGCAAAGTAAGAATAAAATAACACTCTTCTTACCTTTGATTGTTTTTTATTAATCAACGCATTTATTCATTAATTGTTTTGTTATTCATTTTATGTGTGTTTGCTTATTATGGTACTCACTAGACAACTAGCACGTAATCAACTATTTGAAAATATGTCCACCTCACCGCTAGTATTTCAACTTCAATCCCCGCTTCACACTATACCACTTCCACCAAAAATTTCTTCACCTAAGTAACCACAAGCCTTGCTTTATTAGAAAAACACATATAATCCCTTTTCTGACACACAAACATGGAATGAAATAGGGTCTGGCTATAACAACAAAACCAGAGACAAAAATACTTTCACTCTCCATAATAGTACCATGGAGAAATTATCTACACACTGGAATCAGAACATTCATTTTATCCCACTGCATCGACCTCCCATTCTATAATGGGGGTGATCCTATTTTTGAAGAGATGTTAGATTTAAATCCTATTGCTCTCAATACATACTTAACAAGAATGTTCAAATGCAACCATTCACACCACAATATGTTGCACATGCTCACAACCCTTTACCCGCCATCACACAACTCATTGATCAGGACCAAGAACCTATTGTCCAAGTGAGTTGTTTCGACACTTCGGGTCAATCTGAAACACTAAACATTAGTCAATCCTAGAACATTACTGACTCTACTAATCCATTTTATGAACAACATATTTCAAGTCAACCCGAAGTATCCAATGTCTAATCAACACCAATCTGTGATCTTTGCATGATCTCATCACAAAACATGTCCACTCAACAATTCACAACTTCACCACATCCTTCTATATGATCCAAACCCCCTCCAAGTAGTACCATCACTTCCACATTGGCTCTCTTAGTCTCCTCACATGTACCAACATCGTCATTGATTTTTGTTCCTCTTTCTACTTTTGTATCATCACAAAAAACTACTCTCTACATTCAAAACATCACCATATTTATCCCTTCAACAACACTAGTGTCATTACTAGTACACATCCTATTTCGAAATACATACCACAATCATCGCAAACATTAATTTTTTATGCCACAATCCATACCTCTATAGAGCATTCCACAAGACCATATCCCCAACAGGCACCATCCTTTATCACCTCTTCTACACCTCCCCAACAAACACCTACATACTCACAGTCTCTCGCACAAACATCGGTCCCATTACAATACCAAGTATATCCAAACTCTTCAATCTATTGCTTTGCAATGGGGTTTCCCCTCTCAACAAAACAACCCTCAACAAAAAATATCACATCAACAACATATCCATCAAGTAGTATGTACCTCAAAGAATAATCCTCAATACAAATACAACACAATAGAACATTCCATAACAAAATCACCCCTACCAACATAATCTCTCCTATCAGAAAAATATCCCCAACCAAACACCCCCTACCAATAAAACATTCCACAACAATATCAAGTATAGTCGCCCCAATATTCATATCAACTTAGCCCATCCTCAAATCAACAGTGCAAGTAGACCCTCTTCATGCTCTCCTAAGTCGCATATCTAGTTTAGAAGTTGCCTCATCCTCATCCAAAAATACGCTCTCATATGAACAAATTTGTAACAAACCCATTCATCCTTCGTACCATACATGACATATCCCCCACACTAGGAGCTTCCTAAGTTTATCAAGTTCTATAGCAAAGAAGACCCCAACAACATATTTGTACTTTTTTCCATGCATGCTATTTGATATCTCATGATCAAGATTTAATGTTGAGAACATTTCTTATGTTCCTTGTTGGTCCGACCTTAGACTGATATATTAGTATTCCACAACATTCCTTATTTTCCTTCACGCAGCTCACCCAGCTCTTTTTAAATCATTTCTCCATAAACATAGCTCGTAAAATCACCTTAATGATTTATATGCCATAAGGTAGTTTAAAGATGAATCTATTACTGATTTCATCACTCGTTGGAGGGCTAATCAATTATCTTTCACATTACCATCGACATAATTGATCAAAATTTTCTCTCACGCTTGTGCTAAACACATTTCATCTACCCTACAAATTTAATCATTCCACACCTTTGATGAGGATTTTACCATGGCCCGTAGGTTGGAATTATGATCTCTAGAAGATGGTCAGGTGAATCTTCTCCCCAATAAACCAAAAATGGAGTTCTCATCTAAATCAACATCCAATCCAAATAAATCTAAAATAGTTGTCAATGTCATCATGGTAAAATCCAATCCTAAAGAAAATCCTATTATTGAACGTGTCTGTCAACAACATAAGTACACACCTATAGCGGAAACCTACGGTGTGGTTTTTTACAAGCTAATTTCTTCCAACATCATATCACTTCCACCTATCCAACCTATTGACATATCGTGGCAAAACCCATTTGGTACCATAATAATGACTACCGCAAATTCCATGGGGTCAATGGTCATGACATAGAAAGGTGTCACACATTCCACAATGTCCTTCAAGACTTAATTGATAAGGGTGACCTCCACTTAGATAATCCAAATGCACCTCCAAACTAGAATCTTGACATATTTAAACAACCTTTCCCGAATCAGCCTTCATATTCTAAATCATTACAAGAAAATGTAGTCTGCACCATTAAGACAATAACAAAATTTGAACCTATTCTTCAGTCCACTTTATTTCCTAGTGAAAGAAAGTTTTCCCGATCGACACCAAAATCCAAAGAACCCAATGTTGTGACTACGTGAACTCGTCCTTTCTCGATCGACATACAAACTAGTCTTACACCCTCATCGCTTAGTGACTCAACATCCATAGAATCAATATTTGAACCTGATAAACTCATAAGCTGTCAAACCACCACTTACCACCCAACCTATTTCCATGCTTTCACTTGACACTATTCCAGAATCCACACCCACATCTGTGAGTACAACTACACCTATACCTAGATTCACAAACATAACCATGGTACCACTTGAGACATGTTTAGCTCAACTACCCCCACCCAAACCATGAAAGGATCTTATTCAACAAAAACCTATAAAAATTAATAATCCAAAAAAATCATGTGGACTATATCAACCGTATTTTTCGGACCCCTCTTCCTCCATTAGCGTCGACTTCAAAAAATACACTGACCTCATCCAAGACTTCAAAGGGCTCAAAGGGACCAAATAAACATGGCATTATTCAAGTCTTTAAAAGTCCTTATTATGATAAAACCTATCATTTCTATGGTCCTCCACCTTTTCACCCTCCTCTTCAGCCGAGGGGCATACCTTCTTTTGGGGAACCCGTTGCTATGCCAACGCCAAGGCCCACGAGATATCCTAAACAAACCATCATTCAAAATCCTAATCAAGAGCTCTGTATGATCCCTTCTTCATCATAGTAGTTAATCACCCCATTATTAAAGGGGCACAACCCACTAATCACATTCCTATAGTCAGTCCTTATGCTACACCTCCCATTTTAGCAATGACTACCACATCCGACTATTTCCCGTTTGTGCCCTCACACACTGATTACCCTTTCGCAACCTCTACCCATACAAGGTCCTCGTCACCCTTTTTTTGGAATATTTATAAGACCTCTACCAACATTAGGTATGTCAACCATTGTCAAAGGACCCATTTCACCTACCCCAAGAGAAACCAATTCCAGTTACATTTGGTGAAAGGATGATATGCCACCATCTTAGACAATATGTTACAAGAATCAGTCATCACATTACCACCTCCTAACATATCAAACCATCGGGGTGGAATCTTGCCTAGTATGAGTTTGATGCCTTCTGCGATTACCACATAATGCAAGGCCATACCATAGAATATTATTGGGCCTTTCATCAGAAAATTTAGAATATTAGCAGTTCGCTCTTTCTTCCCTCTCATTTAGCATCAACATCGACACCAACATAATTAGATGAATTTATTCCTAAAGAATCCAATCATCAAGTTAGTGTTGTTCATATCACCACGTGCTCACAAAATTATGACTACTAACTCCTTGAATCCAAACAAGATAACAACTCTGTCGTTATACCCCCACCACTAGAATTGTCAACACCATCTGATAAACTTATAGTCTCAGTATCTTTGACCCCTAAAAATTCTAATCAATCATCATCATCTAAAACCAAATTTTCAATAAATACCACTACCTTCCTCTCACCACATTACAGAAAGTGGTTGTTAAAAATTACATCAATCTCATGTCAAAATGTCACTTTATCAACCCGTCCAAACATCACATGCTTATAAAAATCCATGTTAGAAGCACTCCAATACATTACTATTATAACTAATGATGTAAATTATTTTACAAATTTTTTAGGCGCTCTAAAAGCATCTACCGCTATCTCATTCGAGCCATCTGAAATACCTACTCATAAACCCGAAGATCATGACTTACCTCTTTTTATCATCACCCAAATCAATGATATCTCTATCAAAAGAGTCATGATTGATAGTGGTTCTACCATCAAAATTATATCTTCCCTTGCTTTTGAACAAATTAAGTTACCTAAAGCAGTCATTGCTCAAACTTTGGTCATGTTACGCTCCTTCAATGACATAGTCGCACCCACATTAGGCACCGTTATCTTACCACTTAAAGTCGGTGTCAAAAATCTACCTAAACTCTTCTACATCATAGAAGGTGAGTTCCAGTATAGTATGTTATTTGGGTGTCCTTGGATACGTACCATGTGTTGTGTCCCCTTCACTCTTCATCATTGTCTTAAGTATGAACATGAAGGGAAAACACACACAGACCCCCGCTTAACCCAAATCCATTCGTTGATTGTTATATGATGTATCATCCAAATAATGTATTGGTACATAAATCAGTATATCAAGTATCCTAATCAAGCCTCCACTAGAATATCAATATCTTCTTCCAAGTTGTCAGATGGTTCCTTTGTCACCGAGGCCACAAAACGCCTCATCGCCGGGAATATCACCTTCTTATGCTTAACTCCATTGTCACTAAAAACATATGGTCACCCTAACAAGTAACCCATGTACAACCCAAACATAGGAGATGTTATCTCACACCACCGCACGTAGAAAGGTTTTAGCCTTAGACTTTACGAACAAGGGGCACATGACCAACCTACCTTGTCCACTCTTAAGCCATATGAGAAAAATGGTTTAGGTTAGAGAAAATCTACTCTAGAAATAATTGAAACCATTACATCTCGAACAAAAACTCTCATTCCCGAGCTAGAACTTTCACCATCTACCAAGTTTGAGGATTCCATGGATATAGATGATATTGTGCCAATCCCACCCAACTTTATTTTAATCGTACTATATTATTAGAACCACTCACCTATCGATCAAGTCACTCCATCAAATCATTACCACTTACTTTATCATAAATGATTGAATAAGACTCACGGGCTTTAGATATCCTTTAGTGTCAAGATGACTAAGATATCCTTTCCCACATAGGAGCTAAAGAGCGATTCCTTCATAAATCCATACCATTTGAAATACCTACTCTTCTCAATGAATCCACACTTGATATTAACCTAGAAACCTCGCAGGATCCTCATATAGTCAAAATTGGTCGAGTCTCAATCCACAAGAATTACATGACTTCATAGCATTCCTAACAAAGTATCGCCAATCCTTCACCTGGTCATAAAGTGATATGCCTAGGATCGACCTCAACATTGTTGTACATAACATAGTCACATTCCTTGGTGCCAATCCATTCAAACAATAACTCTACAAAATGCACCCTCACATAGGTCTCCTTATTAAAGAAGAATTGCAACATGTCTTAACGGCTAAATTCATCATACCTATTGACTATAATCAATGGGTTTCCAATATCATTCTCATAACCAAAACCTCAGGAAAAATCTGGATCTACATGAATTTCAGGGATCTCAATCTTTTTTATCCAAAGAATGATTTCCCTCTTCCAAACATAGATCATCTCATCGACTTAACAACGGGCCATGAAATTTTATACCTTATGGATGGTTTTTCAGGTTATAATCAAATTATCATTGCACCTAATGATCAACACAAAACATCTTTTATCACCCCTTGGGGAACCTTTTGCTACTGTGTCATGCCTTTTGGGCTTAAAAACATAGGGGCAACATATCAACGCGCTATGACATATATCTTTCATGACCTTATTCACAAAATTGTTGAAGATTACATTAATGACCTCCTTAGAAAGTCTAAATCTTGAAAAAACCATCTCGAATTCCTAGAATCGATCTTCACTTGCCTTATTCAATTTTACCTCTATCTTAATCCTGCAAAGTGTGTTTTTGGTGTTCTCACTGGAAAAATTTTGGGGTTTATCATATCTATCCATGGAATTGAAGTTGATCCTACAAAATTTAGGGAAATCATTGAAATGCCTCCACCTTCTAATCTTAAACAACTGCATAGCCTTCAAGGAAAATTTTTGTCCATTCAACAGTTTATATCACGGCTCTCCAACTATTGCCAACCTTTTCATCACCGCTTTCTGCAAAGATATCGAGTTTCATTGGGATTCTGATTTTCAAAAGGAATTTCATCAAATTAAGAAATATTTTTTATCACCACTTATCCTCGTTGCACGGTGCGAAGTGGAGCCATTCTACTTATACATATCCACTCTGGAAGATGCCCTAAGATTTGTGCTCTCCCACCATGATAATCAAGGTCATGAGCAGGTCATATATTACATTAGTTGCACACTTCACAAATATGAGACACATTATATAGAGGCTGAAAAACTATGTTGTGCATTATATTTTTCCACCTCCAAACTACAACACTATCTTCTAAATCACAAAACATATGTCATCACTAGTTTTAACCCGCTTAAAGCCATGCATGCCAAACCTTATCATAATGACCGCATAACCCGATGGCTCATGCTAATGACTGAATTTGACTTAGAAATTATACCACAAAAGTCTATTAAAGGTCAAGCCATTGTTGATCAACTCGTTGAAGCACCCCTTCTAGATAACAAACCACCTCATGAATAATTTCTTGATGAATCCATTAATAAAATTGATGAATCGACAGATACGAATTTGACTTCACCCCCATCAAAATGACCCTCTTCCTCAATGGAGTTAAATTTCAAGAAGGAGGAGGAGTTAGTGTCATCATTATACCTCAATTGAATATTATCATTCCCTTATCATTCAAACTCAACTTTGAATGCACTAATAATATGGCAGAATATGAGGCCTTAATCATGGGTTTAACTACCACTATTCTCCTAGGTGTCCATGATATGGAAATCTATGGAGATTCAAAACTCATCATTAGTCAAATCAAGGGAGAACATTAATGTAAAAATGAGTTCCTTCAAAAGTACAAAGTCGTTGTTGACTTTCTCCAAAGATTTTTGACCATTACACCATTCGGACCATCCCACGATATTCTAATAGATTTGCAAACACCATATCATCGTTTGGGTCTCTCATCCCTTTTGAAATAGAAAAATCGAAGGATAACACCAAGATTTCCATAGTAATCCAATGTTTAAATCATCCTTCACATCAAAATGAGCTACCATCCATTGTTGTTATTAACAACAATCCACCGATCTTTGGTACACACACATATATGATTACTTCTCCGAGTGTAAAATCCCATTGGATCTGTCACAATCTGTTAAATGATCATTCGTCCTACATGTTACCTACTTTGTTATCATAGGTGGTGTCCTATATAAATGATGTTTTGAAGACATATAATACAATGTCTTAAGTCACGCGAATTAAATAGAGCAATTGAATAAGTCCACAATAGTATTTATGGTGGTCACTTCAATGTAAATGATATTGCCAAGTGTATCATACGGTTAGGGTATTATTGGCCTTCAATCACAAAACATTGTTGTGCATATGTAAAGAAGTGCATTAAATGCCAACTCCATTATGATCTTATCCACATTCCTAGTCAAGCATTGCAACATGCTCAGGACTTATGGCCTTTCTCTCAATGGGGATTAGACCTCATTGGTGCAATCAATCCGAAATCATCTCAACAACATCATTCAATCATCACCGCAACTAAATACTTCACTAAATGGGTGAAGCTATTCCTTTGACCTTGACAAAATCTAGACCTATTGTTAACTTCATATATCAAAATATCATTTTTCGTTTTGGCATCCCACACAAGCTCGTCACAGATAATCATAAATCTTTAAAAAAATAAGGAGATTAGAAAGCTCTGTGACACTTTCAACATAAAACTTATCTTTTCATCACCATAATACCCCCAAGAAAATGGGCAAGCTGAGGCTTCTAACAAAATACTCAACAAAATTCTTATGAAAACCATAAATGACGTAGATAGAAACTAGCACATCCAAATTTTGTTTTCCCTATGGGCTTATTGAACTAGTATATGTACACTGCTTTGACACCATGTCTTATTCAATTGTTTATGGCTCTGGAAGCTATTGTGTCTCTAAAAATCCAAATTCCATCACTCTTCTTATCTTTAAAGTACTTAATTCTTGATGAAGAATACCGTGAAAATCACACGAAGTTGTTTGGGCTTATAATACAACTTGGAAGACTACAACAGGGTTCTCACCATATGAGTTAGTCTATGGGAAAAATCCCTTATTACCTATTGAATTTGAACTACAAACATTGAGAAAAATAGCTAAATTGGGTATTGAATTGGATGCAACACAAAAGGAAATAATTCTACAACTCAATGAATTGGATGAGCTGAGATTGGAAGCACTTCAACAAATAGAGATAATCCAAGACCAAAGGAAGTAGTGGCATGATACACATATCAAGGAAAGGCAATTCAAGGTAGGAGATTGGGCATTATTGTTTGATTCCAAGTACCAGCAATTCAAAGGAAAATTGAGAACTAGGTGGTTAGGACCTTATCAGATTGAGTAGATATTTGACAATGGCTCTATTCAGTTACTTCCCATTGATGGCAGCAGAAGGACACTTATGGTCAATGGACACAGATGAAACTTTATAGGAATCCTCCTACCAAGGATGAGTTCTTAAAGCAAATTGAAATAGACAAGGAATTTGATCATATGGAAGAACCTAGTTCTTCCAAAATGATCAAGTAATCAGATGCATGGATCCAAAATAAAGGGAAGAGAATGAAAACCAATAAATGGCATTCTCTTCCTAAAAAATAACAAATAAAAAATATATAAAAAGGGAGGGAATGAAAACCAAGTAAATGTCATTCCCTTCCCAAAAAATCTCTCAAAGACCAATTGAAAACTAGAAATGGCGGTTGGTCTCCTCAATAAATGGCTAATTCAAAATAAAAGGAACTTCTTTGGAATTCCAGTTATCTTTTCTAACTGTTTTTCCTTTTTCACTTTTTTAGGAATGATGAGTCATCAAGGTGGAGGAATTACATCAGAAAGGACGGTAATTATGTCTTGATCTTATTAAAGGTTAAATTAAAAGTTTACATGTGTGATTAGACTTGATTTAAGTAGTCGGTATGATGAGTCATTTATTGTACATTATGATTAAAAGCAAGTAATCATGAGGGTGATGTTGATTGAACAAGTAAAAGTGGTGGCATATTAATAATGAGCTATCATTTGGGTGGAATAAACAAAGTTGAGAAGCTAGTTGTAGAAAAATTCAAGGAAGAAACAATAGAATTATATTTGAATTCGCAGCTAAACCCAGCAGTTCTGCAACCAAATCCAATAGTTCCGTAGCTAAATCTAGTAGTTACGAGAGAGTAAGGATTTTAAGAAGGAAGAATTTGAATCATCCTCTTTGCCATGGGGATTAAAAAGAAGTCAGAGCCAGAGGATGATATGTAACTTCTTGTAGATGGAGAAGTGGCAACCATTTTTAGACAAGCAAGGTGGCTGGAGTTCCTAAAGAAATTCTCAAAGTACAATGATGAATTGGTAAGGGAATTTTTGTAAATTTATAAGAATCCGAACTAAGGTTTAAATCATTGTAATTCCCTTTACTGTAAATACAATGAGCAATGTATCTAGGGTACCAATTGTACATGTCCCAAATCCTATCAAAGGGACCCTAAAAGAACTGGTGGAAACCTTGATACAAGAGGGGGAATCTGAACCCCAATATATTTATAACACTAAGAAAATCATCAAGGGGGTCAAGAGCCAGCTTACCCAAACCCTTTAATACGGTAGCATTTTTGGTGGTTAAGTACCTAACTTGTGATGGCCAATTTGGGACTGTGGGAAGAGATGTCCTTAAGATGCTAATATATCTTAGGTATGGGGCTGCAAAACCAGAATATATAGTAAACCTTCTAGGGTTCCTTTTTGACTCCATCCAAACAATGGCTCAGAGGTATTCTTGGGGATTTGGGACAATTAGACATCATGTATTAGTCCATCTGGTCTGTCAGACCACTTTCTCTCAAAGAAAAATGGAGATGAAACATGGGAAAAGTTCCTTAACAAATTCAAAGAAATCCCGATATTATTAGGAGGGGAATACCAACCCCTTTATCCCCTAAAAGTAATTTGGAGATTGATCCTCTTACAGAGAAAAAGAAGGAAGTAGGTGGAGTTAATGTGCCAAAGAGGAGGAGATCTGAAATAATGATCAAAGTCTGCAAAACCTATTGTGCCTTCAAAATAAACTCCTTCCTTTGCAGCAATACTGAAGAACTAATATCTGTCTCTGATAGTGACAGTTCACCTAAGTTGGATCATGAAGTGAAAATCAGAAGAAGCTCTAGGAGGAAGCCCACTTAGGGCATTGTGAAGCTCCTCAAAGAAGAAGAGTTCATAAGAGGTCTAGGGAAATTCCAGTGGATATTGAAGAACATGATGGTTTGGAGAAAGAAGTTGTTGATATTTTGGGCAGCATGGCAATGTCTCCTCCTTGACCAAGTCAAATTGAGGTGGAGAAAGAAGATGAAAGATTTGAAGAACATGATTTTCAGGAGATGAGTGAATCAACAACACTGTCACATGAAGAAGAGGAATTAACATCTTGGAAACAAAAAGGGAAATCCCCTTTGGTGGAAGAGGAATGCTCATTTCCCAAGGAAATTTCAAAAAAGAGGAGAAACAACAAGTTAGACAGGCTTTGTTTTTGTCTAGAGCAGAACTTATCATTAGGGAAAAGGATGAGGAATTAAACTTCCTCAAGAACAAATTGGAGCATAGGGAAATGCTCATTGAGCAAATAAAAACTCAGCTCACTAGATAGGACTGAAGAATTGACATTGGTCAAACAAAAATGGTAGTGTTATCCATATTTCACCCCCTGTGCCAAATATCGATCAGCTATGACCCCGCATAGAAAGAACCTGAGAAAACTTGTTCAGATCTATAAATAGGTTACAGAGGGACTCAACAATGGAATAACAGGGTCAAAAAAGAAGGGATAGTGCCGCAGAGGAACTAGGAGCAAGAAAGGTGAAGATATTAAGTCCTCAAGTTCAAAACAGATTCAGAAAGGTCCAAAATCAACTAAGCATGGATGAGGCAGTCAAAGAGAACCACATGTCCTAACAACGCTTCTCCAAAGATGAATCCTAAAAGGGAAGCCCAAATGAGCGAGACGCTGCCGCGTGTCCCAGGTCAAGAGATATGCCCTGCCAAGTAAAAGATTTAGCTAAAAAGTTACAAAATGGGCCGCAACTCTGTCCAAAGTGATTTTGGGTTTGTATATCCGTTTTGTAGACTTTTTTGCCATTTTTCCCTAATTTAATGCAGAACTTCAAAGGGGCATAACTTTTGAACCAGTGGTCCAAATTCAGTGAATTTGGTATCGTTGGAAAGCTCTGGACCTCCACTATGCCATGGAAGCATAAAATATCATTTTTTGCATGCCTTAGTGGGTGGAAAATAGGAAAACATATTTCACGCCATTAAAGCAGATCTGATTGCTTCCACTACCCATTTTTGATATTATCTGCCATCCTTCCCTCCCTAATACGCCAAAAACAAACATGGGAAACCAGATTTGGCAGATTTTGGGTGGATTTGTAGGGGTATTAACGACGGTGTGCTCGAGCCGTCGGTAGATTTTCCTTTTTTCCTTTGTTTTGGTCGCTTCGATATAAATACAAGAGCTCAACTCTTGGTAAATGGTTGGGCATTCCTTGTTTTCTAGGCTCCCTT
Source organism: Taxus wallichiana var. yunnanensis (assembly GCA_018340775.1). Classification (NCBI taxonomy): domain Eukaryota; kingdom Viridiplantae; phylum Streptophyta; class Pinopsida; order Cupressales; family Taxaceae; genus Taxus; species Taxus wallichiana. The sequence continues at coordinate 951,853,435 of CM031242.1, forward strand.
TTTCTTCTAGAAAAGGAATTTGTGGAATTTAAGGCCTTCCATCAAAGTCACAATATATTTCTTGCCTTCTAGTTGTTTTGTAATGTATTGTATCAATCTACAGAGCAATAAAACACGTTTGTGATCGATTCTAGATCCTTCCTATCTCTTTTTCTTGCATTTGGTCTTTCATTATAAATATGGTTATCTGTGTTTGATTATTGCATGTATTTGTTGGTTTTTGTCTATTAACAGAACTAGTGTTCATCATTCCTTCGGTGCATCACCTTGTAGTTTAGTTATTGTTTATTTCTTGTACCCCTTTCTTATCCATGTCTCCTTGGCAAGTTTTAGATTAGGTATAGAGATAAATCCTCTGCAAGTTCTCACATATGCACCTGAATAGAGGAATAAGGAACCAACCTTTAATTTGGAGAGCTTTCCCATTTTCGCAAGGTCCCACACCTTGGGGAAAGTTCAATGTTATGCAATCACACTAAATGAGTCTACCTTAGAAAAGTAGATTTTTAGAACTTTCACACTAATAGTTTTGGCATGCTCGGTGGAACCAAGAAGTCTCCATATTATTACAATAGGAATTGATGTACACTTGTTGTGATTCTAGATTTTAAGAAGTCTTGAATTGTACATCCTGGCGACTCCAAAAGAATCAAATCTACTAGTTTCAGCAGCCTAATCTTGGGAGATTCATGAGAAAAACCTAGTTTAGAGCAAGGAAAGAAGGTATATTTGAATACTTGTGTCTATCCCCAGGAAGAGAAAGGAGAGGAAGAAGAGTTCAAAGGTCTCCATCTCCACCAAGCATAACCTTGTCAACACCTCCACCTACAAGGCCTTTCTTTCAGTCTGCAAGGGTTCTTAGGCCAATCAGAATGGCACAACCAAATCCATATGTCAACTTCACTGGTAGTAGTCCACTCACCTTGAATGCACAAAACCCAATCCCGATTGTAGCATTAAAGAGCATCCCATATTTCATTGGGGAAAATCAAACTTCTCCTGGTGACCATGTCCAAGATATTGTAAATGTCTGTACAATCCACGAGATCCATGAGATGGACATTGCAGTCGAGTTACTCACCTATTCACTCAAAGGGAAAGCTTCACAATGGTTCAGGAGTCTTGAGGTAGGCTCTATCCAAAATTGGAATCAACTATGCACAACTCTTCACAATCAGTTTGGAGAGAAAGATGACAACTTGTCCTTGTTGGAGCAACTAACAATGATAAACATAGCCCCAAAAGAGTAGTTGACAGAATTCAACCTTAGATTTCAGTGGACCTGGGATAGGATTCTAGCAGCAATAAAGCCCACTAATGAAGGTGCTTTCTTATACTTTCTTAGGGATTTAAATTTGATATTTCTTTGATGATTCAGTCAATGGGGGGCACAACCTTACATGTATCCTATAGACTTTCCATAGGAGCTGAGAATCATTTAATTCAGGCTGGCAAACTTTCTCCTAGGCCATCCATGCCTCTATACCCCAAAATAGGAAACCCAAGCACTATCCAAACACCCACAATAGCTTTTATATCTACATCCAGGAGTTAAATCTCGGTTGAAGCTTCCAATTCATCATATAACACCTCTAAGGAGATTTAGGAAGTGATGAAGCAACCTGTAAAACTTGGGAAATGAGCTAAAGACCATCAAAAGATAGCGAGGTTCAAAGTTTTAGGCCATATCAGCCCTGAGACTCAATATCAAGCTAGACCCCAAGTATCATCACAATAGGCCACCACCTCGGATAGTAAATCGAGCGTAACCAAGGACAATCCCAAGTTGCTAGACCTTTCAGGTCATATGATCCAAACACAACTTCAACATCAAGGGCATTGGTTCCTGCACAAAATAATATGGCACAAGAATATGATTGGTGTTTTCCATGTAGTCAACCACACAACCAATCAACGTGCTTTAATGGTGCTCTAAATCAGGCCTTGATGGTGCAAACCAAGTATGGTCTTTGGACAAGAACCTAACCGAGAGGAAGATTAGCAACAAGGATCCCAACAAAGTGGACCCCCAAACGAGACTATGCTTGTCAATTGGTAGGCTGAGGACTTTTGTGGGATGAATTAGTTCCCTTCTCAAAGTATGGCTGCCAATACATGGTCCAAAAAGAGAAATATTAGAGAAGGGAATTCACCAAGCTTAGGTGACCCTCAACCTTCCATCACTCCACAAGGTCTTGGTGCTCCAAGTACAACCCCCAACATACTGAACCAATCCAAACCACCTTCCAAACCCAATCAGACACCGGTTGTAATGACCCATGTGCAAGAAAGAAATGTGTCTGGGAAGGGGCAGCAAAAAGATAGCTCATTCAATATTATTGAGTAGATGAAAAGGACAAGTGAACATTTCACTATGGGAGTCACTTTGGCCATTCCATGGCAGAGAGGGATTTGTTGCGAGACTACCATGCGGGAATTGGTTAAGTTCAAATCATCCCCCTAACTAGCATTAAAAAGTGCTTACCAATACACGGTTTAGCTCGGGAGGAACCAAGGAGAACAACAAGGTAAGAACCTGAAACCTCCTCCATTCTATGTCTCACTAATTATTGGAGACAAATTGGTGCACAATTGTATGATTGATTTTGGGGCTAGTAGTTTTGTGATGCCCAAACAAATAGCTGATCAGTTGGGTCTCCAATATGAAGTCATCTCTAGAGGAGTTGTCCAATTAGATGGGACAACACTGGCCACTGTGGGAATCATCAAGGATTTGAGTCTCACTCTACACGCTTGCCCTAATGTGATTGTTTTGCAAAACGTGTCAATTATAGATTTTCCACCACATTTTGTTTTGTTCTATTTAGGGACTTCACTGCCAAAATTGGAGGCTACATGTCTGTTGATTGGTCACACATGCTCTTTAGGACAAGGTATGGGGAAAAGGCCACAATCAGATTTGAACCCATTGTTGATTATCATATTGAATCCTATGTGCCTAGCCCAATCAATGCCAACTACTTAGCTTTTGATCAAGAAGACCTCTTAAGCACTTGTGAAGCAAATACCAAGGTGGGGTGTATCCCAGACTTGAATCTCGATGAGTGGGCCAACAAAATTCATGCTTTTGACCCCTATAAGGAGATGGAAGAATCTGAGCTAGGTGTCTACTACCTACATGAAGAAAATCATCCTCTTCCTGACCTAATTAAGCCAGAATACAAGGATGACAATGAGGTATGACAATTGTTCTTTGATGGCTCAAGGAGTAGACAAGGAGTTGGAGGAGGAGCTATGATTGTGTCCCCCAAAGGTATGAAATATTATTCAGCCTTCAGATTCCAGTTTTCTTGCTCAAATAATACTGCTGAATATGAGGCTTTGGTCCAAGGTCTTCATTGGGCAAGGAAGCTAGGAATCAAGAACTTGCAAGTATTTGGTGATAGTGAACTGGTTGCCAATCAAGTCAAAGGACTTAATGCTGTCAAAAATGACCTGCTCAAGAACTACAAGAGTAGGGTATGGGATCTCATGGAGGATTTTGAGGCCTTCAACATTGTGTCCATACCCAGGAAGGAGAATGAAGTTGCTGATAGACTTGCAGTAGTTGGGGCAACATTTGATGTGGTTAACAGCATCAAGAGGGATAGAGAACAACCACATATCCATGTAGTTGTGAGGCCAATAGTGTCCAGATAATAATACATGCTGGCAGGTGTTTGAGAATGATCAACAGATCATTAAATTTTTTGCAAGAAGAAGCTGAATTCTTAGCTATAAACCAAAGCAGACTAGAGCAACAATATGAGAATCGGATAAGTATACACTACATAAAAACAAGCTTCCTAAAGGATTAGTGACACTATAATCTATTTTTAATCCTAATGATTAGTTTAGGAAAGAGAAGGATAAATTATAGATCAAAGGAGAAGATTCAAAGTCAATACTAGTTTGATAATATGAAACACTTCAAATTGGTAAAGTGGCCACCGAGCAAGAAAGGTATGAATTCATACAACTTTGCCAAGAATTTCCTGATGTGTTTTCTTGGAGTTATGAAGACCTAAGAGGGTTCAATCCAAAGCTAGCACAACACACAATCAAACTAGATCCAATTGCTTAGCCCATTAGGTAGAAGCAGAGACCAGTCAACCCACATATTGAGCCTCTGATGAAGAAGGAGCTGAACAAGCTGATAGAGGCAAGCATCATATTTCCAATCAAACACTCAAGTTGGGTTGCAAATCTGGTCCCAGTCAGGAAGAAAAATGGAGAAATCGGGTTGTGTTGTCTTCAGGGATTTGAACAGAGCCTCCCTCAAAGATCACTACCCACTCCCTTCAATGGAGTAGATTTTGCAAGTGGTGTCTGGATCAGAGAGGTTCTCCCTCCTAGATGGCTACTCAGGGTACAACCAAATCATGGTGAAAGAAGATGATTAATTCAAAATAGCTTTCACCACCAAATGGGGCACCTATGCCTATAGAAAAATTCCATTTGGATTGTCCAATGCCGGAGCCACTTTTCAAAGGGAAATGGATATGGCATTCAAGGGCTGATCAACAAAATAGTACTGATCTATCTGGATGACATCACTATTTTTTCCAAGAATGTAGCAAATCATCTTTTCCACCTAAGGTAGGTATTCCAAAGATGCAGGAGTTTTGGGGTGTCACTGAACCCTAAAAATGCATATTCTTGGCCCATGAAGGCAAGATTCTAGGCCATATTGTATCAAAGAAAGGATTGGCAATTGACCCAGAGAGAGTTCAAGCAATAAGAACATTGTGATTTCCAAGTCACAAGAAGGCTCTTCAAAGATTTTTGGAAAAATCAAATTTGTCTACTGAGTTTTTTCGAAACTTTGTTGCCCTTGTTAAGCCAATAACATTGATGCTTTGAAAAGGGGCTTAGCATTCGTGTGGACATTTGAAGGAAAAGCGAGCTTTGAGGCTATTAAAGAAGCCATATCACAAGCTCCGACTCTTGTGAATCCATTTTTTTCTAAAGACTTCATATTGTATGCCTTTGGTGGTAGTGACATGACTTCTGCAATCTTGGTTCGTGCGGAACATAGAAGGGCTGAGAATAACCAATTTCTTTCTTCATCCAGATTTTGGAAGATTATGAGGTGAGGTACTCCTTCATTGAGAAGTAGGTCCTAGAAGTGATTAGAGGATTGAAGAAGTTTAAGAATTTTGTTTCAAACAACAAAATCCAACTATTGGTCTCCCATGTGAGAGTTAAATAATTCCTTCTCAATAAGGACCTGAATGAAAAACGTGTAGGATGGATCACTCGTGTCATATAATATGACATTGAGATCAAGGTCGCTAATTTGGTCGTGGAAGGGGTTTTGTGAACAACTATCCTCAGTCAACAAGATGAAACAAACAGTGAAAAGGAGGTTGTTTTTGTTCTACAAGATGATCAAGGAGAAGGGATAGATGATGTACTTGTTCCTTGTTGGACTCAAGACATGGTGCACTTCCTTCAAACAGGCATGTATCATCATGGGATGAGTAAAACAAAAAGGATACATTTCAAATTACAGGCCATCCCATACGTTCTTATTGATGGTGTCTTGTTCAAAAGAGACATCAATGGCATTCTCTTTGAGATGCATTAAGACATAACAGATTGAAAAAGTGCTACAAGAATTCCATGTTGAAGCAGTTGGAGGCAATTTTTCTCCAAGAGTGATAGCAATCAAGATCATGAAGGTGGGTTATTACTAGCCCAGAGTGTTTAGTGACTGTTATGCATGGATCAAAAGGTGTAAGAGATTTGTGCATTCTTTAAAGGCAAAGAAAATCTAGTAGCACTTCCATTGCACCCAATCTCATTCAACCAACCTTTAATGCAATGGGGATTGGACTTCATTGGAGTCATAAATCCAAATTCAAGCCAAGGCCACAAATGGATTCTGAGGGCAACAAAATATTTCACCAAGTGGACCAAGGCGGTAGCACTCAAGGAAGCTAATGAGTCTAGTATCCTAGATTTCTATAAAGGGATAGTGACCAGATTTGGAGTGCTAGCCACCATTATATCAGACAATGCATTGGCATTCATAGGTTCCCAGATCACAAGATGGGTTGGTAAGAACATGACCTACTTGAGCACTTCATCAAACTATTACCCTCAAGGTAATGGCCAAGTTGAGTCTACAAACAAGAACTCGTTAAACATCATCGAGAAGAACTCTTGATGAAAATCGAGAACCACGGCACACAAATCTCAAATCGGCCTTATGGGCTGATAGGATAACGCCAAGAGATCTACAAGTAGCTCTCCATCTAGACTTTTCTATGGGAAAGAGGCAAGTGTTTCATATATCACTTGAGTTAACAAAGCATTAGAGCTCATGAAACAACTAGAATGTCTAAATTCACACCAATAGAGGCCAAGTATGTGGAGTTGATAGAATTAGAGGAAACCAAAGATCTTGCACTCCAAGCAATAGAGAAGGATCGGGCCTCAATCAAGAGGTTCTTTGACAAAAGGCAAAAGCAAGGACCTTCCAAGAAGGGCGACTGGTTTTGAAATGGGATGCAGATCAAGCAAAACCAGGAAGGCATTCCAAGTTTGATGCCATTTGGAGTGGCCCCTATATGGTCACAAGATGCAAAATTAGCAATGCTTTTCAATTGTCTGTGTTGGATGGTGAAGAGTTGTAGATTCTAGTGAATGGGATCTATCTTATGCACTGCTACTAAAAGGGAAGTCTCACCCTGTATATATTAGTTTAGGTTCTCTTCCCTCTAAGTGCTTGTGCACATCGCATTGTTGTAGTGTAGGTTATTTTTCTCCTAAGTGCTTTGCATGCTCTAAATGCTCTATTTGGAGCATGTATGATTTCAAATTTTATAGATAGTTGTGGTATTGTTTTTTTGCTCTTGTGTAGTCCATTCGAGAGAAACAGATGAAGCCCCAATTCAAAACAATTTTCTACTCTCGGAAACCTTCATTTTGAGATTTCTTATGAAAATTGAGAGTGCAAACAATCGGGCTCATGAATCAGAGGAAGAATTAGTATCAGACCATCGTTCTTGACTCCATGCCCAACGGATATGACAAGGCAATTGGTCTTTTCATCTAGCAGGTAGATACCCTATGAGTCACCAAATTGTTATCCATATTTTGCCCCCTGGGCCAAATATCATATCAGCTATGACCCCGCATAGAAAGAACCAAAGAAAACTTGTTCAGATCTATAAATAGGTTATAGAGGGACTCAACAATGGAATAATAGGGTCAAGAAAAGAAGGGACAAGTGCCACAAAGGAACCGAGCAAGAAAGGGCAAGAAATGGCGAAGATCCTAGGGTAAGTGCAGGAAGTTGATGGACAAATATAGGGTCATCCGTGGACATCATATTGCAAATAACAACATAATATCAACTTGTAGGGATTATTATCAATACATACACTCAAAATTAGACAAAATTATATCAATATGAATCGTAGCATCTAGAATCTAGTTTCTAAAATACTAATTTTTGTAAAAAATGGACAAGATTAGCTATATTAAACACTCAAAATTCAATGACTTGGTATTTTTTTAAAAACGCCGATAAGATTATAGTCCGTTTGCCCACAATTTGGATGACCAAAAATTGATATATATATTTTTCCTTTGGTGAGAAGTTATATGCCACTATCTATCTTGGGATGGATTTTATTTTGTATTTTTTTGAGTAATATTTTATTTTTTATGATTTTTTCCGTGAAAGTGGTATGAAAACATAAAGAAAATAGAGCACTTTCCGTTTGCCCACCATAACTTCATAAAAAAATATTGAAATCAAATAATTTTTTTTTGAACATGTATATAATTTCACCATGGTTGGGATGGTATAATTTTTATCACATTCTGATAAGTGAAACAAATTTTGCAGTCTTAAATGTAGACATAAACATTCACAGGAAAAAGTGTCTTAAAGACCTACTATTAGTAAAAAATTATAAAATGATATTTATCCTCTTCTATTCACTTTAAAATCAGTATTTCTACAAAGCTAATAGTCTCCCCTACGCAATGGTACCATTTTTATGACATAGTTTTTACTTTTCGGCATGGTTCAAGTCCGCGGAAGACTAAATTTGATGTTTTGTTGTTTTTAATGTAAAATTCAGGATTTGATGTCCACTTAATTGTCCCCCAACTTGGTGCACTTACCCCTAAGTCCTCGGGTTCAAAACTTGAGTTCGAGAAAGGTCCGAAATTGACTAAGCATGGAGGAGGCAAAGTGAAAAAAACTATGTGTCCTAATGACACTTCTCCAAATATGAATCCTAATAGGGAAGCCCAAACGAGCGCCGAGCTACCACGTGTCCCGAGGTCAAGAGATATGCCCCACCATTTTTCCCTACTTGAGTGAGTAGGGGGAAACGGGGGGGGGGTTTGGTGGGCACCCCCCCCAAAGTTAGATTAGAGATATGGCTCCCATTCTCCCCATAGCATAGTATCTTCTCCTATCCCCATATATAGATAGGGAAGCCGAGGGCATAGAGTTCAGATAGCTCGATTGGCATAAAGTTGCAAAATGGGCAGCAACTCCACCCAAAATGATTTGGTCTCATGGATCCATTTTGTAGACTAGTTTTTTGCCATTTTTGCCCTAATTTAATGCATAACTTTAAAGGGGCATAAATTTTGAACCAGTGGTCCAAATTCAACGAATTTGGTACCGTTGGAAAGCTCTAGACCTCCACTATGCCATGGAAGCATAAAATATCATTTTTTGTATGCCTTAGTGGGTGGAAAATAGGAAAATGTCTTTCACGCCATTAAAGCGGATCTGATTACCTCCACTACCCATTTTTATATTATCTACCATCCTTCCCTCCATAATACGCCAAAAACAAACATGGGAAACCAGATTTGGCAGATTGTGGGTGGATTTACATGGGCATTAACGACTGGTGGTTGAGTTGTCATCAGATTTTCCTTTTTCCCTCTATTTTGGTCACTTCTAATATAAATACAAGAGCTCTGATCTTGGTAAATGGTTGGACATTCCTTGTTTTGTGCTCCCTTTTTCTTCTAGCAAAGGAATTTGTGGAATTTCAGGCCTTCCATCAAAGTCGCAATATATTTATTACCTCCTGGTTGTTTTGTAATGTATTGTATCAATCTATAAAGCAATAAAACACTTTTTTGATCGATTCTAGATCCTTCTGTCTCTTTTTCTCACATCTATTATTTTGTTATAAATCTAGTTATCTGTGTTTGATTATTACATGTATTTGTTGGTTTGTGTCTATCAGCAGAACTAGTGTTCATCATTCCTTTGGTGCATCACCTTGTAGTTTAGTTATTGTTTATTTCTTGTACCCCTTTCTTATCCATGTCTCCTTGGCAAGTTTTAGATTAGGTATAGAGAAATCCTCTGCAAGTTCTCACACATGCACGAACAGAGGAATAAGGAACCAACCTTTAATCTGGAGAGCTTTCCCATTTTGCAAGGTCCCACACCTTGGGGAAAGTTCAATGTTATGCAATCACACCAAATGAGTCTGCCTTAGAAAAGTAGATTTTTAGAACTCATTTGGGGGTGCTTTGTGATTTCACATTAATAGGTAGAAAAAGAGAAAGAATGTCAAATGGCTGGTAAATAGAATGCTATGTTAAATATATCTTTGATGAATCAAGTTGTACAAATTGAATTGACTTACTGGCCACTTAAGCAGTTGTGGGATGATACCTACAGAGAGCTTAATGAATTTAAAACATCAAATGAGGAACTAAGAAGAAAGATGGAAGAGGAGAAGAAGGAAAGGAAGGAATGGGAAGAAAAAATTTACAAAATGGAAGAAGACAAATTTAAATGTCTGGTAAAGATACAAATGGTTTGCATAATGAGTGAAAGATTACTCACATGTAGGAGACCTTCTCCTGCATACAATGTCTTTCTGGAAGAACAATTTATTTGCTAGAAGCTATCAAGAATTGCATGTGGCCTTCCACATGAAATAAAATATGAATCGAGTTCATGATAGCATATTTCTCAGCCAGTGCAGAGCATAAAAATCTTCTCTATGAATTTTATCTCTACAATTTTATGCTGGAAAAGAATACAAGCTTCATGATCAATTTATATGTAGGGGAAATCCAGCTGAATGCATTTATTTATGTACTTCAAAATCATATTGCATGGAAAGAGAGGGATTCTAAACATTTATTAAAAGCTAGTTCATCTGGCATCTGCATGAGAGCTCACTATGGAAAACCATCTACCTTTTTTATACATTTCAAATCCCATGCCTTTGACAGTCGATTCAAGGAACATTATCTTGCCAGTTTACAGAAAAGTATTGATGCCTTCACCTCTTATGAGGAGAAAAAATTTGAAGATATTTATGATGGATGCTTGAAGAGATGGGAGTTTCTCACATTGCATTGAGAAGAAGAGAAGTGATATCTCCCATGAACTTAATATGGAGTCTGGAAAGAGCTAAAGCTTTGTGTACACTAATCCCTCAGGTCAATGAAAAACATAGGGGCATATGGATGGGAATGAGAACAAGGCATCCTCTCCTTCTCACCCCATGTCTCCATGGAAAAATAGAGAGCCTCAAGATCCCACTCACTTTGAGGAGTGGCAAAGAAAGATAGAAGCAAGATCAGGGTATAGTACTTCTGAACTAAAGCACTGGGATATTCAGTTTCAGCCATTTGACTTGAGTAGTCAATTGGAATGCAAAATTCACAACCCAAGATTTGAAGAGTAAAGTTTGTAAGGGGACTTATAAACAAGTAAGTGTGGGGGAGATGATAAGGCCAAAATATGCCTCGTCAATGTGCAATAAATGATCTTATTTTACTCTCCTTTTTATCAAGTTTGACTGCATTTTGTGACTTTTGTTTGATCTAGTATAAGTTAGGATGTAATTTTCCATCTTTTTTTGGATTTAGTTATAATGTCTAAAAACTTTGTAATTCCTAACAAAGTGTGTGGAAATTCAATTTTTGTAATAAAACAGGTCACAATCAGTCATAAGAACAAAGTATGAAGCAACCAAACATGTTTTGGGAGCATTGGCTTCAATACGGCTTAGCTCTGGAACCTCCAAACTTAGTTCCAAAACTCCATCACACAACAAAGGAACTCTATCGCTTAGTTTTGGAACCTTTAGACTTAGTTCGGAACTCCAACACTTAGTTCCGGAACTTCTGCACTTAGCTCCGAACTTTCATAGTTAGTTCTAGAATAGTTCCCTTTTGTTCCGGAACTTCTCCAAAGTTCCGAATAAATGGAATCTATTTATTTTGACAACATCTCGGTGATAGATAAATCAATGGGCCTTCCAATTAGGATCGATCAATAGATTTCCAATTCTTTAGACCCTAGAAATATGTATGTAGGATCAGACAGTTGTGTGTCCAACAAGGTTCCTAACTTCCACATCTACTTTGAGCATTATTTTGTTTCATGGAAACCTATTGATAGATGGACAACTATTAAGCACTTGTGATTATAAATGCATCTTCAAATGATAAAATATATATAAGGACCTGTAGATAGATTAGAAGGAGATATAGATATATATGATAGACATACAATAAAGTTTGTAAGACAAAACATTTTTAGTAATAAGATATCCATTTCATTTTGAGAGAATCATACTTTGTCAACTCTTGATTCAAGGCGGAGCAAGGGCCCACTCCTCTAAGAAGTAGGATTCTTTGTTTTATTGGTATTTATATTTCTAAGCAAGTCGTGTAAATCATTAAGTGTTAATTCTATAAATGCTTTTGATTCTTTAGTTAAATTCTATCACGTATTTGTCCCTGCAGTGTTATAGGTTAGACTCTCATTTCCTTGCAAAAATTTTTAGCAACATTTTCAAACGTGTGTTTATTTCTAGAAATTTGTTTCATTCTGCAAGAGTGTGTTTACTTCCAACAATTTGTTTCATTCTACAAGAGTGTGTTTACTTCCAGTAATTTGTTTCATTTTTCAAAAGTGTGTTTCATTTCTAGTAAAGCACGTTTAATTTTGAAGATTTATTTATTCCAGAAATGAGTTTTTAGTTCAACAAGTTTCTTGTAGTATAATTTTAATAAAGCTTTGGTCAGGGAATCCTAAGGACACTGCAAAACCCTCTAGAAAATAAAAATAATAATAAATACCTATAATCAATTACTAAATCACTAAGATTTCTCTTGTTGCATATAGCTTCAGACACATCCATGGTATGAATATGACATCAACTAAGAGTTGATTAAATGAAGGGAATAACAACACCCATCAATCATCCAAGGAAATCTTCCTCCTCCTAAATCTGGTAGTGTAAAACAAGAGATACCCGTCATCATCATGGTCATCTGTGGACAACCATCTCTCCTAGCATCATACAAAGTCTGATAATCAAAATATGCTGATGCATATCTCACACCCCAAGTATCATCTCCATATAAATTTTGCACAATATCCTCCCTCTCTGCATCTAAAATACAATAAATGGGCACCCCCCTCACTGGTGGCCTTGTAATTCGATGATCATTCTTTAACATGATGTTCATCTCTCCAGTGGGGCAGCCAAAAGGTGTTGGTGGAAGGATTCCACCTCTATAGCAAAGAAAGAATAAGGTTGCAACATCTATGAATCTGCCTATAATACCTCATCCCACCAAAATCCACTACCTCTAAATGCTCCCAATCATTATCAGTTAAATCCTCTCTAACCTCATCCAACATCGAGGGGATGTGGTCTCTAATAGTAAGCTTCGCATCCACCTGCAAAGCACAAACACACAAAACAAGCATTAGTATCATCATAATGATACAATCAACAAAACAAAATCATTCCATAGGCTAAAACATTTATCAAAATCATAAGAAACACAAAACTTTTTAACAAACAATAAAATCACCAACGATTCACCTAAATTCCAAAGTGATCTACATAATTTTTCAGCAATTCATTAAATCACCGACGATTCCTGTTAAACATTCACAACACCCTAATTTGTGTCTAGTTTATCAAAAACAATCAAAATTTGTAAAGAAGATTAAACAAAAGTGAAGTTCCAAAACCTACCTCTACCTACACGGGCTTCCTCTTCCTACTTACTACGCCATTGCCATCAATCAAACACACAAATGTTGCCTCTAAGACAAGTTTTTCGCAAAATAGCTTTAAAACACAATGACAATAAAAACGCAAAACAAAGGGTTATATATTCTATTTTCCCCGCAAGCCAATTGATAGCGATTGACCTAATTGCTAGTTATTTCTTTATTGATGGATCCTTATCTACATTGCCTATAAAAACACATCATTTTTCAATTCCCACACAAGTGTGTCATGTTTTCAAAATACTTTAGCCTTCAAAATTTCTAAAGCAAACCAACACATTCAAAATTTGGGAATTACCATTCGTCTATGGGAGATGAGCCCTTTGGCCCCCATCACTTGGTTCTTCCCCACCTCTCAAACATTACCTGGTAAGAATCATACGTCCATAAACATTGAAACCTTTTCCCACCCTGACAATTGATTCCCCAACATTTTATTTTGCACCCTCTCTAATTGGGGCAAGCCCTTTTAAAACAGAAACACACTTGGTGCTCATTGTATTGCGCTACAATGAATTCACCCATAATGACACAAATTTTCCAAATCATTTTTGTCTAGCAATTTGCCAAAATCACCAGATAAAAAGGGGCAAATATAGACACTAAAAATTTACATCCCCGAACCCAAACATACTCATGACCAAAGACGACACATTTACGACACCTCACTATATCACCCCTTTTTAATTAATATGTTTACGACCCATCATATCTCCAAAATCTAAAATGATTATTTGATTAATGGAAATAAATAAATTAGCTATTATCCCCTCACACCTCACCCTCACACCTCATTGAGTTAACTAGAACACCTCACTAACTACCTAAACCACCTCTAAAACCACTTTCCAAAAAGCACTAACCTATTTCCTAACTAACTAGCCTTCTAACTAACCAAATCCTCCAAAAATCAAAACCTCTCATCCTAACAAACCTAGCTCGTGATTTTTTAACCATCCCCATCCTAATCACTTCAAAATCCACCATTTTGAGCTTAAAATAGACGGGAATCATTAGATTTTCTAACCAAACTAGATTTCCATGAAATCGCCAGTGATTTGCCTGATTGTCAATGATCTATAAATACTTGTTTGTAGACCTCATTTCAAAACATGAATTATCAAGCTTTGCATGTACACTCTATCTCAATCCTAGTTCATCAAGCATCCATGAACTTCGTATCAACATTATTCAATGTCACGTTGCTTAAGGAACATAAAATTCATCACCAAATTGCTCGTCTTTCATCTTCCAGCCACCTTCTTCTGTTCTTCTATCACATCGATCCACTCCGCGAGGTAAATCTCTTATTGGATTCATTTTAGACACTAGGAGCGGGTATGTTCTTCCTTATAAACTACTTACATGTCAAATATAACTTTTTTCCATTAAATTGTAGCTTAATCAATCTATTTTAGTTCTATTTACAAAGTCAGTTAGATTTCACAAGAATCACTAGTGATTACCCGAATTGCCGATGGTTTACCTAAATCACCAAAGTGATTCATGTGTTATTATGCTTTTTCATTATTTTCTACTAAATCGACCAAAATGCACAACTTTTTCTTATTATCTACTAATATTTCATCTAGCATGGTGTCTTGGATGGAATTAGGAGGCTCTAACTTTCCTACAACTAATTCTTTTCCCGTGGTCCACCACCCATTGATTGGGAACAATACAACTTGCTCCATGATCTCAAATTTTGTGCGATCCAAGCAGCCCCATTTGATCGATTAGAGGCCATTTTTACCGCAACACAACATATATGAGAAGCCACTGATTCTTTTTGGGACACATATGATGAAGCATTGAGACTCCAAGAGGACCTCATTAAATATGAACGCCAATACGAGACCGACCTTGAACACTTGCAAGAAAACTACCGAACTAATTCAAAATTTGATTCAAATAGACACATTAACATATCCAAGTACTAACTAAACATTCACTCACCTTTACGACACCCGTAAGGAGGATTTTGACTTCTTCGTTGAAGATTACATCTCTCGTCCCGCATTCGACCTTATCAAGGAAGAGGAGGAGACAACTAGTTCTATAGCCGTTAACATATCCGAGAATCAGTATAGATATCAAGAATTTGATTTATGGATGTAAATCATAATTTGAGTTAATTATATATGTATCTAACTAAATAAAATATAATCACATTCTTGTCGTATCACTTTGTAAGTGAAATCATAAGTACTATAATAAAAGCTCAAGTGTCTTTCCTAATCCATAATGTTATCTTGATGTAAATTGCAACTTTATTTACGTAAAATGTTTTTGTAGGTAAAAAAGCTTTTGATCCATTGTTTTAAAATAGTGCATGCAAACAAAACATAATCAACATCCGCGGTACCCCAAAAACCCCATCATAATGAGGTGAAGCTCGAGTTCATCGCCCCTTAAACCGTCAAGACAACCAAAGTAAAAGCCATGTGAGATAGGGAAGTCGAGAGAAGAAAAGCTTCTAAGAAGCTTTGATTTCTTCCCATGCTTTTGAGACAAGAACAAAGGATTAGATTTGCATCCATAGTTTAGTGAAGCTTTCATTATTTAAAATAAAATATATATATTTTGCACAAATAAACAACTACACCGATTGTTTGTTTGTTTTAAGATTTGTTAATTAGATTAGAATCTTTCCATTTCTTTACTTCTTCTAAATTATATAAAAGCATAAAAATATTTATTTTAGAGTAGTTGCTTTGCATTGATTATTTCCTTAATTTTCTTGAAAATACCAAAAACATAGAATAACTTTAATTTAATTAGATTAGTTGATATTTGATTAAATAAGTTAGATCTTTACAATCTATGACCATCAACGGTCCTCGGCAAGAACACGCATAGGGAAGTGATCCACGGGTACCACAACCGAATGGTCCCAAGTTACTCAAAAACATAGATACGGGACTCCATATTCTTGTCCTTAGAACACCATCTTGATACGCTAAGAGAATTGAACAATTAAACATGTTAAACATCGAAGTGATAAATCTTACGATTACTAGATCGCCCTTGGTAATAGAGTTTATAATGCATATGACCATACAAGGACCGCAACCGACAATATTTTACGGTTGTGACCCGTGGGTTCCTCAACCACAAGGGCTTGACTATTATCTAGATCTAGATACAATATTACACTCATTAGTATTCAGGTCATCCCCACTCCCACTAGACATCATTATACAGTTGAGTATTTTCAAACGAGGAAGCTCATCTAGCCCTCACATTTTGGACCGCTCGGCTAACCGCCTATAGAGATAATGCCTCTCTTGTACTTGTTCCATGACCTTGTCTAGAAACCACTAGGAGACACCTATTAGATTCCCATGTATTACACAACCACTAGAAAGAATCTCTGCGGAGCTTGATATTGACTAGAGTCTTCGTGTAGCTATTCTTTCAGATCCATCTATAAGGCCCGTCTGTGTTAGAGAGGTATCCTTGCACTTGACGACAAATCCCTTTATTGTGCATTGAGGACATTATATTTCCTTGATAAATCTGTACATCCCATTTCACATACATATTTCTTCCACGTACCACATATTTCCTACATTTAGCCATTCATAAATTTCCACATCAGTTATCCCGCATGACCTCGAAAGGTCGAGTGTGGTTGAAGGTCACGTGTCAATTTTCATCAGTATAGCTACTTGGTCTGGGTCGACGGTGACCCATACCATGCATAGGCAGGTCGACAACGACCTGAGAGGATGGTTATGAAGTTGTAGATGAAATGTGTAGGCTTGCAGGGTCTTGGAGTAATTTGGAACCTGATGAGGACCTGTAACTATTGTAGGAGGATCTGTAGAAGAGATTCAAGGGATGGGAGGTAGGACATATGATAGGAAGGAGGATTTTTATATGTTTTGGATAAACAAGACCCGGTCGATGATGACCAAGGAGGATCAATGTCGACTATAGCAAGATTGGGATGAGGCTGAGAAGAAATAGATAGTTGTGACAACCTGCAAACACTAGGACTGAGCTAAAGGTTATTGAGTGATGGTTGGATGTTTCTCTAGACCTGCAAAAGGTTAACTGTAAGAAAGATACGATAATTTGATAGAAAACTTGATAAAAATGTTATAAAGGAAAGAAAAGGTCACGAAGGAAGATCATGAGTGATGTAAAACATGTTTGATGATGGATAGGATTTCTGTAACTATTGTAGGAAGCTCGGAAGTTGGGAAGAATCTCTAATTTTTCTCTAGTTTCTTGATTGTCGAGTGATTGCATACTTCATAATGGAAAGAAAACACTTGTTTTAAAGTGGGTTGATGGTGGTGGGCCTGGTTTTCAATGATTATGGGGAAGTTTCCTTTCGGGCTTGCTTTTCAATTCTAGTCGGGATTTTGATGCTTTTAAAGATTAGGCAAGTTCTTTAAAGCATTAGGCAAGATTAGGTGACTTGGGGATAAATCCAAGGTAGTTAGGGCTTACAAATAGGTGGAATGAAAGTTAGAAAAGTATGATGATTTATATGTAGGATAAAAACATCCTAATTAAAAAGTTGATTAGGAAATGATGAGGGTTAATTAATTAATATGAATTAATTAATTAATAGGATCAACGTGGATGGGATAGTTGGGCATGTAGATTATTAAATGATTAATTAGTTAATGTTGTTTAATTAATTAATGAAGATGCATGACACTATGTGGATGTAATGGATGCAGCTCTAGATGGAGTGATAGTAGTATGTGACGCTAGGACCCTCATTATGGTCTTATAAGCTTTATATTTATAGGGATCTCAAGTTTAATTTTGTAATTAATCTCGACAATACCGATTAAGGAAAAGATAAAGACAACCAATGGCTAGAAAATCCCCAAAAAAAGTGGGAAAAGGATGTGCATAGACCGAGGCACCGCAATACAGTTGGGGTGCCCTGAATTTGGGCTAGAAAGATGGGACATTGCGAAAATGGGCGGATAAGTGTTGGAAAAATACACGAAAAGTACGAAATAAAATATAAAATAAAGATGGCCAAAAGGTGGGATTAATTAGTACTTTAACCACTTGATAACCCTTTAAATAGTAGTATAAGACCAGAATAAATTATGAGTAAAATGCATAATTTTGTGTCTAAATAAAACACTTGTTTCAAAGCAGGTCGACGCGACGATGGGTTTGGGTCATTGCCGATTACGGGAAAGTTTCCCTTTTAGGCTTTCTTTTCGATTCAGTTCGGATTTTGATGCTTTTAAAGATTAGATGAGTACTTTAAAACATTAGGCGGGATTAGGTGACTTAGGGATGAATCCAAGGTAGTTAGGGCATAAAAATAGGTGGAATGAAAGCTAGAAAAACAAGATGATTTATATGTAGGATAAAAGCATCCTAACTAGAAAGTTGATTAGGGCAATGACGAGGGTTAATTAATTAATATTAATTAATTAATTAATTAATATGATCAATGTGGATGGGATAGTTTGGCATTCGAAACATTAAATGATTAATTAATTAATGTTTTTAATTAATTAATGAAGATGGGATGGGCATTTAATAAAAATATGCGCACACATGCAAATGAAGGCATAAATACCGATTTTAGGTGTCTACAGAAAGTTGGTGTGGTTTGCACAAATGGATGTTTCATGAGATCTAACAATAATGTATGTGATTGGCATGTAATTGGATTTTCAATGAGTGGTTACATGAAGTATATTTTTTTCTTGGGTGGTCTTGAGGCCCAAAGGTGAAGACATGGTGTTGGAAACAATTGTTTGATGAAGGATATGAGCCTTTTGGGTTGTGTTATGAATTATTTGATTGTTGAAAGAAAATGTATGACCATGGAAGATGTTGATATGTCATATTATACATCCGTGATGAATTTAAGAGCTTGAATAAGAATTGTTTTGGTGTTTGTGGCTTTAGCTCATCTAGGTGCTTGGGTTTTGAGCTAGTTTTGTGCATGTTTTGTGTTTTTGGGCATGACCGACCTACATGGAAGGGTTCATTTTAAGACACCCCTATAAAATTGAAGGTGGAAAATACCTGGCGAATATCCCCAGTAACCACTTTCAGCGAAAGGCGAATTTGACAATATTCAAAAACAAAATTTTACTGTTTTTCAAGGCTAAATCAGTGACGTGCGACAACAGGAATCCTTAATGACGCACGTCACTGGCGCGACAATAGCTCCTAATGACGTGCGACACTGGAGCGACACTAGATCGTAATGACGACGCCGGGTTGATTCTATTGACGCGACATCGTTTTCTATTGACGCCGCGACACGTCACTAATCGACGCTAGCGACATTACGCCATATCGACGCGTGACATTGTCCTCAATTGACGCACGACATTTTCCTCAATTGACGCGTGACATTGCCCTCTATTGACGCGCGACATTGTCCTCTATTGACGCGCGACATTGTCCTCAATTGACGCGCGACATTGTCCTCTATTGACGCGCGACATTGTCCTCTATTGACGCGCGACATTGTCCTCTATTGACGCGCGACATTGTAAACAAATGACGCGCGACACTGTAATCAAATGACGCGCGACACTATAGACAAATGACGCGCGACACTATTGATAAATGACGCGACTACGCACGGACATCTATTGACGCGTGCGACATCAGTAATCAAATGACGCGCGACACTATAAACAAATGACGCGCGACACAGCCTTCTATTGACGCACGACACTGCTTCTATTGACGCGCGTCATTTGAAGCAAATGACGCACGTCAATAGGGGACAGTGACGCCCATATTTAGGTTATAAATACCCTTATTCCGCTCATTTTCTCGTTTACGTTTTCCCGTTCTTGAATTTTTGCAGGTCTAAATCTTTGACAAAGACGCAATTACAGCTACAATGTCGACTTCACATGCCTCCCAATTGCAAGTTCAGCAAGAAAATGAAGAGAATCCAAGTCAATCGATTTCCAAGATAACCTACAGGAATCCCTTATGCCCTCACATCCATACGGCTTTAAGGATGTCTCCAGAATATCAAGGTATAATTGAAGAGTGTGGATTTACAGGGCTCGTTAATATGCCCCATTTCGAAACAGATCCGGATATTTTGAATTACCTTCTGTCATGCTACAATTCAGAGGACGGTATATTTTATGTGACTCTGAACGATGGCCAAATGTTCCAATTCACTATTGAACCGAATGACATACATCGGTTTACCGGCCTTCCTATCAGAAATTTACCAACCTATTCTGACAACCAAGGCAACACTCGTGGAAGAAAACAAGAAATTTCTCGAATCAAAGTACGGTTTCCATGTTGATTGTAAGTATAATTCGTTTTAATTCAAAAAATTTATTCTGTTTTTTATTCTGATACAATTTGCTGTTATAAATTGATAGTAATTTTCATTGTTTCGCATTTGCAGCCCATGTCAATAAATCCAGGCGTGGTGTAGATACACAATCAATTGCACACCACTTTCTTGCTGCACTTATTGCATTTTTTCAAGCCAGAATTGTTATGCAGGGTCGCCAAACAGATATACCAAATTGGGCCATTGCATACATTTGTGCCACTATCTCAAAACAAAAATTTGATTGGTGCACATTTCTATCCAAAAAAATAAGAGCTGACATATCAAATTCGAAAATGTCAGAAAAACCTTTCATTTATTCAACAAACTATCTCCTCGGCTTCTACTATGAGGCACTTTTAAATTTAAAAGCTAAAGAAATTCCTACTTGCTCTGATGAGGCTTTGAAGAAATTCTCAATTCCATTTGCAGAACAACAGGTATAAACTATTTAGTTTGTAATTGTATTACAATTTTCTTCATTACAGTGCGAAGTTATTAAATATTAAATTTTAATGTTTTGCAGAGAAGATATCTTGAAGCCATTCCCAAAAAAAAAAAGATGTCGAGAGGAAGAGGCCAACTACACGCGGAGGCTTCGGGGGACTCCCATTCAAATGGAAGCTCACTCCTCTCCAGACCCTCAACAATTTGAACTTGTTAAACGCCAGAGAAGTAATACATTCTCATATATTAATTACAAATTCCAAAGTTGCAGATTTATTTTTCAATTTAAATTTTAGCAAAATGAATTGACAACATTTAATATTGATGAATAGCAGGGACTATGGAACCTTCTTCCCCAACTCACTCAATACAGTCGCATGCATTGATATCTTCTGAACAGCCACTGAGTACAACTCCTACAAGGCCACCCGTAGCACCGAAAAAAACAACCCCTCGACAACAAGGTACAACTTTTCTATAGAACGTTTAATTTCGTAGTTTTGACTTTATGAATTGTTTTAATATTTTTAATTTTTTCTTGTACTTTTCAGCACATGTCAGTCATGATCAAGCCACGGCACCGACACCCACTCAACCATTAATTTTTAAAATGCCAACCAGAGGAACAGTGAAAAAGACCATTGGTAAACGCATGCCTTTTGCTCCGGCCCCTAGCGGGACACTAAACCTTGACTCCTCGTTTCGAATTCCAACTCTCTCACTTGGTGGCTTGCCCAGTGCAACGGGCATATCTGTTTTGAACAATATAAATTTAGATGAAGATTATTTGGGCATTGATAGCAATGACCCAACTGGTTTTTTCGATACCCGCGAGATGATTCAAGGCCAGCAGGTATACTTCAGTCTTCAAATTTCAATTTTAATATTCTTTACAATTTTTAATTACATTCTGATTTATCTAAATCTAAATCTTCAGTCTTCAAATTTATTTATCTAAATCTTGATTTATTTTTTCAACAACAGGATCAGCCCACCCAAAGACAGAAACAAGGAGCAGTTGATCTTGGTCATGGTGAAATCCCCCACACTTCTCCAAAGAAGATCTTACGCCTCGATTCGAGATAGTGAAGAGTTTCCACCTTTTCCTTTGGAGAACTTAATTGGTAATGATTGTCAATCCCATGTCAGTGAGTTTATAATTCCTCAAATCCAACAGCTTATAGAATGGGAGAAAAGGGCTAAAATTCTTATCAATGAGATTATTAGTCGTTATGAAAATTATTGGCAAAGGGATAGTTTATACGCTGCAGTCCAGAATCAACCTGCAAAGATGGATTCCTTACTTACCCAAGTAAAATGTGGGACTGTCACATTTAATAACGACTATAAAGATGGCATTCTAGATAAGGCACTAAACAAATTGGAAAATATTAGTGCCGAGGCCCAGGCATATTTTAACAAATGGTCAAAGGACAAGGATTTGGTATCAATCGCAAATGCCGAAAGAGATAGAGCGGTTGTAAGTACTATTACATTCTAACAATCATTTTTGTTAATTTGAAATTTTGAATTTACATTAATACTTTGAATTGACGTTACTCTTTTTGTGCAGTTGAAATATGAAAATTTGAAGAGTCAGGCGAAGGTTTTGCAAGTTCACTTGGAAACAGCAAAGAACAGCTTATCCGCAGCAAAAAATTTGAAGCAAAATATTGTTTTGGTTAACAAACAAAACAATACACTAAAGCGGATCATTAAAGAGCATGGTCTCGACCCTGACATCTTGTTCAAAGCCAAAGCAGTTGCTGATCCAAATTTGCTGTCGCATGGAGATGCAACAAATCAAGAAGAAAGAATTATAAAAAATCTGGACAGTGCTGCAGAAGATCTTATAAGTTCAGGGGTTATTTCTGCTATTGGGGAAAGGGTTACAACCATAGTGGAAGAAGCCGTTGGGGAAGGGAGCAGAGGAGTACAATTGGATAAAGAAAAAGAGGGTTGAAAACTAGAAACTTTTATTATTGGGGAAACTATAAATATTGAGTTTGAAAACTTCTAATATTGAGTATGGTATTTGAATTTAATTATATACAATCTTTAATTTTGATTGCATTAGATGGTTGTGAAAATTAGAAACTTTTATTATTGACTAAACTTTTAATATTGAATTTGAAAACTTCAACTATTGAGTTTGTACTATGCTATTTGAATTTAATTATATGGTGATTAGATGGTGATTATCATGAATTATATGTATGTTTCTTGTTTACTTGCATTGTCATGAATAGTATGTGGACGTAGATGATGAATGATGACAATTGATAATCAATGATAGATGATGATGAAAGACGATGATCGATTTAATGTGTATAATGTAAAATTTATTGCCTGAATATCTTGTGGGACTTTAATTATCTTGAAAATTATGTCGTGGGACTTTAATTGTATCTGTGGGGTTATACTGTCTATGAAAGTAGACTTAAGGTTGACAGGAGTTAAGAATCTGTGTTGTACTATGATTTTTCAACGTGTTGAGGACTTCAAAGTGTGTTTGGATTTTATGAATGACCTTTATCAGTCTAAAATAAAGATATCCAAGTCAATGATGCTAAGGTCTAGCAATCTGTCCTGTTATCTAGTTGGTAAAGCTCATCCTTGTTAAGGAATTCATGAATTGAATATTGGAGTGTCAAGTGCAAGTTACTCTGACAGTGCTTCAAGCTGACTCAGTCCTAGTTGGTGATGAAAATTATCAGTGCTTCATGATGTACAAAGTGAAAGAATTTCATCAAGGAGATTTATAATTCTCTAAAAGTGGTATAAGACCATGTCAAGGTGTTGATTCATCAATGTCTTGTAGTTCTAAAAGGTGACATATTAAGAGGACCTTGTTTTATGCCTTAAGAAATGTTTTCACATCTTTGAGGAAAGCTCAAGTCCTGCCAAGACCCAAATGTCATGCTATATGTCATTATGTGGTCTATCATGGTGCTTTGAGACAAGAATGTATTGCTACTACAAGAAGATGTATTGTGTAATAGAGGTTATACTTCCGATTCATGCTCAATGTTAGGAAAATGAGTATCTACAAATGTTATAAAGTTGAGAAATCTCATATTGATGTTACCTTGTCATAAGATTTCTGCATAGTAAGGAAGAGTATAACAAATTGTTTCTATATGTCATTATGTGGTCTATCATGGTGTTGAGACAAGAATTTATTGCTACTACAAGAAGATGTATTGTGTAATAGAGGTTATACTTCTGATTCATGCTCAAAGTAGGGAAAAATGAGTATCTACACATTGTTTCTTAAAGGATTCTTAGAGGTCAATGCAAGGTTTGACAGTGGCTCCAGGAATGCGTTGATTCAAATGCTCATCTATCTTTGCATCACAAGGTTATTGCCTATAAAGGTTGTGAGTTAATGAAAGTGTGAAAGATGATGTGATATGTGTAAGGTAATTGGAAACAGTCTCTTCCAGTACAAGAAGATTCATGGTGTATGGTCAGGTTATCTAAGATGAGCTTTGTAACTTTGTTTGACCTGAGGAGTGCAGTGGAAAAGTTTAAACAAAAAAAAGATCTTAAGAAAACTGATGGAACCAAGAAGGGGAAATTAATTGATGTTCCCAAACTTGATGCAAATCAAGCAGGAGGGAAGAATTCTGATCAATGTACTTTAATATTAACGGAGGGTGACTCAGCCAAGGCTCTTGTGGTTTGAATCAGGGAAATGTGAATATTGAATTTGGTAGTATTGTGACATGTTTCGACATCACTTTCCAATTTAATTTTTGTTATTTTAGTTATCTTTATCCTATCGGTGGCAGAATATCTATTTATTGGGAAGCTACCACTCACCAACAAATGGAGAATAAAGAGATAGTAAATAGAAAAAAATCCTTGGTCTACAGAAGATAAAATATATTAAAAATAAATTAATATAATTCTAAGAAATCAAGAAAGAATCATCACTGGTAAGAAATTAAACATAATTGCAAATATGCTAGGGTTTAGCTTACCTCTTGCGTATTAGATTGCTGTGAAATCATCAAGGGTAACGTGCTAGATCTTTGTTTCACATGACATTGTAGATGGAGGGGTGAGTTGCTTGACATTGTCAGTCCTGAGAAGTGCCAGCAACATCTTTAAATATATAGACCAACAATATCTTTAAAGGTCAAGTAAATATAAATATTATGTTGAAGAAGATACCTATTTAAAATTGAAATCATCACCGGTAATGTGCTAGATCTTTGTCTTAAAAAATTCAACACAAAAAATTGATTAGTAGATAGATGGGTGAGTTGCCTGACGTTGTCAGTCCCGAGAAGTAAAAGCTTCCTCGGACGGATGTCAACCCACGTTTTCAAAAATAAAATTTTTGTATTTAACTAAATGTAAATACATACACCTGTAACATCTTTAATTATAACCAGAGCTGAAAAAAATGAATAGTAACAAACAATAAGATTAAGGGGAAAAAGATACTGCTTAAAGTTGAAATCATCAGCACGCCACTTGGTAATGATATAGATCTTTGTTTTAAAAAAATCCAACACGAGAAATGGATTAGTAGATAGATGGGTGAATTGCCTGACATTTTTAGTATATAGACCTGTAACATCTTTAATGATAAAGATAAAAGATAGATAAAGAAGATACCTACTTAAAGTTGAAACAATCCATTATCAATAGCTTCATCAAAGTCGATGTTGTCTTCTGTAGAATGTGACGAAGAGCCAATTACACTCTCAAGGTTGGGAATATTTGTACTTGTAGCTGTATTATTTACATCTCTTTTTCGCAAAGGGAATTTCCAGTGAGCAATTGCTCACAAAAATGATTAGTAACAAACAATAAGATTAAGGGGAAAAAGATACCGCTTAAAGTTGAAATCATCACTTGCCATTGGTAATGAGCTAGATCGTGTTTTAAAAAATCCAACACGAGAAATGGATTAGTAGATAGATGGGTGAATCGCTTTGATATTTTTAGTATATAGACTGTAACATCTTTAATGATAAAGATAAAAGATAGATAAAGAAGATACCTACTTAAAGTTGAAACAATCCATTATCAATAGCTTCATCAAAGTCGATGTTGTCTTTCGTAGAATGTGACGAAGAGCCAATTACACTCTCAAGGTTGGGAATATTTGTACTTGTAGTGTATTATTTACACCTCTTCTTTCGCAAAGGGAATTCCAAAGGCGCAATTGTGCTCACAAACGGAAAGGTTTCGAGGAGTATCGTGAAACGTAACACCTCATGCAACTTTCCGATTTTTATCCAACCTGTTTCTCGTTTTGATTTTATAAATGACAATGCACCGAAAACTCTTTCATCCTCCTGACACTCCCAAAATCATTGTCCGGCATAATTCATATAGTCTCGAAATACTCACCGATATCTTCTTGTAAGATAGAACTTTGATAGATTCCTCTCCACAAACCTTGTAATAGCACCACTTTCGTAAGGTTGATCTAAATTGTTATATTGGTTCCTCATTGTTGTTGCAAAATTGGTTCGATTGAAACTTTAATAAATCGGCATTCAATATACCTTTGATTTCCGCACCCTTGAGCTCGATGTCTTAGTAAATTGTTCCATTATTGTACCCATTGATTTATGGAAATGCTTATCGACAAAGTATGCACTGCCACCTTCTATATTCCAAAAATTTGGATTCATCACACCCATGACTTCAAGAATTTTATCTTTACATAAACGCTCCCTAATTTCGATGACAAGGTTTCTGAAATTTTTTAAGCTTTATTCTCGGTTTCAACTATCACGACTCAAACAAATTACGTGTCACAGAACATCTTCTCATTCCGATCCTGTAATATCTTGACATCTTTGCAAAATGTGCATATGTATTTCCTTGCCATTAACGAGAGATGCATAGGTGATCGTGGATATTAAATCTCAAATAGGTGTTAGGATTTTTAAGATCTAATAAATCTCTCCAATTTTCAAAAACAGTGCATCAAAACTATCACGGGAACAATACAATATATCAAGACTTTGACATACCATTTTCCTCATCCGTATAAAATCCACAATATAGATCAATCGCCTGTGCATGCTTCATCGATGTATTGATCTCCTTTAACATTGGAAGAATACCAACCAATGTAAGCAAAGTCTCCAAATCGAGTTAAGCGGAACAACAGTCCCTTTCCCTATCAACTTCATGACGGTATTTGTGCATGAAACCAACCAATGAAGGATACTCCTCACGAACTCGCATTTGGTTCATACAAAGAGATCCATCTAGTCTCCACATCCTTGAAGTTTTTTTTCCGTCTGTAATTCCAATTGCAAATTTTGGAACTCGTAAAACGCTTTGGGCTACTTGACATATAGGCATGGAGTTCTCTTATTAGGTCTTCTAATTTAGCAACATTTTCATGGTTGCTTACCATTTTATACGCTAAATTCATTACGTGAGCCATGCGGTGAATTGGTAGCATATATGGGGCCACCGTTGTTTGTAATCTAACACAGAGCCTTATTCGGTGACCCCGCATGACAGATGATGCACCATCCGCTCCAACGCATACCAACTTCGTAGCAATTTCATAATCAGTCATACCAAGCAACATCTTTCAAATGAGAAACAACTATTTTGTAAAGGTTTTCAGCATTGCAGTTTTCAACCATTTTCATAACACCCAATGATGAGGTGTCCTTATATGATTTTCTAATGTATAGATGTGGATACATACCCATGCGGTGTTGTCGATCATTGTCACTTCATCAATTGAAACAGACATAAAGTTTTCTTTTTTACATTCTCTTTCAAATCTTCCTTCTCTATCATCGAGAGGCATTTTGCCATTTCCCATCCACTACTCTCAGACCAATGAGACTGAGGTACATTCAGCATTCCGTTAAATTGATACAAAACTTTGAAATCAAGGAAATCTGACATCGCCCTTCCTTTTTTAAGTATTTGAAAAAGAGTAGAGAATTGTATGAATTTTGCATGTAGATTTGTTTCTTTCATCTTACCAATATGCGATGTGATTGTTCCTCCCTTTTCCAACAGATGTCTGTGTTTTTTCTGCTCTGCCTCATATTCCGCTGCGTATCTGACATGCATGCACTCCTTTTCAGTTTTCCACCTATGTGTTTTGATTTTCTGGCCATCCGCCCCTGTTACAGTTAAATATTGTTTTCCACAATGTTTTTCTATTGTGTCCAGCTTCAGTTGCATTTTTTGTTGCTTTCCCAATTTCCACGTACATATTGTACATGTACATTCACATGGGATTTCTTCAGAATTAGATGATTGTACAGGTTCAATAAATGGAAATTTAGCTGCCCAATCAAACTTGTATGTCCTGCCAATGGTCCACATATTCTTGTTTGTTTTCAATGCTTTACTTTTTTGAGTAGAATTTTGAGCAATATCGCAATCACCTGGTTTCCTCTTTCTTGGACCAGAGTTTGATATTGATTTATGTCTTCCATTTTGCCGAGTGTTTGTATCGTGATATCTAAATTTGCACTTGGGTTGCACCCCAATAGGAACAATATCTTCAAGATCTGGCATATTATCGTAGGTTTCATTTGTTTGACTGTGATACTATGCAGAATGCATGTCCACCTCAATAATGCCTTCCACACAGTCAGTATTCTGATTCTTTTTGGTGGCATCTATATGATTGGTATTTACATTATCTGTATCCGCAGAGTTTCCAAAATACTTGAAGAGTGATTTCTGAGATTTCTTACTTACTTTTAGGTTATTCGTATTCTTTGAGCTGGCACCTTCCATTATTCTGAAAAGAGTCCTGCGTCAGCAAAAGAACCAAGAAGCGACTCTGTACAGTCTCGAGGTCTTGTCGCGCGTGAACTGTCAGATGTCGCGCGTCAACACTGCCCAGGTCGCGCGTCAACACTTCCTCTGTCGCGCGTCAAGCCTTCCTCTGTCGCGCGTCAAGCCTTCCTCTGTCGCGCGTCACTTCTTAGCCCAAGTCGCGCGTCAGTATATCTCTTGTCGCGCGTCAATACAGCTCTTGTCGCGCGTCAGTACAGCTCTTGTCGCGCGTCAGTATATCTCTTGTCGAGCGTCAATACTGCATTTGTCGCGCGTCAACAATCACAGGATAACAGTAATATGAATCTCTGGTGCAAAGGGTATGCGAGTTCAAATTTCACAGTATTGGTAATTTGGTAAGCTACTTGAGGTATACTACCCGGTGAATCACATAGGTTTTTATAGGAGATGTTTTCAAATGAAGGCGAAGCCGACCCCCCAAAAAAAATATACTTTATATTTTAGGCGAACAGGACACCGACCCACTCCGAATAATTCGCCTTTTCAAATTTTCCTAAAATGAAATTTTCGCCATATTACGAATATTCACTGCTAAAATTATCCCCGCTACATGGGCCTAATGTGAACATTCCTATGAATGTATTGGGATTTTTTTCATTTTTATTGGTTGTACTAAATGAGGGATACCTACTTGCTTTATGTTTATGAGATGATAAGGGTATAAAGCTAGCACTTGAGTTAAAATTTGAACTACTTGTGCATAGGGGAAAAGTGTGACCCAAGAGAAAGAATAAAATAGGTATGAATGCATATATTCATAGCTAAGAGAGTTGGAAAAAGGTTGAGGAATGTTAGAGAGGATGTGTACAAGGGTGTGAGGCCAAGTTTTTCCATGAAAGATTAAGATAGAGCTAGTTGAAGGAGAAGCATGTGATGAGGGTTTTAAGGATTTTATAGCTGAATCTTGGGATCACAATTAGCCATGGCATCAACATATTTTCAATGGCCATAATTTTTAAAACTATCTTATGATGAGTCATATTTATAGGAGTCTCTTGTTGTGAGTAATATCAACAAGGGTTTAGGGATTGGTGCTCCTTATGGGGTTCGTGCCTCAGTAAATAAATCTCTTGTGATGTGTAATATTCACTTGAGTATTTTTTGTGTGTAATATTAGAAAAAATTTTAGTGGGTTTTCTTCCCCTTGAGGGTTTCCCACTTATATCTTGTGTTATGGTGTTCTCTCTCTTGTTCATGGTTATTTGAATGAATGTTGTATGATGTTGTGCACACATTAATGAATGGATGGTTTATGGTTTAAGAAAGTAAATATGAAATTGTTTAAAGTTTTTAAAAGAATTGATTCACCCCTCCTCTCACTCTATTGCGCTCCAACACATTTATCACCTTCTTCTATCATTATATCTCCCATTCATCCGGTCCCTAAAAAATGGGGGGACTCTCATTTTTCTTCACTAGATTCTATGTGCTATGTATATTCCAATTCTCTTCATTCGCCATGAATTTAAAACACATCCTTATTATCCACACATCATGCACTATCATCATTGATCCAAAAAAATACATAACTTCAAAATAGTTAAACAACTTTCAAAATTCAAACAAAATATATATCCCAAAAAAATTATAAAGGTGTTATCTCATAGACATTCTTTGAAATTGTTCCATACATTCATATTTCATTCCACTTATTAGCTCACTAATACATACTTCACTTATAGTTTGTTCACATTCCATGTCTTGGTTTGTTTCACAGACTTTTGGTGAACTCTTGATTATCTTTTTGTCACATTTTGTGAGCTAGTAATATCTACTATAGTTTCTTGAACTTGGTCTCTCCTTACTTGGTGAATTAAGAATGACTATCCTCCTAGAGATCCATGTACTCTTACACACTTAACAACTTGTCTTGAAGGCTCAATAACATTATTTTTTGAAACTTTCCAATGTCATCTTGGTAATTAGTTCCATTCCTTTCATAAAGCCACTAGTGGTTCTACATCTATGGAAAAAATGAGAGAGATGAATATCATGTCTAAGTTTAAAAAAAAGTAATATCATATGTCTCTCTCTCAAGGATCTTTCTAGTATCTCTATCGAGGCTATGGACGCCTAGCTGGAAATAGAGAAATGTTGTGAATAGAATAAAATGTATCTTTTTCGAGGCTATAAATGCTTAGTGATAAGGTGGAGCAATGTATGACTTACAATTTCCTTCCATTCCATTTATCACCAATCACCTATTTCACTCACACCTACACATTGGCTTGTGTTTTCACTTATTGTCTTATGGGTCTTCGGTTAATTTTTTTAATTTTTATGTGCACACATAGGATCTCAATGAGACACATGGATATTATGTCACCAGATGATGTTTATACCTTATTCAAGCTTTTGTTTTAGATCACTTACCGTCTCATGGCTCATGCTTTCTTTCTCATCATTTGTTCACAAGATTTTTTTGCAAACCATGTTCATACACCTACACACTTCTTGCACTCCATCATTGCAACCATGTCACTTTCATACTTACATTCCACCTCATTCAGAATGAACATTTATGGGAATTCATTTCCTTTTAACACTTTTGCATAACCACCACTTTTCATGTCATTTACCTTGTAATCATTTCTCATCACTTTAGATAGGGAAACACTTCTCTCACACTCTCTAACTTACATACATTCTTGTACATATCTATCATCACATTTTCACCCATACATGGTTAGGGAAACATTGTATTATCCTTCACTCATCATACCTTCACCATGTTTCATTTTCTATCATTGTTGATTGCAATTTTTCATCCCACGTTATGGTAGGAGTCCTGTGGCTCCAAAAATTTTCATTTAAGGGGGATATCACACAAAAAGCCTTCTCTACAAATATTATGACACTCAATCATCACCTACCGTAGTCACTTGAGTCAATAGTCTCTTAGTTGTGAAATCAACCAATCAATCCCTTCATGACTCCCACTAAAGTGGCCCGTTGATCAAATTTCTTGGTTCTTGTCTATATAATCAACCATCTAATCCCACAACTATAAAAACCATTATCATAGGCTTAGATGATCCCCATGCCACCTTTAATTTTTGTGGTGTATCCTGTCCATTGCAAACACATAGCCCAAAAAAGGGAAAATGTAGACATAAAAAAGCACCATGGTCATAAGGTCTCCTAGTTCAAATATACCATTAAAATTATACAATAGAATAATCCCTAAAAAAACAAATAATCCCAAAATTACAAATAATAAATATAACACTTCATAAAAAGGTGATAAAAGAGTCCTCATTGCTCATTTATTAACCCTCACCCACTTATATTTAATTTTTTCCATCCTACCTACCCATTTGCATGCCTAACACACTATGGACCCTTATCGTCTCACTTAGTTATGCACATTGCACCCATATGTGTCACAATCTTCAATGTGCTCAAAAACTATAAAACACTACTCACACCCATCATTTCATCCCCTCGACTCTTGATGCCCTAGATCCCATACTTGATTTTGTGTTTCTTTTCTCACAAATTTTGTTATTGCTTTTTTGGGGAGGTAAAGGAGGATCACAAAGGATTGGGTGCAACTCGGGACATCACCGAACAAGTTTAGTGATATTTTAGTGTGAGTGTCGGCCGCACTCTGCTGATCGCCTTACAACTTCGTGTGATTTTAAGTAAATTGTAGTTGTGATTGGTTTCAGGATCGAGTCATGTACATACAATTTATTTTAGGCATTGTTTTGTCATTTTTCTATGATAAGATGTCTTTTATCTCCTTAAATGGTTACGGATTTGACCAAGACAGGTCCCTTAACCACCAAAAATAACTGGATTTTTTAAAGTGTGTTTGCACGCATGTTATAGATTCATATTAGAAAATTTACCCACTTTATTCATTGAAAGAACCCATGATTTCCCTTTTCATTTTAAATGGTAGCATAAGCCCATTTATTTAGTAGCATTGATTTGGAGATTTTTATATCGACTAACATAATTTGTAGGTGATCCAAATCTAGGCATACAATAGGTAATACATTAAGGTTCAAATATGTCTAAAAATATAGATAAATATGTTTGCAAACATCTTCCACTCAACTTTATGCTTGTACAAAGCGAGGCCTCTTTTTCAATGTTAAATCTACAATAGGGTTTTTTAATGTTAGTTCTATAATAGGGCTCTATTTTTTCCATGCAAAATCTATAATTGGGTTTCATTTTTCATGCAAAATCACAATAGGCTCTATATTTTCCTTTTAAAAGTCTAAAAAAATCACCATTCAAAATATGGTGTAAAACAATAATATTGCTTTGCTTTTCCAATATTGCAATCAACTATCTTCTATATAGAATGCACTAGATAACATGAAAAAAACACCAAGAAATAAGAAAAATCTAGCCCCACTAGGTTATCTTCTCTTGTGTCAAGTCAATTGGTTCAATGGCATGTCAACTAGTTCTTGTGAAGCGTTCGTCCATTTTATCTTTGGTTGGAGCCATGTATTCTCTAGATTTAGGCGCAACTTAAACAACGTTCAAAAAATTATTCAACGAGATGCCAACATCGAATGACATGATGTACCAATAATAATACTTTTAGGAAAATAATTGGTAACTCAACTCTCTCGACATTATATCATGACAGTGAAAAAAATTACCGTAGTGATGGAATGGCATGGAATGGGCATACTTGCTACCGTAGTGCTCCATCACACTTGAGACGGTGAATTTTGTATAGAGAACTCCCCTTTACTTCCACCCATCTAATACGTAAGTATTTAGAAAATTTGAGTTTCGAGGCGAGCTCATTGACATACAGTGTTGGCATTCTATTTAACCCTAAACAACATTATATAGATATTTAAATAACCTATGTTGTTTAAAACGTTTTTATATGAAATACAACTAAAACACACTGTATTTTTACACCGATTGGCGTTCCTGGGTCGAGGATGAGTTGCCAGCCGTAGGATGGAGGGGGAAGGGAGAAGGCAGTTGTGCGGAGAGGCAGAGGAGAGAGAGGGTGTAGAGGTCAGAGCAGTGGCGAGGAAAGAGCAGAACCGAGGAAGGGAAGATGCAACTATGCCCAAAGTGCATTTCCTGGCAGAATGAGGCTGGAAAAGTAATAGATCGCGTGGGGAAGTAGTTAAGGTTTCTTGAATGTAAAATTTCTCGTGACTGATATTAAGGGTTTCGTGTCCTTCTTGCAGGGTGTGCCCGGACGAAGGGCTAGTTCGGACAAGGGCGGCGGCTGTCGGACTGTACACGCAGGGAGTTGAGTCGTATCAGAAAAACCAGATGTGCAGAAAGGCAAACTGTGACTAGATTTCTGTGTACCCTGTTATAAATATAAGTGTAAAAGGTGACTTAATTCGCTTTGTTTAGGGTGTCTTCGTGGTTTTAGCTGTTGTGTGGATCGGTTGAATGGTGTATTTTAATTTCTTTTTGCCGTCGTGAATGAAAAAACCGTTCCCAAATAACAGGCTGACCCACTTTTTGTTTTGCCGTCGTGTTTTTGGCAGGTTGTTCTGCAGAGTTGACAGGGCTGTGTGAAGACGGTGGCCGTGAATCACCTATACCTTCTTGTTGGGGTCTATTGGAGACCGTATCTGTCTGCTACGATGTAATTTCTTTAGGGACTTTTTTGTTGTTGTTGTATTGTGGCTTCCGTGGTCGGCATTATCGGGTTGGGTGAGAAGGTTTTAGTGGTTTATTGCCTATTCCTTCCTGTTTCAGACACAACTACAGCAACTTTCACCCTCTTTTTCCTGTTTGTCCATTGCCATAGATTGCTTAAAGCGTTCAACCTGCATCGACCTCTCCCCTCTTGCCCCAAAAAATGATTTGGCTTTGCCCCAAAAAATGATGTCGTTGTTGCCTAGCAGATAAATGTAGTTTTGACGTGACGCCCTTCATTTTAGGGAACATTTGGGTATTGCTGTCTAGAATGTAGATGATAAAACAGAAGAAGTTTGTCAATGTAGGTGAATTTTACGACCTCTGCAGCATTCACGGTAGGTTATTATCATGAAGAGGGGGGCAAATAGTAAAATCTTGTATTGGTATTATTGGGGGATTTGTATTGTCTGGGAATAAAGAAAGCAGGATTAGATCTTTTGAAGCCACGATCAAGTGAAGGACAGTTAGTCCCCACATAAAGAACCCTCTTATTCGCTAGGTCTATAATTGCTGCTGTATATTTAATGACTTTTTCCAGTGTGCTCTTATCATTTTGGATTCTAGCTTTTATAATCTACAAGAAAACATAGACTAAACTGTGGAGAAAATTCTTCTGCTGCTTATTTAACCTTCTGGAATGACAGAACGTTTGCTTGATGTAGAGTTGCTAGGCTCGCCTGAAAATCAGAGAAAACATTGTTATTGTCTGTCCTTGTTTTATGTAAGGTTTGCATTTATTTTGATAATGCAAGCAGAAAAATGGTGGAGAATAACAAGCTGTCCTTTTTCCTTGTTTGGATGCACAACAACTTGTTGTGAGGCTTCTTCAAGGCAGCGGGAAAACAAAGGCTTTTTGGAGGTAAACAAGGTAAACTTATGTCTTTACAAAATTTTCAGGTAAACAGAAGACAATGACTTCCATTGCTGGTAAGTTATATGTCATTGTTTATATATGTCTTGCAACCTGAAACTATCCAAACCAGAACATGAGAAAGCATTAAACTGAACCTGGGACTCCAGCCTTTAAAACTTCGCAGAATCAATTTTCATTGTCCATTTATTTTCTATTTCTGTGTGCTTCGATATTCAAACCAGCTCCACCTCAGTATTGACCCATTTTAAAATTTCATAGATTCAGCTGCCATATGTCTGATTTCTAGAACCTTGTTGATGTTCATTGTCTTCGTTTCTGTTGATACTTTAGCACTCTATTTACTGTGCATTTGACCATTTAATGAACTTCAGAAAAAAAAAAAAATTGTAAACATGTGTGCTGCTTGTTCCTATCTTCGACAGTGTTGTCAGCTCAATAACTCCTTCCTTGACCAACAGACAAATGGAAAAAAACAAACCTTTATTTTTAGAATCTGGAACACGATACCTAGCGAGTCTTAAATCATAAAAAACAGCATAGCAGATGACAAAATTCAATGTGCCCCTATTCTTCTATATTTTTTGTTTTTTGTCAATCATTGCAGTTTTTTAGTTATAGCTCTTTCCACTTTCTAGCTATGGTGGATAGAATTTGTGATTTCCAATCGTTTTTTGCGATTAGCCTGTTTACATGGTTTAATGAATAAAACTTATATTGTGCCAGGCTATTCTTATGGTAAAGTTTCTTTTCAATTTAAAACTTTTATTATACGATCCTATTCTTATGTATGAAGATGGAAAAACAGCCACCCTTATTAATAATGGCATGTAGGGGCATGTGCCTTTGTTGCTATCGGGATTCATTGTGTGTCGAGGGAGATAGCTCCTGCGATACTTCTTGAAGTGTCCTTTGTTGGGTGTTAGACTGCTCAACAACAAGGCTTTTAAGGTTCTTGCTGTTTGTGAAACCTTCATTTACATCTTGGTAAACCTAACTTTGATTGCTAGATGCCTAAATAATTGTTTGCTTGTTTTTGTTTTTAGTTTGAAGGAATGAAGACTAGAAACACAATTGCCTCTCCCTGGAAGGTGTGATTGTCATCACACGACACTTGCAAAGAGAAGAACAATTTAAAAGGATTCGGTTTGTGGTAAATGTTTTACACCTGCAGTAGTCAAAGCGCCTAAGAAAGTTATAGCAAATTTGGTTACCGAGTGCCTTTGTCGCTCGCCCCAAAGCCCTTGTATCTGTCCAAATTTAAATGCAGTTGGCCCTCTTTCGCACGGATTTGGTCTATCTTATGATTCTAATGGGGATGTGATGAAATGTGAACCCCTACAAATTGAAGAAAATGGGTGTGGCATTTGTGAAAAGATTTTGCGGGAAAAAGAAAAAATCTTATGCAAAGAAAATCCTGGTGCTAGTAAGAAAGAAATAGGAAAAAACAAGAAATGAATGCATCCTTCCTTACAACCTTGTAAAAATCGTAAAATTGTAGATTGTATAAATCTATAGGAATTTATATATAGCCTTATGCTAGAGCTATACTCGCTAAATGAAACCATATTTTGTAATCGCATACAATGGTCCCAATATACTTGTTTATTGTATCTATACCATTCTAGTTTTCTTTATTGTAGGTGTGATTACACTAAAGCCATATTATGTAATTACATACAATGGCTGCAATATATGTTATTAGTGCATTTGTCTCATTTACTTGTTTTTAGTCTTCAACCACTTTCCTTGTCATATTTTCCTCCCGAAATCCGGACCTTCGAAAAGATTCATCTCTCCATTTGGTCGGGCGATTTTTTTTTCAACATAGCACCGATCAAAGCATAAACAAAACACACTATCGGTACACTAATTCACTATAATGAGGGAATGAAGGACTATTTGCGAGAATGCAAGAGAGAAAATAACAATATACAACACTTCTACTCATTGTCTTCCAATAGTCTCATCATACGCCGTGATGTACTCCAATAATCTCATCATATGCTAGAATCAAGCATCTTGACACATTCCAAATTTGGCCATAGAAACTATTAAAAGCTGTCAGCAATGTTTTTCAAAGAACTATATAATCGATGCAACTATCAAACAATGGCACTCTTATTTATTAACTCTGTTTGGAGAACAATAACACTAGAAACGGGATGTTATGTAAGTTATATTATGTGAATAATGTGAAGAATCAAAAGTAGATCTAAGCAATGGTTTATCATGTAAACTAGTTCGGTTTGTATAGAGATTAAATTTATCTTTGTGATAATATTTATTTAGATAACAAAAGAAGCTATCATATGGTTTACCATGTAATTCGTTCTTATTATTGTAAGATAATGTTTCTTTCTCGGTTTCATGACCACCGAGAATCTTTCACTTTTTTTTGATAAAATATTCAAATACAAAAGTTTTTTATTGCCAAAACGCACACAAATCACTCTTTTCTTCCCAATTCCGTTATAATTAGTGCTCTTTACTAATTAACTAACATTTCTTGCCACTTTGGTCGGTTAACAAGCACTTCATTCAACAAGTGCAGGTGGAACAAACTCGTGGTGTGGACAACAATTTGTTTTCACAAACACCGCCTTAGAAGACATGTTTCCTCAAAATCTTTGCCAAATCCCATCTTCATTAGTGACTTGAACAAATCCATGCAGATATGGTCTATTGAGGCGAGCCCTTGTGAAAATACCATGCGGACATATAGCAATGCTAAGGCTAGTGGTTGTTATTTTGGCTTCATGTTTGTAGAGAGTAAAGGGGGATATCTATGTCATTTGTTTGGTAAGATTTTTAAATGTTCTATGACAAGATAGAAAGTCTAAGAGTGAACACCATCTCCAACGGAAGAATTGGAAAAGCAAAAGAAAGTTACAACTTGAATAACCTTATCGAAATTTTTCTTGTTAGACAACAGCGATTGTTCACCCTCTCCATGTGAACAACGAAATCATACCTTTGCACCACTTCCACTTTGTCCCCATCAAATAAATAGTTGAAAGACTTGCCGGTTCTTTTTTCGACATCATTGGGGTTGTTCTTGCCATTTCTCCACGATCCACTATTCGTAGGCATGATGAGACTGAAATGGTGAAGAGGATGTTGGAATTTAAAGACATGTCAGCATATAGTGTTCACATCACTTTGTGGGGTCAAAATTTAACTACTCTTGGGGAAGTGCTAGAAGGTATTCTTTGCATTCCACGAAACAAGTGCTTGTTCTTAAAACTGCACCTATTTCCAGTTTCAATTTGAACATCTATGGATACTATATCGAATACAAAATAGTTTTCAACCCTCTTATCCCGAAACTAGCTTGTTGTAAGAATGGCCTACATCTGATGCTCTCTATGTTGCTACACCATTTATCACTAAAAGGCTACAAAGCCCTCCACTGTCCTTGTCCTCTCCGGTAACAATATCACAAGTTCTACAAATGGGTAACACAAAAAATATTGAGTGGGCTGCAGTTACAACAATAATCATAGACATTGCATTGGATTATTTTTTTACCTGGCTTTCCCTTCGGTGAAAGGTGATAAACAATGTTGAAATAAAGTACAAGAATTGGAAAATGGGTCTTGGCTTTGTGGGAAATGTAATGTTGTTGTCTAGCAATGTGATTATAGGTATGCACTCCGTGTGACTTTGAAAGATGACATAGGGAAACTACAAGCCATAACAATATTTGATGAAACCATAGAGAATATAATGGGTGTCAAAGTTGAAGACTTGCACTTTTTAAGCATCGATGACAATGCAACAACCAAGATTTCAAACCATATATAGGCTGCAAATTTTAATTTACACTTTCCATCAAAACTAAAACATACCGCAAGAACATGAAGCTGAAATGTGTCATTATTAATTCACGAAATCTTAAAGCTCAAGTTTCCCTTCCCTGAATTATGTTTATGTAAAATTATAGTAGCTTCCCTTCATTGATGTTCTCGCCATATTTCCCTCTCTTGGTTTGTTTGTCCTGCCCCTTGTATAAGGAACTTTCTCTAACAAAATCGAATAGTTATATATACCTTTTTGCTTTGTGGTTGTTTATGGGAACTCGCTTTTAATGATTATCAATGAATGCCACTCCTAACCCATGTTGCTTGAAAAAGATGTTGTAACTTCCATTTAGATGATATGAACATGCTATATTGTCTTTTGACTCTTTTCTATATTTTTAAATTTCATTAAATGTACTTTCCTATTACAATGTTCCTTGTCTTTCAATATACGTGCACACTCTAAAATTCTTGATGTTTTATTTTATTACATACATGAATGTATGCACTATTTTTTTCTTCCTTCATCTCAAACTTGTTTTCCTTCGTAAAGCATTCTAGCATTCCCCATGTCTATAGATCAAAGGCTATCTTGGAGAATAGAGCTCTACGTAAAAAAAAAAAAGAATGGATAAATGCGGAACAATGCCAACGCTACCAAGCAAGAAAAAACATACCTTGCACAACTTTTTTGTCCTGTGTAACCCCTTTTTGGTCCTCTCCCCCATGCCTTCCTTGGGATCTACCTCATGAGTTACCTCCTTTAATGAAGCCACATCGGTTGTTGAATTTCCAATTTCTACTATTCATGCCCCATTCTAAAAGAAAACATTTCTATCCATTCCTTGATTGAGGGTTGTGCACCCTTCCTTCCACCCCATTTCCAAAGACGATTGGCTCCTTCCTTTTCTCCCTCACCTTCCATGTATTCTCCCTTCCCGCTGGTTTCTCCCTTCCTTTCTTGACTCG
This sequence comes from Taxus wallichiana var. yunnanensis, assembly GCA_018340775.1. Taxonomy (NCBI): domain Eukaryota; kingdom Viridiplantae; phylum Streptophyta; class Pinopsida; order Cupressales; family Taxaceae; genus Taxus; species Taxus wallichiana. The sequence goes on from CM031242.1 coordinate 951,893,349, forward strand.
CCAACCCTTACCCAATTTTTGTGCATCATTCCACTTATTCCAATAAATGTTGGCTAGTTCAAGAATGCACTTCCACCTCCCTATTCCCTATCGAACCCTCTAGCTCGGCTTCGACCCCATTCGTAGAAGCACAAATTTGGTTCCGTAAAAGGATAGATTTCCTTTTCGATATCAACATTTGCACTATATGTTTAGAGAATTACGAAGTTCTATTTAGGATCTGTCATTTGTGCATGATGCAAGTTAGAGAAGAAAGGACATCATTTTTCTTCCTAGAACAATATGGACCCGGAATACAACCCTCAGCCCTTCAATCTTTGACACAAGTTGAAGAAATTGTTGATAATGAGAGTTAATCCAATTCTCCAAGTAACCCATGCACGTAGTCGACAATACAAATACTCGGTCACACTATAAGTTTCCCCAAAATATCTCATCAATAACAAAATACCTACCTTGTTGTCTTGGGAATTGGATCTCGCTTCTTGTACAAAAGACTCGGGTCTCAACAAACAAAATACAATTTCTATGTTAGTAGAGCTTGTGTATGGAAGGAACTTCAATACAAAATTTTCCATGACCCATTATACAAAGATGTTCTTATCGAAAATGATGCTCTGGATTCCCTTCCCATATAACCAACATAAATTACCTCCTCCTTAACTCAATTCGCAATGGACATCCTGTTTCTGCAGAGACACTAACACACAAGATCTCAATGACGATCCTTCACTCTTCATAGACATTGACACCGATACTTCTTCTTTCATCCCTTTTGCCCACAACTCAAGCATCAAAGATGCGGAAATCTCGCATTTCCTTCTCTCCCACGACCAAAACATACCCTCAACCATGCCTTGGCCAGACATAGGTCTTTCCTCCATAAATGAATACACTAATGAGGGTCTTTTTCCGATGACATTTCCAATTTTGTTTCACGAAGGTAAGATAATGTTTAAGCAACCTCGCATGAAAAAGGTCCTTTTCACGAATATGTGCTCCATTTGATCCATTACCATGATGACCACTTTGGTTCACACCCCTAGATTCGCTACTTTTTACTTAACCTCATCATGTGCCATAAGATACAATCAACAAGCTGTCGTCTTTATGCAACAAAACCTTGAGAATAACATACCACATACTATAGTGAAGCTCCTAAAAAAATTTTAGAAACCCATGCATAGTTCATGCCAGACACCCTAATGCACTTTGGAAATTACCTCCAAGGTACACCCCCTTTTGGTCAAAAAGTAGAGAGAAAATTTCGGACATGGTTGAGAAACTAGGCACACCAAAATTATTTTTGCTCTTAGTTCCAGTAGACACTAAATGGTATGATCTTTATAAATTCATACAGTGCTTTGCCCCCGATCCTTGATGCGCATAGAGATTCGTAACACTCAACATTATCAACCACCCCATTGTGTAGCTGCAATGCACTTACACCAGAGGTTTAAAATATTCCAAGAGGAAGTGTTGCAAAAACACCTTGAGGCCAAGGACTATTGGTACATATAAGCAATATTCAATTTGCAAATTTTTATTTTTGCTCTTTTGCATCATTTCTAACAACCTCCATTTAGGTATGAATGGCAACATTGAGGATCTACACATGTTCACGACTTCCTTTGGCTTGAAGGTTCCCTTGATGTTGAGGTAATTAATTGGAATGATGATGTTTCTATTTGTGTAAGAAAACAATACTTTGATCAAGTACATTTATGCTTGTAACCCTTGGCCTTCGAATGCAGAGAAGAATTTGTACAAATATTGCTCCATGATGATCCTTGTTTGCTTTCTTGTACATAATTTCTAGCTTCCAACCCTTTGCAAGACTAGGAAGAACTCATAAACTTAATTTAGTGCCACACCAAATGTTCTAAAGAAACATGTCTACAGAAAAAAGGTTCACGAGCTACGTGCCGATACAATGTGCCTTGGGAAACATAACCTCTTTCTTCCTTAACCATTGATGACAAACATACTATTAAATACCTTCCTTCTAGGAATGATGACAGATTAAACATTCACAACAAATCCATGCTAGCTATATGGAGAGCCAAAATTGACTGTCATCCTATACTTTTGTGACATGTAGTTCTTAAATACATTACAAAGTACACCTCCAAAGCAGAGTAGCACTCCGAGACATACCACTAAATGTTCTCTAGACTTTGTGCAAACATAAACTTTGATTTCCCGCATATTTTGCAATACATAATATGCTTACAGAGAGTGTTGTTGAACATGACATAAGTGCACAAGAAGCTTGTCACATGCTTCTCAAACTGCCTCTTGCTATGTCTAGCCTCCAATTCGTCTATTTAAATGTGGTGAAAAAATGCTTGGTGTCTTATTGCATTAGGTTCTCAAGCACAAGAAACAAGACATATTTTTGATGCGTGCCTTGTCGCCCTCCATCTATAGAGTCCCTTTTCCTTATCCAAAGTTGCTTGAGATTGGAGTTGCAACAAATACAAAAATGGTAATAAATGGAAGCAAAGGAATCTTCTGCGATTATCCATACCTATCCAAGGTTTTCTGTTATTCCTCAAGAAAATTTAGATTCTTTCCATCTTTTTTGTTGGTTATAGCTCCTCTTGTACAAACCATTCCGCAATAGTCCTTCAGATATTGGTTCTTCACCAAGTATTGTTGCCTCCAATTGGCATCTCTTCAAGAATTCCTACAAACCTTGGCATGTTATAAGAACAAACACGAACTCAGTAACTATTATGGATGCTTCATTCAAATTTGACACGAGACATTGTGCATGTGCCAAAATAAATCTATGAATGGAAACTTTTGTCCCAACTTTATCCAAGACACACTGAAGGTCTTGACCACCTCCATATGTTGGGCCTCCGAGAATTTGACTCCCTCCACAATTGGTCCCGCAAAGTAAAATTCCACTCCAATTGCAAGGCCTCATGCCATCTTTTATCAAAAAAAAAAAAAGGCCGAATATTGTCCTCCTCATACATGTCCCTCCACCTCCTCGTTGCCTTTTCCTTAGTGAGGACCAACATTTGGCTTTTGACACAATTCTCTATTAGTTTTCTTCTAGCCAAATGTTACCACCCCTTTCTCTCATTATTCAAGGCACCTGCAGAACAAGAAATTCATTCCTCATCCACTCTCTCAAATATACCTTCTCCTCCCTCGCAAATCTGGTTGTTTGGCCCCTTCTTTTATTAGCCCGTATTGGAGTCACTTTGGTTTTAACATTTCCGCATCAACCGTTCATTCCCACCTTCACATTCCCATCATAAAATTGAAACCCTTAGAAGTCCAATCATTGTCATCATTCCAAGACTCATTGGAAGATATAAAATAAATTTTGATTGATGAAAATAGTTTCATTGGCCCTAAACCGCTCGCAAAGATTAACTATCATTTTCATGAGGCATTTCTACATTTCTGGACTTCCTCATTTGGAAATAGATCCATCATTCTAGTCGGAGAGCTCGACCAACTTCCACTTGTCCTAGACATTCCACTTTATGCTAACAATTCCTATGGCACCTCCCTTTAGAGAATTTCCAAATTCCATCTCCTTGAGATCGGTAGTAAGATAATAAGGCTCCACTCCAGCTCGGGTTTCCTTTTGCAACTTGCTTCTCAACATCTACAACAAAGTTGTTCTAGCTCTTCTAGATTGGGAAATAATGATGTCTCACACATTCCTACCTCTCGAACAAGAAGCGCTCGACTTCCACAACACCCCCCATCTTTTTACAAAAATGAAAAGGTTGAGAACCACAATTTATAGATGTTGAAGGAACTTAATTCTTCGTTTCTATGTCCATTGCTCAAAATACAAGAAAAATGAGTCTAATGATCTTGACGATGACCATGTTGAAAGAAAAATGCTCCTTTGCAAAAATTGAAAGATCATTCTTTTCGCCATTTCAAGAGGATTTCATAGACAATTGCCTTTAAAAATGGATTGGGCTTTGTTTATCCACAAATCCTAGGGCCCCACCCTTCCTTGGGCTCTTGTTGACATTGGATTCACCGAGAGGCTTGGACTTACTTTCACTGCATTATCAAGAGTTCCTTCTTTGCGCAACATTCACATCTCTCTGACTTTCTCTTTCGGGCGTTACTCCAAAATGTCCAAAACACCCCTCCTCCAATTCTATAGGAATGAACAGCTCCATCTCCAATCCCTTCCTACCTCCCCCGCCTCTTGGAACCAACCTCCTTAGCCTTTCCATCTGCTATCCCCTCTAAAATTCCCCCACTCTGCACCTCCCGCATCCCCTATAATTTCCTTCTTACATTTCTTATTTGCTGTTAAAAATATTGCAGTACCGTCTTCCTTTCATTTTCCTTTTTGGTGTTACAAGATGGCTTCACCCTCCCATATTTTGATTGCTACAATTTCACGCTTAAATTTTGTAATGCCACAACAATAATTATAGTGGAATGAATTCTCAAATATTAAATTATCCTTTTGGTTTCACTACAAGTACTTGTCATCTCTTGTTCTTGGTTTCCAACACATGTTTCTTACTCAATTATTCGAATGTTTCCAAATATTTTTGATTCCGCACTCTTGGCGATCGAAAAAGATATTTGTCGACAATTCCATTGCATTCAGTAATTTCAATATTCATTTGTGCATCCCATTCATCATCCTCTTCCATCTATCCTCCTCCTCTTCTCCACTTCATCTCCATCTTTACCCAAATTCCTTCTTTTTAGTATGTAAAAGTGTGATGATAGCAAGAGGGTTTGAATCGTTCAGGACTCTAGTAGGTATTGGCATTAAACAAGAATGTTACACCACTAGTGGCTCTCTTACAGGACATGAGATATTGAGGGTTTTGCAGATAGGAGACAACAAAATCGAGGTTTAGCGGGTTTTGAGCAGTGAATCTAAGAGGGGCAGAGGAACATGATTCACGGGATTGATAACTTTGATGCCGGTGGCTTGCTTTTAGTCGGGTTTTGTGTAGTTTCAAAATGCCTATATCACGCATGTTGGCGGTGATTGTAGGTGAATAACAACATGAAAAGAGAGAATAGAAAGAGAGTGAAGAAGCGGGCCCTGCACAAGCAAGCTATAGATTAGGAAGTGGGGTCCGATAAGGTCGGTTTCTTTACGGTTTAATATCGAAAATAAATTGTTTTTCTTTTAATACACTATTCACAATAGTAAAGTTGCCAAACAATTCAAAACTACCAAACAATAGCTTCAGCAATCATGGAAGAGAATGCATAATCCTAAGACACACGAAGCATTGGGGAAGACACATAATGTTTTCAAAGAAAACAAAGATAATTATTGCCCCCAATTTGACTATTTGTTTATCATACAAATGACCTACAAGGAGAAAATGCTCAAGTAGTCAAATATATATGTATGTAAAAACGTTGTGTAAAATACACAAATGTAAAATACGCTATAAAATGTGTAAATGAAAAAAATGGAACATGTGTACTTGATCCATGTCGGAAAAAGGGTGAAGAATGATATCCTGTAGTGTCATGAGTTTTTCGGGAGATCTCACGCCACCGTGGCTGAAGAAGTGTAGGGAGGAAATGCCGTCCTTCAACTCTAATTGCTTTTTGTTGAAATTTGTTGAGATCTTTGTATTGCGGTGATTTTTGGGTGATCGTGCGCCACTGAATGAAGAAGTGTGGGGAGGCCACCCAATGTAACCCATGAGCTCAGAATCGCTGGGAGAATTGCCGAAGGACACTATGTCCTATTATGGCTGTTGTGTATGGCATTCGTAGACTGGTCCGAACTCACTCATTGTGTCTGCACCGGTGTAAATACATTGTGTTAGTAGAAAACCCACAATGATGCCCCCCTCTTTTGGGGTGCATGTGATGACCCTGGAAGGAGAATGTAGTGCCCACATTTTGTAGCCTTAGTTATTTATTGACTTCCATACTCATAGTTATGATTTAACAAGGATTATAACACATTTTAGATATTATGTCATTTGATCTTCATGGACATGTATGGTGATTTGAGCACGTAACGCCAATTTAGCTTTGATTAGTATGTTGACACATTTTAGTAGATGTTGTGAATACTAACATATTGCTATGTTATTTGGGCCTAATTGATATATGATGAATACATGGGTTGGCCGCACATCTTAATGATATAGATTATTCGATTATTGATGAGAGCACATGATGGTATGAATATGTCATTTATGTGTATTGCAATGGCTAACATAGAGTGAATTTGTGTGAATTTATGCATGTTTCTCATTTATGATTCCATGTTGATGATGTGTTAATATAAATTGCATGTTTAAATTTGATTATTTACTGAATAGTTGATTTACACTTGTATTGAACCTATGCATTTAATGTTTGCATTGAGTGTGCAGGGTTATAGGGCACATGAGAATGTGGGTTTAATGGCAGCTATGTAGATGTACATAAGCGATCCATGAGGCTAAGTCCTAACCATGTTAGTTGTATGAGGCCTTATTGGTTGCTTGTATTGTTTGGGCACCATGAGTGACCCTTAAATGTTGTATTTTATGTAAAATTAATTGTGGTTAGGTTGTTTATTATTGTTATAAACTAGGTTGAGGGACTTAATGGTCCCCACTTGCATTAGGAATGTAATTTTGTTTTTGTTTGCTTAAGTAATGAGGATTTGGGTCACATAAGCACCCTTGAGTGGGCCCACATCCTCAACATTTGTGTCCAATTGTGCCAAACCTGAAATTGAGTTATTTTTGGCATTTTAAGTGACCCCTTTTGGTTTTGGGGTTCACTTAGCATAAAAATAAGCCCTTGGACCCTACCTATTAGGTAGAGGGGCTTAATTCCAAGGTAAAAGAGAGTTTCCTCCCATTTAGCCTCTCTTTTGTCACCATCCATGTAAGATTGGTTGGAGTGTGTGTTGTGAAAAGTTGCATGAGTTTGTCTCACTTTCTTTTTGGGTAATTTGGGAGAGGGGTGTTTAAATGTGGGTTTATCTTTTCTTTCTTTTGTTTTTGGGAATCTTGACTTGGAGGGAAGAGAGGGGTGACACATGTCACCCCCTCATTTGTGAGGAAACTTATTTGTTTTTCTTCAAATACTCCCTCACGGGGAGAAAGATGACTTTTTGCTTGGAATCTTTAGAGTTGGAGCTTTTGGCTTAGACGAGGGATTGAGAAAAACTTAGAGATCAGAGAGCTTGTGGAGGTAGACTCTTTGATCTTAACTTATGTTTTTGGTATTTTTGTTAAATCTTTGTCTTAATTGCATGTCTTTGTGTGGATATTGGGTGTGTTACTTATCTCCATCCATCATATGGTATGATGGATTTTGGGAGTTAGTTTTAGGGAAGAGAAAGATTTTTCCTCTTAAACCTCATGGTTTAATGGTCAAGCCATGTTGGTTCACTTTTATCCCCTCATATAGTTTGAGGTGGGGAAGAAGGTTCATATGATTTGAACCCCCTTCCCCATCCTTGGAGAGGAAACCCAATGGGTTTGAAAATCCTTCTAAGGAGGATTTTAGGCGAATGGGAGGAGTGATAAAGAGGGGTGATTTATTTGGAGGGATAAGGAGGATTTTGAAGTGTTGTTTTAGGTGGGCTTTCTATGGTTGGACCCCACTCTATGTCATTATTGAAGATCCCATTCACTCTTCCCCCTTGTTGAGGATGAATATGGTTTTATTTTCTTTCTTTGGTTGGTATTTATAGTGTTTTTGGGATGTATTAATTAATCTTGTATGTGGCATGATTGTAGTCATCTTCCCCTTATTCTTGCGCACACTTGTAGAAGCTAGCTCTCTCTCCCATGGGCTTGGACAAGACTAGCATGTTTGCCAACCTTTGGAGACGCATGTAATGATGCCTATATGTTGGGTGGTAAAACAAATATTTCTCTTTATGTTGTACTCTTTGTGGAGCACAAAAGATGGAACTCAAGTTTGGAAGATGGTTAGAGTTTCCTTGATATGTTAGCATCTTCTTGTTTTCTTCAAATTTTTGAGCACTACTCTCATTGAGACCATGTGGATTTGACTATGTTGGAAGCTCTATTTATTTGTAAGACTTCCATTTTGGGATTGTTTTGAAATCTAGTGTACATTTGTTGTGAATTCTTCCTCAATCTTGGAAATGAAATCTTGTAAAATGTTCTTGTGCACCTTAGCAAAAATTATATATATATATATATATATATATATATATATATATATATATATATATATATATATATATATATATATATATATATATACAGAGAGAGAGAGAGAGAGAGAGAGAGTTTCATTGTAATGTAAACTATTCTTGCATGGAGAATGTTGTAAAAATATTGTATCTTGAAAAGCAATGCAAGTATTTTGATAGGAGTCCTTGCTAAAGATTTTTGTTTTTAGGTTGAATTCCTCCTTTGAAAGTAAAACATTGATTGTTATATGAAGTCAATGTTTAAAAAGAGTAATACTATTGCAGTTCTTGTTAGTGTTGTAAATGATTAAGGAGTGAGTGATTGAATACAAACCTGATTTAAGTTTATTTTCATATCTTTACAACTTTAGAAATTTGGTTATTGTTTTTAAGGAAAAAAATACTTCTAGTAGGAATCCACTTAATGTTTGCATAGTAAGGATTTGGTTGAAAGTAAAATCTGTTTTAATAGATTCCCTTCAGAATTTTAAACAAAAATAGTTCTTTTGAATTGTGGATAGGCAAGTGCACAATGCTTTGTTTTCTTTTATATATTTGGAATGAATACCTTTGTAAATTATTTCTTGATATACCATTTACTTGTTTAATTCAAGTCTTCACCTTTTATTTGCAAAAATAAATAAATATATTTTGCAATTTATATTAGTATACATATACATATAAATTTATATATCATAGATAAAACAAAATGTTGGAATTACATATTTTTTTACAAATGTAAAATGTGGAATAGGTCATTATATAGTATGATATATAAAAACATATTTTATAATATAAATCATATAATCACACACACACACACACACACACATAAAATAAAATAATATTATATAGTGATATCTCTATAATATTGTTATAAAATAATACACTTATATATATATAAACAAAAGTACGGATCACATTACTGTTTTAAATAAGTTTGAATGAAAATGAAATTGAAAAAGAAAAAGAAATAAGTATTGGGATTGGGAGGGATTGCGAAACCCCCCAAACCCCTATGTTCAGTATAGATTTGTGTGGCCATAGGTCACACCACAACAAAGCGTGGTGTGGCCTACGACCACACCATTGCGAACTCCAATTCCCCCCAAAAACTGCGCCACCCATCGTATCTCCAAACGCAACCATACCACTGTGCACCATTAAAACTTGATTTCATTTGTAAAAGGAGAAATACGCGTGCACACACTCACGTGTATGTGTATCGAAAGAAAACTCCCTCTTCCACAAGAAAGTTTCGGGGTAGATTTTCACAACAAAAAAAACCAGAGATCTCTTTGGAACAAAAAAAAGAAAAAAAAGTGAGTGAATCAACCCTAAGAAAAGGTATGAGGGAAATAACATAGAGAAGCCATGGATTCTTCTCTCTAAACACCTACGATTCAACATAAGAAAAATAGTTCATTCACAACCCCATGAATTCTAAACTTTCATGGCTCTTCCTCAACCTGCACAAAGAAGAAACAAAATGAAACAATTGGAAGAGAAAATAAAGGGAAAGAAATCATAAAGATGTTTTAGGGAAATTTTAAATCTAGGGCCAAAATTTGTTTGATCCTAGGGCTCACATTAAGTCATGTGTATTTGGTGGGGATGGGAAATTATATATATAAAAGAAAGGGGAGTGTGTTAAATTTAATTGAATAAGGGCAATTAGTTTTAAAGGGACATGTAAAATTTTTAGAGTGGCCTTGCAAATTATTTTAAATGGAATAACCTTGGTGGAAATTATTTAATCAACCTCTAATACTGTAATCTTTTGAATAATTAATAAAGTTGAAATTTGAGCCGTAATTAATTAATTAGTTAAACCAGTTGGCTTGAATAACTAATAACGAGATTCGATAAGTATAACTTAAAAAAAAAAACCCGAAATTTTAGCATTTATGAGGTATAATTTCAATGTGAAAAAATCAGGTATTATAGAGAATGCGGCCCCAAAAAAGAACCAACCACACTGACGATCTTGTAACCAACTCAGCCCTACGGGGAAGGGAAAGCGGTTGGTAGATACCAAGGCGCACACAAAAGGGGATGGCTAGCCAAAACAAGTGTTAGTCACAAGCACACGTAAAAATGCAAACAATGTAGAAAAATTACCAAGCATAGTAGTGTAAACACGTAATAAACAAGAAGACCACACAAATTGGGTTACAAACAAGGGACATCACTCATGATGTCAAAAACACGCAAGGCCATCATGGCTGCATATAGGAGATAAGTGTGCACGAAGTAAAGGAAAAGTCGCATACTATAACAAACGAAGTAGACAAGTAAACAAACATGTAGTCATGCAAAACATGTGCTACACATGGAACACCTCTTAGCATGTTAGAATGGTAATCAATATGTCAAAAAAATATGTATGAGCAAGTAGTAAAAGATGTTAAGTACAAAATGAAACAATAACACCTATAGGAATCGAATGTGGATGCCCATGACAACCTGTGTGGTAAGGGTAGAAGGCGAGCATCCATGTTGCGTGTAGAGTCTTGTGTCTAGGATCACATTAGACAAAAAATGTAAACGCGCATGCGCGTATGATAATGACATATAAGGAATCAAGCTAACATGTGTAGTAAAATGAACATGCAAAAATTGGTAAGCAAAAGTAAATGCCCCAAGACAATGTAGTATGTTGTGGATGGATGGAATGATAGGAGCGACATGGCCCCGATTGAATGGAAGTGTATGCGGTGAGGTTCATTTTGTTTGCCCCCTCAACTGATCAAGAATGAACCATAAACAAGAGTGTGTCATTGGGAAATGTTTGAGTAGTGTTGGTTGTGTATGTGTGTCTAGTGCACTATGATGAGTGTGTATGTGATGGTGATGACATGCAACATGGGGAAATGTGTGTGGACCCTATAGCGTAAGTGTATACCACGACTTTGTTGATCGGAGGAGTGATGATTTAGCCCTAAGTGTATATCACTAGAAGATGAATGGATGTTAATGGGTCATATAGAAAGGTGTGTGTGGACCCTATTGTTAGGTTGTGGAGCCTGTTTTCATGTGTGAAAGTGTTGAAGACTGTACACTAAGAGTACTATACACTTTTCATGTATCCTTGCGAGGTTCTGGGGTGCACCCTCGATTTTTTTTGGGCCTTAAAACGTGCCCGATATATCAAGAAACATGATTTTATCATATGGGTGGGATTTTGACCCATAGGTTTATGGGACGATTTTGCCCATGGTTTTGATACCCATAGTTTTGTAAAAGCTGCTTAAGCGATTGTTTATTTATACGGTTTTATGCATATGATAGAGATATAATGAAGCATTGCAGATGTGTTTTGAATTTGGCTGTGAATTCTGTAGATTTTGTTGAGCATAGCTCCAAACGGATTTGGGTATTGTATTGAGAGAGCGGTGGCTTGTAATAAAATCTGAGAAAGTGATTCTTGGTGGACGTAGCCCAAATTGGGTGAACCATGTTAAATCTTTGTCTCTTTGTGTTGTGTTATTTTATTCTACAATTTTATTTGAGATCGTAATATTTTCGCATATTAGTTTTACTCTTATTCTGATTACGTGAGGGATTATTAAGCATATTTTATCCCTTATTTCCTAACACCTATAGCCTAAGCGTATACCACTACTCATAGAATGTGTGAGTGACGATTTAGCCATAAGCGTATATCACTAGAAGATGAATGGATGTGAATGTGTCATATAGAAAGGTGTGTGTGGACCCTATAGCTTAAGTGTATACAAGGATTCATAGAATGTGTGAGTGATGATTTAGGCCTAAGTGTATTGTTATCCAAAATTCACCCCTCAAGGTAATTTTGATAACATGCATCAAATTATTCAGTCCAGAGAAAGTAGATTGATTCAAGGCTCGAAATCATGTTTTGGGGCCCCTCGGCTTCTCTCTAACTCTCCCATCCAAGAAGAAATCCCAACAAAGTTGAAAAGGTGGAAAAATGCAAAAATAAGGTTGCAGGAGTGTTTTGAAGCATTTCGGGTTTGAAGGGTTCGGGTCGTACCAGTTCGGATCGAACTAAGGTTCATCGTACCAAGCTTGGGGCCGAAAAATGAAGAAAATCAGCTAAGTTCCAGTCCAGGCGATCAGCAGGATAGTTGGGACATCGGGACGCGAGGGGCGCGAAAAGCCGAATCGGTAAAGAGGGAAAAATTTGCCTAAGTCTTGTTTCACGCTGTGATCCGGGACAGTTGGGACAAAAGTACGCAGAGGACGCGAACCTGCCAATTTGGTTGAAATAGGAAACGTTCATCCGAGACAGTTTGGGACATCCAGGCCAAAAGTATGCGTGGTACGCGAAAAGCTGAAAGAGCCGAGAGCGAATGGAATCTCGCCACGTGTCTTCACCGCAAGCAAGGAACAAGGAAGCCTGAATCGGCCGAAGTGGAAGATTTTAAATGCAGGGACAGTTGGGACAAAGGTACGTGAGGGACACGCGGGCGCGAAAAGCTGAAGCGGATGAAGGCAAAGAAGAAAAGTCAACGTTTGACCCGTGAAACTTCAAAGCGACCATAACTTTTGACTTTGAGCTCGATTTTCACAAAATTGGACTTTCTAGAATGAGCACGACACCCTCTACGCCACAAAAATGGATTTTTTTTTAATGAGGGTATATATATTTAATTAAGAGAAACATATTCGGCTCCGATCGATTAATGCTCATTCCCGTCAAATGACGAAATCGCCGCTGGACCCAAAATTGCTGCCCGCACTCGAAGGCCATAACTTTCGCATTTCTCAACGAAATCGCACAAAATTGGTACCGTTGGAATTGTGGCTCCAATCCTGATGCACGATAATCAAGAAATTCCAGATTTGATGAGGGATTGATCGATATTTTTAGAAAACGTGGCCAGGTTCATAACAATGTTTTATTTGGTAGTTGGGAGTGCAATAAAGAGGCATGGTAATCATTCTTTCTCTGCTGCAGCACCTAGGACGGTATGGGGATCCTTTTGCAAGTAATATATAATCATTTCACTCCATTTAATGCCTCTTATAAGTGGTTGAAGGATAGATTTCGGGATTTCCATTTTCCCTTCTCCGTCTCTTCTCATTTTTTCTATAAATTGGAGTGTTGGGCTCATTGTAAAGAGGAGAGTTTTTTTTTTCAGATAGCAAAGCTCTGTCAAAATTTCTTTGTCAAGCCCATGTGTTATAGGCCCTTGTAGTGGACTCCTTGCATGGTGATCCAGGCCCTTACCTTGTAACCGATTGAACTGTGCATATCATGAAGCAATAAAATATAAGTTTGTGGATATATCTTCCCCTGTTGTGTTTTCTTGCATTTTTCTTGCCCCTTCAACCTTGATTACAAGAATATTGTGTCTATTATTATGCTCTTGTAGGGATCCATTATCATTGTGTATGTTTGAGATATTTTTGTGAATGCATTTTGCTAGATTGTGGAGAACTTTCATCACCCCTCTAGTGTGCACCCTTACGTATCTCACGCATTGGGAGGCTACTCTCACACCCTCATTTTTGGTGTATCTTTGCTTTAGTGTAGGCTTTCATTTTATGCACTCTCTCTCCGATCCCTTGGAAAGTTAGATTAAAATAGTTGGTTTACCCTGCATTAGAGTATATTGTAAGCGGGTAGTTTAGGAGCAAGAACCCGGCTTTCTCTGCGGAGGTCTATCTCAAGGAGCAAGTCCCAGAACTTGGAGATAGTACCCATGTTATCCAATCACACCGTAAGTTCAAGTATATGCACTTGTATGAACATAGGGGTGCTGCGATTCGGTGATAACATGTATATCACTACATGATGGAAGAAGAAGGTGATAATATAGCCTATGGCGTATGTCACTACGAGATGGGTGAGGAGGGTGTATGAAACATAAATTAGTATAAGGTGAATAATGGAAGGTGGTGATTTAACACTAATCGTATACCACTACGTGATGAATAAGGACAAGGTGGTGATTTATCCTAAAGCGTATACCACTAAGTGATGAGTAGGATAAATGATGATGTAATAGAATGACTAAGAATAATATGGTAGAATAGGTGATGATTGAATGTAAGAGGATAATGGGACATCGATGAAGGGAGTGGTGATTTAACCTAAGGTGTATACCACTACAGGATGATTGAAGGTATGATAATGTAATGGAATAATTGTGGAATTGAGAAAAGTATAGGATGATATGATAGGAGATGGGGTAGTGGAATAAGATGATACTGAAGTGATGAAAATAGTGGTTATTTAACCTAAGGTGTATACCACTACGTGATGATGGGTGTGGGTGACGATATAGCCTAGAGCGTTTGTCACTAGTTTGATGAATGTGGTATGATGACATGTCATATGTAAGTCTGATCCATTTGATTGGTAAACCGACAATGATCAGTATGGACCAAAGAACTAAAGTGCATCATAGGGTGGTGAGTGTAGCGTGTAGAACAATGTTGTTTACGTGACCAAATGGTGGATAATATATGTAAATGCACGGTAGAATGTAGAAAGTGTGATGATATATGTAGATAGAATACGTAGTGGTGATAGGTAAAGCTAGACCCATGGATAATGTGACCTAGCGTAATGGTAGAATGTATGAATGAAATATAAAACTAGCCTCATATATGATGATGACTAGTGTAGCGTGTATGAGAGAGATGATGTAGAAATGACTAGTAGATGAGGTATGTATATGATGAGAGAAGATGTGTGGTGTGTGGGGTTTAGTGTAATGGTAATCCCTCAATAGTCCAGTGTGAACCGAAGCACAAGAGTGCGTCATCGGGTAACGAGGGTGCTACAATGCATGAAAAAATGTGTATAGAAATGATGATGACATAGATAAAATGTGGAATGTAAGATGATATAAGTATGCTATAAGAGAGAGGGGGCATAATGTGCGATGGCTATGCCCCTAAGTATGTACGTGATGAAGGTCTAATCAAGAGACACTAAGTGGATCAATGTATGAAGTACTTGCCTTAACAAAAGTGATGGGATGGGAAAGAGAAGTATGATCATCACATGGTTCATCATCATAGTAAATGTCATCGAATCCCAATTATCAACATATGTAAGGTCTATAACGGATGTTGGAATAACTAGCTTAACTTTAGGAGGTGGTTATTGAGCATGGCCTAATGATATTTTAGATACCTTTGATGAAGGAGGAATGAGATCATCCTTAAGAGGAGGTTGCTTAGCTTGGCTTGGTAATACAATAGATGACTTAGTAATAGGATGCGATGTAGAGAAAAACTTAAGAAGTGATGACTTGTTTTGATGTGGTAATGTTGTAGAGGAAGGAGTAGGAGGAGATGGTGAACTAATTTGGAGAGGTTGCTACTTAGGCGGCTCTTGACTAACCGAAGAATGTGTATGAGAATCGATAGGGTGGGGGTCCTTAAATGTAGAAGGATCAGCTTTTGGATCCCATTTAGATGCGTATTTGTAGGTGGGCGTGCAATAGGTTGTTTTCCATTAAATGAGGTAAAGCCACGATGCTCAAGATGTTTGATTCTACGTCGTAAAGCATAAAAATTGTGGTTTGTAATGTGGGCGCTCTGAACAATGTAAATGCTCAAAACCCTGTAATTGGTATGGTCGTAAGTTGGTTTGAATGCTTCACGATTATCGCACTAGATTCATCGGATGTACTATAGAGTGACCGAAATGCAAGGAGAAATACCCAAACCCTAGAAAAATAAAAGATGCATATGAATGGGTCGGACTGACCTCATTTGCCAAACCAGTGGACTTATTGTTGAGCGTTGCACTACATTTCAGACCCAAATGTAGTTCTAGTGAGTGTGTGCATATCGTGCCCTAGGTGCTCTTGTGTCAGTCACACTTTGTGAAGTAGTGAGCAATAGTAACTATAGAAAATGTAAATAGCATGTGTGCATGGAATAGAATAGAATCCCCCCTATGTAGTGTGTGTGATGCAGATATTCCTAGCCTTGATGTATGGTGCTATGTGGATGCAATGGATGTAGCCCTAATGGAGTGATAGATAGTAGTGACATTCGGGACCCCTATTATGGTCTTATAAGCTTTATATTTATAGGGCTCTCAAGTCTAATTTCGTAATTAATCTTGACAAGGTCGAGTGAAAAAGATAAACATGACCAATGGCTAGAAGTGACCCAAAAAGGAGCGAAAGGGGATTTGCATAGATCGGGGCACCCAGAATGCCCTAGTATAGGTTGGGGCAGCCTGATTTAGGGCTAGAATGTCGAGGAAGTTGTGAAATGGGTGGATAAGTGTTATAAAATATGCGAGAAGTAAAAATAAAAAATAAAATAAAGATGGCCAAAATGTGGGATTAATTAGTATTTTAACCACTTAAGAACCTTCTAAATAGTAGTATTAGATTGAGTTAAATTAGGTGTAAAGTGCATAATTTTGTGTTTACAAAAACATCATTATTAAAGGGTTTAAAGAGCATGGAGAAATAAAATTCACCAAGTTGAAGACTTCCTTCTAGAGAAACTTTGGTGGACATGCCATATTCATCAAGCCAATAGAATTAGTAAAGTGGCAGGAGGGGATAAAACAAGAAATATAAAAGTTACCTTGAGGAATGTAGAAGAGAAGAACAAAATTCTAAGAAATAAGAAGTTTCTCAAAGGTACCCAATTATTTGTAGATGAAGATCTAACTCCGATACAGTTGGATGAAAGAAGGAAAGAATCAAAAAAGGTGGTGGCAGCAAGAAAGGAAGGAAAGGAAGCATGGTTATATAGAGGGAAATACCAATTTGGCGTAAGAAATGCACATAATAAATAGGGAGGTCGGGGCTCCCAAGACCATCTTACTTTGGTCGATTGGAATTGTAGAGGCTATCCTTGGAGGAGGGGTTCTGGGTTGGGGCCCATAACGGAGGGTAGAGACATCATTGTACTTGTAGAGACACATGAACATGAAGGTTGCAAAGTACCAGACTTTACAAGATATGAGAAGGTATCAATTTGGAATGAGTTGGTAGAGAATGGAAAAGGACATGGTGGAGTGACAATGTTAGTAAGGGAAGCATGGAAAGAAATCATCAAGGAAGAAAATAAGGATTTGAATAATAAATACTTATGGCTGAAATTGAAAAACAAGGAAACCACTCTTTTTCTCGCATGTTGTTACTTCACTCTATATGGATCTAAAACCTACAAGAAGAGGAACATAGACAGAGAGGGTATGTACGGATGAGAATCGACATACGCAACCTTCAACTACACTCGACTCCCGAGTTCGTGTCGGAACAACCGATGTTGAATGTGTGTGGCTAACTATAGGAGGACCGGTGACTAGTATATGGTAGTGTGATCTCCTAGTAGCGAGTGGGCAAAGAGGAGATTTAGAGGCTATGAATGAGTAGCATAAATTGCATATGGTTCGTTTGCCTAACTTGTATCTAAGTGTTGATCTAGTTTGTAGTATCAAAATTAACTTAGCTGAAACTAACAATCTATGCTACTACTAAAAGGAAACTAATCTAAAAAAATCACAAAACTAAAATATTACAATAAAAAACAACAATTTGCTTCTATTCTAAATAATTAAAATAATTCTACACTAAAACTAAACAAGCAAGATAACCCA
Source organism: Taxus wallichiana var. yunnanensis (assembly GCA_018340775.1). Taxonomy (NCBI): domain Eukaryota; kingdom Viridiplantae; phylum Streptophyta; class Pinopsida; order Cupressales; family Taxaceae; genus Taxus; species Taxus wallichiana. Next base: position 951,911,069 of record CM031242.1, read on the forward strand.
AAGTGTGGTTATTCTGTCTTGAGTGTATTAAATCTAAACTAACTTAAAACAAGAACTTTTCCAAATGATGTATGATATGTAGACAACCTCATATAGATATTCTCTCCTTCAGATCGACGGGGATGAGAAGAAGAGGATCCGTCACCTGGGGTTGCTATGAAAGATTCAAAATCTCTTAGAAATTAACTAATTACTTACAAATGAAAGGAAAATGATGTCTACTCTATTTGATATGATATAACAATGATAAATTGCGTGAATGAAGAAAATCAAATAAAAAATCCAACTTGGAATTCACATAACAGAGGTAAATCCAACTGTGTAGTAATTTCTCCCCTCAGTTTGTCCCTTTCTTTCTCTATGTGTCCATAAGAGATCAAGGAATTGGGAATGTAAAGGAAACAACATGAGAAGGCACTTGAGCAATGACAGCTTGAAGGAATTCTTCTTGCAATGCAAGTAGAAGAAAGATAACACAAGTGAACAGAACTTGGCTATGCAATTTCCAGCAGGATTGTGGTAGTAATATTATGCAAGATACACAAAAATTCTTAGGCCTTTTGATTGAATACAAGCATGGAATATATAGGAATTGGGATAGGATGTGCCTTTATGCACAAGGCAAGAAGAGACAATTCAAACTAATTAAATCTATTTAAAAATAGAAGAGGGAAGGAAAACCAATCAATCAAAGCTATTTTTAGGCAATTTGGTTCAAAAACGCATCCTAAAATTTAAGTTAAGTGAAGCATCACATGTAGAAAACATGCATGACAAAATTAGGAGAAATTGCTCGGGACCACCGCCTGGTTGGGTGGTGGTTTCAAGGCTACTGCCTAGGTAGGGTGGCGGTCTTGGCACTAAAGGCCAAAACATGCACAAAATGAAGCGGGAAGGTGGAAAAAATGTGGAAAAGATAAGTAAGGGTGTCTAGGCTACAAATATACACTGCGAATTGGTTTAGGAGCTCGAACATCTTCTAAAAGGACATGAATCATCATTGAGGACTTTTATAACCATTTTCCAACAATGTAGCACATGTAATTTTGGGTGCGTACATATTGCCCCCTTGGAGAAGCATCTTAGCCATGAAGAGGCATAAAATGTAGAGTCCGTATATGGTATTCTGAAATGAGGAGTTAGAAGATATACTTGACATGCTCGTGTGTTGGAATTTCACCGTCAAACTCTCACTACTTGCAGAAATGAAAAAGAAGACTCAAGTGCAGATAGATACGATATCAAAAAATAAACACTAAATCAAAATGACAAGAGGACTTACCATTTGTGCGGGGATAAAAACCTACTTCGCGGCGCTCCGGCCTTGTGGACACATGCACTCAAAATGAAGTTATACAACATATATATATATAAGTTATATATAATATATATATATATATATATATATATATATATATATATATATATATATCAAAACAAACTCATATGCAAATTCATTTCGCGCATATTGAATTGGTGATTTTGAGCTCTGGGCCCATGATGAATTTTTCGTTTTTAGTATGGTTGAATTAGAATGGATTTAGGAATGGTATTTTGTGTTAGGCTTGGCCCTTTGTTGTTTGAATGATTTTGAGAAGAACTCCTAAGAAATTTGTAACTAGAGCGGTCATAAGGGGCCTCAAAGAGGCGGATAGGAAGAGTGCCTTTATTGCTTAGTCTCCATTTTGTGAGGCATATATGATGTTTTAGTATTTCATGCTCATTGCGAGCGTTTTGACCGCACCTAGTGTGTGATGGCATTGTACAAAACTATGACACACCATGATATGTACAAATATCTCTTTTTGGCTTGATTATTCCTTGCATAGAGTTGACTTCCATTTATGATTTGATTCACGTGTGTACTCTTAGATGTTTAGAACTTCCATTTTTATATGCTTTTCAGAATGTATGCAATGGATATGAATGCTAAAAAAATGATATTTTTTGTTTTGTTTTGTAATGTTGATATATGATAATGTAATCACATTGTAATATTGAACTTTAGTTTCTCTAATCAACTTTTGGTACTTCGTATTACTTTGGAAAAACATGGCAAAAAGTGATATGATAAGTGAATGAACTTTCCCGCTCCTAACTCCACACAACTAGTAAGATGCGAGGGCTCAACACCAAGAGCCAGAAGGGGCACACATTATAGAAATTTGTTGAATGGTAACGACGAGAGAAAGACAAGGATTCAGAAAAACCAAACTGAGACAATACAACCTCATTCCATGCAAGTTTTCTTTATAGTTTAAAATGTGGATTTCTTTCCAATTTATCTAGACTTAGATCCGTAGATGGCCACTTGGTTGACAAAATCTAGTTTTGAGGTTTTAAACTCTTTTGAAATTTTGGACATCTAACTCACTTTGTTTTGACTTATGATTTCACAACATTTGAATGAACTATTTCTAACTTTCAAGATTGTCAAAGAGACCCCTTATACCTCGCCCTATGCTACCAGTAGGAAGTATGGGCTCATCACCATGGACAAGGCATAGATGAGTAAGGGCACTTCTCTCCTTTTCCAACCCTACATCACTAGCAGGAGATGCAGGCTCAACATCAAAGGTTGGTAGGGCAAAGAAATGTGTAAAATAAAAATTTTCTGTGGATTTGGATTTGACTTATTTATCTAGGCAAAAGGTCTAGAATGTTCTTATTTCCAAAGAGATATATATGGGATAGATGCAACACTATGAAGCTTTTAGAACATACTATAGGCAAAGACACCTAATCTAGAAGAAACTATAAGTAGAACCAAGTATGTAGGCCTTGGTATGGTTCTTGTTAAAGCCTTGTCTTCTCTTGCTTGGATTTATGAAATGATTCGGAAATAATTGATGATACTATGAAGATTTGAATGTTGTGCCAATGTTTTTGAAGTTTTTAGTAGTTGCTTTATAATAATAAGTCCCTTGATCACAAACTTTACGAAATGAACTGGTAGATGAAAATGCAATGCGGATGCAGTAATGTACATATAGAAATATAGGTGAACATGCATGTCATGATGGCTAAGGTGAAGAAAGTTGACAAATATTGAATTCTTCACCCCTAAAAGTACACAGTGGAGAACCATGATCCTCAAAATTTCCGTTCTCTTGACAAGGGCCTATCATTATGAGTTTAAAATTAAAACCCTTGCCCAAAAGTGTATATGTCCAATCATTAAAATCATTTATTTGAAAAAGGCATTCATGAACATCTTTGTCATGTTCTTGAGACATGGTGTGTGGGTGAGCATGACTATGCTGCTCATTGTTTCCTATGTAGAGTGTTGTGTTTACTTGTGATGCTTGTTAAATGATGAGGCCATGCCCCATGGATATGACAAGCTTAGTGTCGAGATGCACATGGGTTGAAACCAAGTTTTAAAATAGAACAACCCTCAAGGCGGTCTTGATGGGCATCGTTTCAATCTCAAATTTCCCTTATTCGTTTGTTAATTCTATCATGTTTACACCTAGATTGAGGTTGTTGGAGGAAGAGATGCTAAACCGAGAAGACTACCCATCCCCGTGGTTCAAATAGGAGGAAGATTAGATCGTCATTCTCTAAGAGTTTCATAATTTCTGTTGTGGTTTTAGTGGACACTGTTTCCACATATATTGATTTACCCTTATCTATTTTTTCCACCTCAAAGGTTTTGGGTCAATGAATTCAGCCTCCGGACCACCCAAGGTGATCGGGACTAGCTCTTTTGATGGAGGTGGTTTGTTTAATTTATTTTCAAGAATTTCATACTCCATATGGACCCCTTTCTTCTTCTTGAGGTTTTCTAAGTGTATATCAAAGGGCTTAGGATCCCCTTGAGTGATGAAGACCTTCCCCAAATGGAGGAATCTAATCTCCTGGAACATGGTAGAAGGGATAGCCTTCATTTGATGAAGGTCTCCGAGGATCATGTTATAACTTGTTTCCCTATCGATAATGTAAAACTCCGTCAAGATGGTTTTTGGACCAAGTGTGACTAGAAGAATTATGGTTCCAATCGAGGTCGCTTTAAGATTGTCGTACCCCCGTAACATGTTTCTTGTAGAGGAACAATTTGTCTCTCCATATCCTAACTCTGCATGAAAGAGAAGGGAACCACATTTATAGCAACCCCATCAACAATCATGGTTCTCTTAATGTAATTTTTATAAACCCAGACTTGTAAAAATAAGGCAGGATCACCTCTTCGGGCAATTTCAATGTCAGATGGCATATTGTCTATATTGAAAATAAACCCAGTATCCCTATCATCATGTCCCATAGTATGTATGTAAAAATTGATATGATTATTTAAGTGATAGGAGGTGGCATAACATGAATTAGATGACCAAGACCTAGTGCATTGAGCAACACATAACGATGCGCAGGTGAATTCTTCAGCAAATCTAAAAATGAAATGTGAGAAAATATCTTGTTTAAATCCGATATTAAATCATAGGCTCCTACTGGTTTAGCAATTATAGGAACATCATCCTACGGGAAGGAAAGAGCATGTAAGGGTTGTGAAATGTACTCCTTTGTCTGGGTTATTGCTTTAGTTTCTGGCTCGAACTCTAGCTCAACTAATCCCAAAAAATTTGTATTATCGTTTGAACCAAGGTTTGGAACAACCCAAGAGTTGTCAGAGGTTCAAGCTTCATGGTCATTATTTCCTATAGGAATACCCTTGTTTATTTTTTGAGGATTCTCTTGGGAATCCCGGGGTGTTTAGCGTTCACACTTTGAGGTGTGATAGGTCTTGTATGACCGGAGTTGCGGGTTTGTTTCAGGATTTGCTAGGAACATGTCTACAAAGAGCTGCCTCTGGTTTTCGGGAAGTGTTTGGAGAAACTTGTTGCAATCATGGCAAGTCCTATCATCATGACCTCGAACCTTATGAAAACCACAATATAGGTTAGGATTGTAATCTCTTGGCCTTTGATAAGCATCTTGCTATTGTTGATTATAACCTTGGTTGTAATCTTGAAATTGGTTGTTATAACCATGATTCACTACCCCTTAGCCGAAGTTTTGATACCGGTTTGGGCCTTGGGTTTGATTTTGCTTTTGTGGTGGATGATTTACATCAACTATGTTGACAAATGACACAGTGTTAGGGCCTCTTTGATTTCCCGAGTTGTTGTTATTGTTATTGTTGTTGGTAAAACTAGTGTTTTTGGCTTGATCAGTAGCACTATTCATGGTAGCACCATGATTGTGATTCATGCCCTTAGGTCCTTGGTTTTTGGCACCATTTTTTTGATAATTTTCATTATTTTGATTTGGGGATACCAATTTTCCATTGGGACCATAGATCTTACGCCCACTATCTATAGCGGCTTGGTCAATCTAAAGCGCACCTTCAATACTTCCTCATAACTACGAGAAAGGAAACTTCTAGACTTCCTCCCTAGTCTCTTGATTGAGCGAGTGAAGGAAAATATCAGAAAGTTCCATCTGGTCCATGTTGGGTGCACTTGTAAAGGAATCTAGAACTTGGCACCATCTTTGGATGAAATGGGTGAAAAATTCAATTTACTCCTGCCTAATATGCAGGAACTCCCTAATCCCTATACGTAACAACTTGTTCATGTAAAATTCTTTGATGAACTCAGAAACAAGATTTTTAAAGGAATGTATAAAAGATCCCTGGAATACAAAGTAATACCAATCCAATGTGATACCTTCGAGAGTCTTTGGAAAGATCTTAGCCACTACAACATCCCAAAGAAGCAACTTCCTGATAGAAGTAGTGTAGGCCTTGATATGATCGTTCAAGTCTCCTTCTCCCTTAAATTTTGGAAGATTTGGAAATGGGCATGGAAGCATGACACCACGTATGGTGAAGCTAAGAGGCTTCTTTAAGTACTCAATGTATGTACCCATTATGTAAGATTCCACCATTGAAGATCCTTGATAAGGAGGTGGAGGAGAAGGAGTTGGATAAGCTACATTATAAGTGTTGACGAGAACATATGGGGTCTCTTGATATGGCATGTAGGGAGTGGGAATGGTATATGGGTCAATCTGGGGAGTTTTGAATACATATTCATGTAAGGTGGGATAATACTAGGATATGGACTAGTGGGCGTAAAACTAGGGAACGTCGCATTGCCTATTGTGGTGGCATTCGAGAACACACTTCCGGATAGCCCCTGCCTAGGATAATCTTGAGATGGGTGAGGATCCATCCCTAGTGTGTCTAACCCCGTGAGAAGATCTCCTAGATTTGAATGAACAGGTAACCTTGTTGTACAAGATATTTCATTGGTTTTCTGATTGGAAGAGATGTATCCTTTCTTTGCCAACTGGGTACCCCACGTTCGACCTACTACATGTGTTGGTTGTGAAGTCTAGGCATTTTCTAGTTCTCTCGATCCTCCCTACTAAAGTAGAAATAATATCGTTGGGAGAGGATTGAGTCCCTTGTTGGGGTGTCTGTGGTGTATGGTTTGATTGAGCAGGATCTTGATACCCTATCATGAATTGTTCAATATTATAATTCTTGTCTTCCTCGGAAGTAAGAATCTTAGGATAGGCACTTGAAATATTAGAGGATTAACTATTTGTGCAAATATAACATCTTCTATTGATTGCATGGCAATGTGAGGTCTTGAGAATACTCTATGGTAAGAACCCATTCCATTTGTGATAACAACATGGTTTGCATTGGGTTGACCGTATTGCATGTTTAACAGTTGATCAACCTCCTCCATCCTTACATAGCTAATGGGGTTTGAAGTGCAAATAGGGTATGTTTGGACATTGCTTATGTAATTGTTGCCCCACCTCGAAAGAGAAGGGTGTTGTGGTTGAACGTTGGTGTAATATCTATCAGAGCCAAATGGCCCACCAAACTCTCTTCCAGAAATATTTTAGAAAGTATAAAATACCTACCAAAATAGGGGAAGAAATGGAGAGGTGAGGTAATAGAAATGAAATAAAAGGAAACAATAAGGAATTAATCCTTCACGTCGGGTTCACCAATTTGTACAGATGAAAATTGACATGCAACCTTCAATTGCACTTGACCCCTCGAGGTTATGCTTAGGAGAAACAAATGTTGAATGTGTGTGGCTAACTATAAGAGGATCAATGACTAATATCCGGTAGTGTGATCTCTAGTAGTGAGTGGGAGAATGGGAGATTTAGAGGCTATGAACGGATAGCGTAAATTCCCTATGGTTTGTTTTCCTAACTTGGATCTAAGTGTTGATCTAGTTTGTAGTGTCCAAATTAACTAATCTGAAACTAACAATCTATGCTACTGTTGAAAGGGAAACTAATCTAAACAAATCACAAAAATGAAATATTACAATCACAAACAACAATTTTCTTCTATTCTAAATAATTAAAATATTTCTACACTAAAACTAAACAAGCGAGATAACCCGGTGTGGTTATTCACTTGTGTTGAGTGTATTGAATCTAAACTAACTTAAAACAAGAACTTTTCCAAATAATCTATGATATGTAGACAACCTCCTATAGATATTCTCTCCTTCAGATCCACAGGGATGAGAAGAAGAGGATCCGTCACCGGGGGCTACTATGAAAGATTCAAACCCTCTTGGAAATTAACTAATTACTTGTAAATGAAAGGAAAATGATTTCTACTCTATTTGATATGATATAAAAATGATAAATTGTATGAATGAATGAAATCGAAAAACAAATCCAACATGGAATTCATAGACAGAGGTAAATCCGGTGTGTAGTAATTTCTCCCTCGGTTTGTCCCTTTCTTTCTCTGTTTGTCCATATGACTCCAAGGCCCCGGGAATGCAAAGGCAACAAAGCAGGAGAATGTGCTTGAGCAATGAAAACTTGAAGGTAGTCTTCTTGTAATGCAAGTAGAAGAAAGATAGCGCAAGTGAACAAAGATTGGTTATGCAATTTCCAGCGAGGATTGTGCCATCAATACTATGCAAGATACACAAATATTCTTAGGCCTTTTGCTTGAATACAAGCATGGAATATATAGGAATTGGGATGGGATGTGTCTTCATGCACAAGGCATGAAGAGACAGTTCAAACTAATTAAATATATTTAAAAATAGAAGAGGGAAAGAAAACCAAACAATAAAAGATATTATTAGCCAATTTGGTTCACAAACGCATCCTAAAAGTTAAGTGAAGTGTGCATGTCAAAAAAACGCATGACAGAATCTGGAAAAATCACTTAGGACCACCGCCCTACGAGCGACGGTTTGAGAACCAGCGGTCTTGGCACTAAAGGCCAAACCATGCATAATGAAGCGAGGAAGCTAGAAAACCATTGGAAAATATAAGTAAGGGTGTCTAGGCTACAAATATACATTGCAAATTGGTTTAGGAGATCGAACATCTTTTGAAAGGACATGAATTATCATTGGGGACTTTTATAACCATTTTTCAACAATGTAGCACATGCAATTTTAGGTGCGTCAAGGACCCTTTTAGAGCTTTGAAAAGGGACATAGCTGAGTTTTGTAACAAAGGAGAGGTCATTCTATTAGGTGACTTTAATGTTAGGACAACTAATAACCAATCTCTTTACTTTGGGAAAGAAGAGGAATGGAATAACAATCCTCTATGGCTAGAAGAAGACGAACAACAGAAATGGGAATGGGTCTCACAAGACATTAAAGGTGGTGTTTCTCATTTTGGGGCTGAATTATTAGGTCTATGCAGCTTACATGATTTGATCATATGTAATGGTATAAAGACATGGCCAAATTCAGGAAACATCACATGTCAAACCTACAATGGTCAAAGTGTTGTAGACTATGCCATATGCTCGCAAAACATTATGTCTTGGATATTGGAGGTTGAGGTAGGAAGTTGTCCTATAGAAATGAAATCGGATCATAACCCAATTCATGTGAAGATTAGTATGCAAAACAAGGACCAACAAAAGGAGAGCCTTCATCTGAACAAAAAAGTAGTGTATCAAAGAAAAATCCTTGTGAATCAGGAGAACCAAGCCATCTTTAAATGTATGATTGCAAAACACCAAGTTATATAGAAAGTTAGTGAGAAACAAAAAGGAAGAGTACATGAGAGGTAGGAGGGAGGAGCTGATTTTCATGGGGAAGAATAATCCGAGAGGTTTTTGGAGAGAGCTTCAGTAGACTAGAACTACAGTAGAGAATAATATCACCAAAACTCAAAGTGGCTTGAATATGTAAAAATGTTGTATGAAAGAAGTAATGACTTATCGCCTCTTCCTTATGTTATTGAAAATAGGGACAAACTCTTCTCCATGAAAGACATCAAGGAAGGGATCAAAAGATTAGCAGGGGCAAGGCTCGGGACATAGATGGTCTACAAGTGAAATTCTTAAATTGGGGTGTAGAAGATCTTGCTCCACACATTAAAAATATCTTTAATAGAGTTATCTAGTTCGGTTTTCCAAAAAAATGGACAACTAGCATTGTCAATAACCCAAAAACTACTGAATTATTATGATTAATCTAATTTTTGGAAAGCTCTTTGGCAACATGGTGGAGCGTAGAATTAGTCTTTGGGCTGAAAAGGAAGGTAAGAGAGCAAAAGGGTAGGCAGGTTTTAGACCAAAGCACTCTACTATTGATCACTGCGTCACTCTTAGGCATTTGATTGAAAAGGTTTGGGACAGGCAAGGTGAAGAGGTTTATTGTTGTTTCGTGGATTTCAAAAAGGCCTTTGACACGGTTCCGAGAAACAAATTGTGGGACAAAATGGAAGAGTTGGGTATTCCGGATAAATATAGGGCAGCGGTTCATAGACTATATGAGCAGGTACATGCTAAAATCAAAACTAAGGACGATCTATCCAAGTGTTTTGGGAGTGATATTGGGGTCAAACAAGGTTGTCCATTTTCCCCACCTTGTTTGGGTTATATATAGACAAGCTAGAGGAATGGATTGACAAAAAGGGTGGAGGTGGGATTCATTTAGCTTCTTATGTGGTAAAATTGCTAGCTCTATACGTAGATGACCTTATCCTAATGGCTAAAACAACACAGGGTTTACAGGAGCACTTGAGAGCTTTAGAACTATTTTTCCAAGAGGTGGGAATGCAAGTGAACATTGGTAAAACCAAAATCATGATCTTTACCTTAAAAAGGAAAAAGAGACAAGTAAGCTTTGAGTTTGAAGGGGACTCCTTGCAAGTTGTAAATGAATACAAATATTTGGGACTGGACTTTCACAATAATCTCAGTTGGGAAACTTGTAGAGCTAAGAGGATTCAAGGGGGTGGAAAGCTCTATACATGCTCCAAAACAGATGCAGAAATGCGAGTTATGGGATTGGAAGACCAGATTGAACCTTTTGGGTTACTGGTAATCCTAGTGGTGTTATACGGGTGTGAGATTTGGGGCAACAATACGTCCGTGGGGAAATGGAAACAAATAAAAAGAATTCAAAAGCATCTAATTACAAGTAGTTTCAAAATAAAAACCACGGTTCCATATGAAGTCATTCTAACTGAATCCGGAGCCTTTCCAATGGAAGTGACGGTTATGATCTCAAGCTATTAGGATACTTTAAGAAAGTGGAAAACATGGATGATTCCGGTGGCCTAAAATAGCAGTAGAGGAAAAGTTAAATAGGAGGAAGAAAACTTGGATGAAGCAAAATGGCGAGTGGATGAGCAAATGGGGCATTAGCATACAGGAGTGTCCTAGCACTAACGAAGAAATAAAAAATTATGTGAGAGAGAAATTCAGAAATATTATGTGGAATAAGCAACTTGGACGAAAAAGAGAATACTATGTCAAGAATTTTAATCCCACATGTGATCATGGGCAAAAACACTATATTGGAGCGATGATAAAGTGGAAAGCTAAAATGTTAATTGCGCAACTAAAAACTAGTTCACATCATCTTAGGTGTGAAACTGGGAGATGGAAAATGCCCAAAGAGGAGTGGTCAGAAAGGGTTTGTCAGTTTTGAATTTTAGGCTCGGTGGAATCGAGAATGAAATTTCGTCATGGAATGTGTAGCTTACGAGGACATACAGAGCAATTATGTGGATATTTTAACAAAGTGGATGATCTTACAACTTTGTTTGAAGAGGAAAGGGTGGCAAAAACAACAGATTTCTTGATCAAAATCCATAGTAGAAGAATCAAGATTAGCAAAGAACTGGAAGAAAGGCAGAAGTAGCAGTTATTTTGGGCATCTTTTTGGTGTTTGGCTGCCTAGTTTGTGTTTGCACATTGGGTCCCATGATCGCTATTCGATATTGTGGACGTCGTTAAAAACTTTCATTATTTTAGTCCTCCCTCTTCCTCTTCACTATCTTTCATTTCCTTCTTGCCTTTTTCGATCTATTCTCCCCTTTTGGCATTCACATTGCATTGCTCGCATGCTTGTTAATTTAAATTATTAAATAAAAAACAAATATTTAACAAAGATGAGCAGATTGTTTAAAACCTCTTAACATCATAAATTTTTGATTTCAAGGATGGGGTTAGCTGTTAATCAAAAGGTGAAATCCTAATGGCGTATATCTCATAAGATCTCAATGACGGATATGTCATGATTCCATGCCTTTTTATGATTTATACACCTAGCCACTCAATTTCAAATACTGATCGAGAAAGGTAAAAATAAATCCATGGCATCTTCACTTTAATATAGATATTTATAGGTGATTGTTTAAATCATATGGGCATGCCCCACCAAAGTTTAACAGTTGCAGCGGAATTTTGGATGTGAGTGGTGGAGGTTCATTACGGGTACTCTAGACTCAATGTGGGGACTGTCGTTTTGTTGTAGCATTACATTGTATGTGAGTTAAAGTGAACATACATGACACTGTATATTAGGGTGGGGTTGTGCATGGTAATATTACTAGCAATCGCATGTGAAATGTGCGATGGAAACACCGAAGGGGATGCATCGAAGAAATTAAAATTGAGAGAGCTAAACATCGGAGGAGGAAGAGGGGTGATGAAGAAGGAGATTGAGGGAGGACAAGTTTAAGGGGAGGAAATGTTTAGAGGAATGTATGTGATAATTCTTTATCTTACAACTAGACAAAAGAGAAGCACATGCCATTTAAGTCTTTATTTCGAAGGAGAAAGGTGGTGTAGGGTGCAAGTCATCGAGGTAACATACGTTGGAGATATCCGAGAAGGCACAACGTGGTCAATTTATATTTCCAAAGGAAACTTGCATATGTTTAAATTCTGAACTCTACATATGTGAGATATTGAAACTTTGCATTTAGGATCATTTGTGATTAGGGTTTATCTTTGGGGATAAATTAGTGATTAGGAATTCCCCTCATCAGCAATCCTAATGACACCATTTATTAACGACGACCGATAGAAAACATGACCTTTTATTTATCATATGCATGTCAGGCATTACTACCGAGACTCCAATTTAGAAAGGCATATCAACATAGTTTTAATGTTTGAGGTATTGAGAAAAGAGGATTTTTTTTTGCAAACTTGGGTGATCCTGTTATTGGTGAGATGAGATGCCAAATGTGAGCAAGTATGAATTGTAATACTCAATATAGTATCCATGATGCAAATGTGATGTCTAGCTCAAAGGACCCTCAATGCAAAAATGGAAGCTTTTTAATCCCAAAACCAAATACAAATCCAATGCGGATCGAAGTTGAGGGATAAATTTAATATCGGTAAAATAAAAATTGATGATAACACGAATACTAGCGAAGTACATAGGAGAGATGAGGTATTCACTTTATGAGGGTCTAAGGAGGATAAAAAGCCATGAAATATATTAAAAGGTGCATGACAAGGTGGAGGGAAGAATATCAATCCCTTCAATGGGGACTCCTATCCTAAATGTATGCCCTCTAAGATAATTCACAAGAGAGCCTTGATGATGACCACTTAATCTGATGGAAGACAATGACACATACTTGACATCGACATTCAAATAAGAAAACTTCTTCCCATGTCTAATAGATTTTTGGCTAGGAACAAAATTTTACACACTCTCATATATACCTTCCTCATGTCATGTGTATTTTAAATTGCAAAGCTTAATGACACAATATAGGGTTGTATTGATCTTCTTCCTTAAGTCATGTTTTTAGTGGCCAATGAGGAGATGACACATGGACTAATATGTTGTATATTGGTGGAGTGGAAGGCCCCTGTAGTATATGACTTGTTTTTCCTTCAATACATTGGATGTAGGCCTCTCACTCCGATGAATGGGTAGAGCACATGATTGTGAAAAGAATTGGTGGGGCCCATGAGAACAAAATTCACGTGAACAACACGAATATGACATTACGACAATGACCAAAGAATCCAAAGTCAAATGATATTTGTGTGTTGTCAAAATTTTCTCATGGTGATCTAGTTTGGGAAAATGGTTACTAAAATAATTACTTACATTAACAATACAAATTCAACAACCAATATCATGTAGTATTGTTTGTGGATAATTTGATGCTTGCCTATATATAAGTGATGGTGTATTTTTTTACGATTTACACTTTGTTGACGTAATGGATGATTTGTGAATTACAGGATTGTTTCTATTATTGTGTGATGAGTCGAAGGTTACGGAACAAAAGATAGGAACTTGGAGTCTTTCCAACCCCAGTGCTAGAAACTACATCTTAAAAATCCACCTTCCTTTAAGCTTTGGTAGATGAATATTCCTTTCTCTAAAAACCCATTTTGGCCCAACTAGGAGGATGCACAAACATGTATAACACAACATGAAGCAAAGATTCTATCTCACATGATAGTTGGAGGACCCAAAAAATATCCACGAGATGTTGCAAATGAGATTCCCAACATTCTCACTGGAAAGCTCATCCTCAACATTCAATTTATTCTCTCAGTTAAGAGGAAACATTTGTAAAAAAATTAATTAGTGTTGTTAGATTTGTGGATGTTTGGGACCCTCGGCTGGTGCTCCTGCACAAATTAAATACCATGTTTTCATTAGTGTTCACATTTTTTTGTTTGCCTTCCACACTTATGCTATAAAAACATGTCTAACAATGTGATTGTAGTAATCCCTAAAAGTTGCACATCTAATAAAAAGAAGGAATTTTCAAGTTTACAAAAGAAAAACAAAGATCATCTATGTTCTTTCTATTAGATCCTCCAACCCAAATAATCTCCTCCCTCAATCTCGTGCCTCATAACGACTCTTCACCGTATAATGTTTCACCTTAAATCTTTCAACCCTAAACTTCCTACACCTCTCTATCAATGTTCTATTGCACTTCCCAATTGTGATTACTAATTAAAATGAAGAATTAAAGGTACATTGAAGCGAGAACATGTTTACTTGGCATAAAATCCTTTGTTGAGTAAGCTTAAGACATCATAAACAATCATTTTCTTAATTGAAAAGAATTACCCATTTTTTTATAATTTTCTTCTTAGGATTTTGGGTGCGTAGGTGAACATAAAAAGTAAGGTGAATCTATTCATCATTTTTTGCATCACAACGACAAACATCTTGTGTAAAATATGAGTAGACGGTGATTTTAGATCACTAAATTATTGTGTTTCATTGAGTTTTAATGCAATTTTGGGCTCTTTAAATTGTTACAATTGTTTTATCTCCACATTGCAAGTTTGATGGGAAATTCAAGAGTTTTTGGGATTTTAAAACAGATAAATGGTTTCTATTGCTTCAATCTTTGATTAATTTTTGAAGGATCAAAATTAGAGTTTAGACACTACCAACACATACAAGTATATATGCCCATATGTTCTACTATAAATGCTCGCAAAAAATGTTTAGAAAAGTTAGTATCATCTAGCCAACCATGAGTTTTAAGGTTTAAGAAATCTTATCCACCTAGTTTAACAACAAAGATCAAAAAATTCATTGACGCATTTAAGATTCACATCTCAAATTGATTATGGGAGTGGAATCAATAGTTGTGATACCTAACTTGCACCTACATGGCAATTAAATGGTGTGATGTAAACACTTGAAATTCCTCCCATAATTGAGACAACATATATATAATATATATATTTCATTTTAAGTGTTTATTTTTAGGGAAAGTCAACTTTTGAATTGATTTAAAATAACAAAGTGGGATAACACTAAAATAGGCTAGACCTAAACTTGTGCACTAGGTTTTAAAACTTGGGCATATGATGCGTAACTTTGTGATAGACTACTTTACACACATCTTGGGTACACGTTGCACAATAGTATGTAATTTGTACTACTTTTCATTAAAATGTTCTCAAGTTCTGGGTATCCCCCCTCAAGTACCCTTCCAATTATCGAGTTCTCCTATTTAAGAAACAACTATTAGCCTAAGAAAGTTTTTTTTGGTGGTTTAGTCGATATATATAAAGTTATTCTACATTTATGAAATGAATTACATAGAGAAGCATTTTTCAATGGAAAGTGGTGGGGAGCGGCAAAGAGCAATGGGGAAGATGGGGAACATGGTATACTATAATGTTTACATGAGCATGCTCAATTTCGATTTTGACTTTATATTTAATATCCATTTGACTGGTACTGAGAATATTTTCCTTTTCTCGGGAACATTATTGAGTTCTGAGAAATTTTCTTCATTGGAAATAATTTTTTAATCCAACCAGATTGGTTATCTAAAGTGACATTATTTTTCAGTAGTGGGAAATATGTGAAGAAGGTAATAATGATATTAATAGTTATGGTATACAAATAATCCAAGATAAAGATGTAGAGATTGATATCTTTTATGGTGAGTTGTAATATTAGTGAGTGTGTTCACTTTTTAAAATTCGACATTCATTGGACCTTGCATAAAAGTTTTTCCTTTTAGTAACCATAAAACGAAGTTTGACAAAAATAAAAATAAAAATATATTTATGATGTCACACATACTCACACCTAAACAACGTTTCATTAAATGAATAAATTTTGTGCCAAAATTGTCAAAACCCACATTTATTAAACAAATATTGTTTATAAATCTTATTCAATTGTCAAACTCACAAGGCACATACTTTTACTTCAATGATATATGGACACACATTACCTCATCTCCATCTCCACATAAAAAATAGAGAATTTTGCGCATGTACCATAATGTACCTAACCTTTTTGAATTCCATTATATAATAATTATGCAAAGTAGGCTCTTGCACATTCACAAACATGTAAATCATTAGTTTGACAACATTTTTTTGAATTAATCTTTTGCAATTCAACTTGACTTTATTGATTCAATAGTAATGGTTATCACATAAATGGTAAGGGTTATCATATAAACGAGTGTGAATACATTGACAATTTGCACATGATTCAAAATAGAGGTCCTTTAGTGCATGTATTAAAATATACGAATCCTTCTTGAATTCCACTACATAATCATTATGTGAAATGAAATCTTAGGCATTTATAAACATGTAAACCACCAATTTGCCAACAAATTTTAAATAAATCTTTTTGTTACAACTTGACTTTTTCTAGTCGATGATAATTGTTATTGTATAAACAAGCGTGAATACACTTACCATTTGTGGATGTACCTAAATATAAAAACTTTATTGAATTCCATTACATAATAATTAAGAGATACTTATCATATAAAAAACATAAATACACTACACATTTACACATAAACTAAAATAGAGAGTTGTGCACAAGTCAATTTTTTTTTTAAAAATAATAATTAAAAATTAAAAAACCAACCAAACCTCCTTAAATTCCACTCCATAGTGATTACGAATAGACTCTTGAGCATCCATAAACATGAAAAATAGCAATCGTCATTATATAAACCGGAGAGTAAATACACTTAGCATTTACCATTCGTCATTTATTAGCTATTTCCTTTTGAAATAGGCTGCTATTTCGAGCCTCCATCTATAACTATCAATTTTTTATTATGCTTATCAAACTATTATTTATAACATGTTAATAAAACATCTTAAAATCATGCAAATAAGCTTTTAAGATACCAAACATGAATAGAGGGCGAGGAAAAAGCAAATTGGGGAGAGGTTATTTCATATTCGTATGGAAATCATTCACGAAGAACAAAAATGCTACATATGGAAGGAGAACGAGAGCCCAGAACCATTGATGGTGGCAGGCAGTTAGCATAAGCGAGAAGACCTCCGTGAGGTGTCAAGTATGTGAAGTCTATATCTAGTGTAGTTGATGCAGCAGGGTGGGTGGAAGACAACCGTGATGAAATTGAAACATTCAAGATGAAGCTCGGATGTTAGTCGATCCGAAAATCAAAAATAAGTGAACGCGGAGCTGGTTGCAACGTAGCTACTCCACATCGTCGAGATCAAATAATACACAGTCGAGCTGCATAAGAATCCTGCAAAAGTGCAGATAGAGGTGAATGCAGGCAGAGATTAAACATTTCTTTGTCGAAGTTATATTGAACACCTTACATAAGAGAAAGCTTCTGCGTCGAAATAAATGAAGACCTCTCTATTGACTGACAACTTTTCCAAGAGACGTGCATTGTATTTGTTACACTTTTTGGAATCTGGAAGCTTCGTGTACAAGTGGTAGACTTGCGAGAAATCTGGACTCTGGATAGTGCCAACTTTGCCGAGCTAAAAGTGATCAATCCAATGAGACAAGTAGAGATGGAAAGTAGGGAACATACAATTTGAGTCAAAGCCATAACCAAAGAAGGCGATCCAAGTTCATTAACAGAAAGTCGTTGAGGGAATAGTCTCAGAGCATAGCAAATAAATGTCGAGGTATTGTCCAGAATAAATAATAGACCTGGGAAAATATAAAAGAGATCATGTTCTCGCCCTATAAGAGCAGATCTAGATTCGAGATATGCGTGTGGCCTATAATGCCTACAAAGCCGAGGATCCAAAAGGCCAAGGGTATAAGAGGGGACATGGAATTGGAAGGGTGGGGCTAGCCAAGATGCGAAATTCCTTTTCACAAAATCTAGCCACCCGGATTCGAATCACAAGTGATTTTAGCCCGCATTTTTGGGCTCGAGGGCACACCGTACGAGCTTGCCAAGCGACCCTCCATGCTGCCGAGGGCAGGGGTCTATGGTGTGCACGGCCCATATCAAATCACCACTTTATTAATTTAATGCATGCCTGGAAATCCAAAAAACCCGCCAAGAAATTCTCCCGCCTCTACATAGCCAATAACTGAATATATAAGCATTTAAGATGGATAGTTTAAAATTCAAAGCTTCAAATTTCATTTAATGAGGTAGGTGGGTATTGGGCACGACAACCCCCGAGTTACCTTCCATGTGCGCAGGTGAGGGGAAAATGCGCTGCTGGGGACGAGTAGGTGAGAATTTTGGGCACCGCATTCAAGTGCATGTGCGGGGGGCTTCTGTCTCGAGTCCTACACATGTTTAATGAGACCATGACCAAATTAAATGCCCCTTGTCTACGCTGAATGCAATTTGACCGTAAAATGGGGCACAAGAACAATGATTACACGGCAAGCAAAAACATGGCATGCCATTCTTATTTCACTGTTTTTGTACTTACACGGAGGTGGAAAAATGACAAGAGCAAATCATGTCCTGCGCACATGGGGGCAAAAAGCTCGCTTTAGCGCACTTCAGACCCTCTACAGTGCAGCCGTACAGGGCTCCGTGGGCAGCAAGGAGTGCAGCCCAGGCCCCTTCCATTCACTCTAGAGTGACTGTCAAAATCAATCAATTCGCTAGTCAATTTTTTAAAATTAACTTCTGTTTTTTCCCTCTGCTCTCCTGATGTGACATAGAATAGTACCAAGCTCGGCTAGGGCTGCTGTATTCTCATGTGCGCAAAGCAAGGGTTTAGGGCTCTTTGACGTCATCAAATGAAGCTGGACTCTGGGCTTCGCCCTTCCCCATGTGCGCAGGACTTCAGATGAGGGAGAACAAGGCGGATGAGCAGTAGTGAACATAGAACGAGATCAAATCGTGCTGACAGCAGATCAGAACTGCGCAGATCTGCATTGTACATTGAACACGCACATGGAGTTTCTTCAAAAGCCTTTTGTTTATGTACCTTATGTGGATCAACGGTTTGAAACAATTCATTCAACGTCCATGTACTTATGTATCTGCAACCCTTGATTTATACTGTGCAATGTCAGATGCCCCCCAGGTTTCCCACTGTAAAGAACGCCTAAGGCATGATAAATAAAATCATCGGCTGTAAGTTTTTAATTTTTTTGTTGCTACCTTCTTTTTCTCTAAAACTTTATCAGGTTGTATGTGCGTTTTGTTAAGTTAGGCGATTCCATGGACGAAGTAACGGTTTTTGCCCTCCTTAGACAGTTGAAATTGTTTATAGGGATTGTTTCGTTTGTGGTTCCATTCTTACTGGATGCATGGAAGGCGAGGAAGAGGAAGGCTCCTTGGGTGCCACCAGGAGCTCTGGTTCTTGGCGCTTTCAGCCTCCAACTGCTCAGTTATTTAGATTTCGAGTTTGTTAGCAATAGGAGACTACCGAGAGACAAAAGAATGGAGTATAAAAATGCTGTTGAGAAATGAACTATTAGTGGACGGTGGAAGAGTAATGATGTGCGTGTACATGGGGTATTTGCTGCCCGAAATGGCACGCTCACCCTCTAAAGCTGTGGTGTGGAGTGATATGGGAGCATTAGCCATAAGTATATCCACCCACATCTTCTCTGAGCTTTACGTGTACGAGGAATTTCACAGGACGCTAAGGGGCGAAGGCATTCCAGCGAATCCATTGGCTATAGTGTCGAGGATTTGTACCATGGTCTGCTCCTTGTTTCTCTTCCTCTGCTTGGGTTCAGCTGTGTTTGCTGGAAGAACTCTTTACAATCTAGTACTTGAAAAGATTCCCATTGCTCTAGGAGACGAACCAACAGAGTACTCGCCGAAGACAGTTGAAAAGGAAGTGCTCCAGTCGTGGATTGTGGCGTGGGTTTGTAAGCCTGATTATCTCATAGCAAGATCGGTGTTGGTCTCATCAGTTGGAGTGGCGGTCACACTCTGCGTTCTCTGCTATGCGGCTGAATGGATAACTCAGGATTATGAGGTACTTCACTTCTGTAAAAACTTTGAATTGTGTAGGATTCGTTGTTTTGTTTTTTCTTTTCTGGAAAACGCTAAATTAATTCCTTCACTAAATTATTTCTATTAAACTTCATTTCATTAATAACTTGTTCTTACAAAAATTGACCATGTAATACTTTCAACTGTTCATTCAATTGATTCATTTGTGGCACTTGTATGAATGTGACCTTTTTGGTTATTGTTGATAGCAAGAATGGGCCATCACTTAAAAGATGTGTTTGATTTCTAAGTGTCATCTTTTGGAGATTCTCTCTCCTAAGATTATGTATGCCAGCCTTTATTTTTGTTACTTTGTTAAGCTTATTTGCTTAGCTGTATTATTATTATGGAATTCTTATTAATCTCTTGCATTAATTTCGATATTAATATTGCCTTTTGAGAACCTTTTGGACATTTTGGATTTGTAAATATATTAATGGAAGACAAGAACCAAGTAAGTTTGGAAGTTTGTACAAAATGTTTATGACAAGGTAATGAATATGTAACCCCTTAATCTAATGATTTGTTGTTAAATGTTGAATTTATTAAACCAATGTTTAAATAGTACAAGAATAAATAAGCCTTATTGTTTATTATGTTGGTATCATTCCCTTTGAAAACTCTCTTCAAACATGGATTTCAAAGCATTGGAATCCTAGTGGGATCTAGGTTACTCAATTTTGAAATGTCACCAAGGTATTCTTCTAGTTGTCTTGAAAATCCCTCAAAAGTCTAAGCCTTTCTCGCTAAATGAAGTTCTTGGTCCATGTACAATTCCTTGAACTACAACTCACAACTCATAAGTTGAAAATTATCAATCAAGTGTCCCTCAAAAGCTCTGTGTGGATCAAGCTACAAATCCTCTCTAGGTTTTCATACCGAATATATTCAAACTCATTAGGTGAGTGATATATAACAAAATTGATCGTTTTTACTTAGCTCCACCAAAAACAAAGTTTTTGTCATGGTTGACCTTACAAAAGGCTTAAGAGAGACTATCACAATTTGAATTTAGGAACAAAATTCATCAATCAAAAGGCAACCTATATCAACCTAGACAAAAAAATCTTTCATTATTAACCCCCGCCATAAGATTTGTGATTTTCTTCTAATGGCCCACTCTAAGAAATTAACTAGAAAAATTCTCATTGAAAAGAAAGATGGATAGAAAAGAATGATGCACGAACAAAATTCCGAAAATGGTTCCACAAATGGAAACATAAAGCAATAAATGTAGTCTCAATCTGTAAAAGATTGATAAAATGTATGTAAACAAGATAACATTATTCAATTCAAGTTTCTTCGACCCTCGAGATCAAAACGATTTGGGGTTTATTAGAGAAACATTTCATAAGAAAAATTGATGTAAATGATTTTATTTAATCGAGGAATATTAGTAATGTCTATTACTCATTATCGTGAGACTCACAATCCAAGTTGTGGCAAAGAAAAGGTTCAATGGACAAATAATGGGGATAAACACTACTCCATATTAGTTGAAAACTTTAAACGAATAACCACTTTTGAGTAATTATTTTTTTGTTGCTCTAGACTCTACATTAGGATTTGAAGACATGCCATTAGGAATTGCACATGGTGGATTTTAAGTCATGGTTTTATATCATTGAATGTAAGAGGTCTCGCAAATTCATCATGAAAATTATGGGGGAATCCACTTATCAACAAACTAGGAGCTTTTGATTTTATTTATATGTAGGAAACTGCGGTTTATAGATTTTTCCTACAAGAAACCCTAAAATGAGTATTAATGACTTTGAGGATTGAATGTGTATAATTTTTTATCAATTCATTTCAAACCACAATCTACGATTCATCATTAGAATACGATTTTCATGATGAATCATGAATTATGATTTGAAATGTGTCACTAAAAAGTTATGCTCAATTAATTCAAAATATCATTATTATGGTTTCATGAACTATGGAACCCTTAAAACTATTTTCTTAGATGGCATGAGTTCCTTCATTTCTTATGGGGATGGTTTTGGTGGCACCATCATTTTGATTTCATTGAAAATTTCCCATTAGGTTATTATATCAAGAAAATTTCCATGACATCAAGCTATTCGAGTCACCCTTAAAGTAAATTGGAACAATTTTGGCCGCATAAAATTCCATGCCCCCATGATGGAAAAAACATTATTAACATTATGGAGATGGTTAATAGATAATTTCTTTGGAATATTAGCCAATCTATGACAATGTTAAGGTTACTTAGAACCATGAGGATAAAGAGAGTACATTGCCGATATGGTGGTATATGGGAGAACATGAGGTTGGGTTTTATTTTAAAAAAATTGAAAGTTTTACAGACCTTAATTTTAAGTGGTAATTCATAGCTCTGTAATCTTGGTTTATGTGGTATAATTTCCAAGCTAGTAACGAGTGCTTTATTAAAGCTGCTTGATGGAAATATGCTCATTGAGAAACATGTGTCCTATTTATATTTTTTTAAAATAAATTTGTTTTCCTCCATCAATATTTTTGCATTCTTATTATAGTCTCGATCACTATCTAGCTGGATTAGGGAGCAGGATAGATAAAAGTTCCACATATATTACTTTTTGTTAGTGTATCACTAGTTAACCATAAGGTGACCATTGAGCTAATATCTAAGGTTTTAAACTTAGATCCAAATATTATTATTATGTTAGTTAGATTCAGTGTAAATAAAGAAGGTGGAAAAGCTAAGAAAATAGGCGGCACATGTTTACAAAATTGCAACCTTATTTTATGAGGTTTAATTGTTGGGTAGGTAGTGAGCATTCTCATAGGGATTGACCATATTCTAAATTCGTGAGGTACAAGTTACCATCAACATAATCCCATTAATTTCCATTTGAATTGTGAAGGTAATTGGCTAAAAGTTCCACATGCACAAACACATTTGTTTCTTATCTCTCCTTAATCACAAGGATATGATGTACCTGTTTTTTACCGTTTCAAACTTAGCTATGAATTATCCTTATAATATTAGTTGGATTGAGTGGCAGTATTATATCATCAATCACATTATCACCTTCTTTCACCAATTTAAAAGGAAGGTGACACAAGTTCACAAATAAACTAACTTTATGCTAAATAAAGGATATCAAGTTGTCTATACACATTCCCTTTGAATTGTAATTCCAATGTACACGTGTATCATGGTTAACAAGAGCTCAAAATTATGATATTACATGAACTGATGCATTTCCTAAGGAATTACTCAAATGGAAAAGATAGTTGAGAGTATAGCTTGCTTTAAGTCTACTAGGAAGCCATATAAGATAAACACTTAAGGAAAATAATAAACAAAGGAAATATCAAATTTACACCAAAGTCTAATATTATTACCAAATGGAGGCCCATCCCAATTTAATGTGTCCTACAAGATCATAGTCAAGGATCTTGCACTCTAACTTTGACATATCCTACATTTAATCATTATACTAGAACAAACGCATTTCATTGAAAAAAATTATATACTTCATAAAAAAATGTATATTTTGGGAAGGGATAGAATGCGATCACGTCCCTATTTTTAAGTAAGTTAGAGATTTAAATATTAAATGAATGTATATAATAATCATGTATCCTCACCTTTCTAGAGGCTCAAGAACTTGAGGATTATTTTTCATTGACTATAGAAACTCTTTAGTTATATTCTCCTTTTAAACCATAAATGGCTAGAAATGGGGGTGAATTCGCAGGGGCATTGATGGCTGGGAGCTAAGCTCCAAACCAGGTTTCCTGCCTCTTTTCTTCTCCTCTATTCACTGCATCTATAAAGGTAAGAGCTTGGCTCATTTTAAAGGGTTGGACATTTTTTTTGCACCCTCCCTTCCTTCCTTGTCTGCAAGTGAATTTGTGGAGTTTTCAAACCTCCCATTCAAGTTGTAATACAATTTTTACCTCTTGGCTACTATAATGTATTGTAT
Organism: Taxus wallichiana var. yunnanensis; assembly: GCA_018340775.1. Classification (NCBI taxonomy): domain Eukaryota; kingdom Viridiplantae; phylum Streptophyta; class Pinopsida; order Cupressales; family Taxaceae; genus Taxus; species Taxus wallichiana. The sequence continues at coordinate 951,934,951 of CM031242.1, forward strand.
CAACTCTGGAGCAATAATATATGTCTGTGAATGATTCTCAACCATCTCATGTGTTCATTTTTATCTTCTGATCTATCATTGTAGTTTGGTTATCTGTACATGGTGGTTGTATTGCATTTATATGGTCTGTGTTGAATTGTAAAACGAGTGTTTTAACATTCCTTTGGTGCATCACCTTGTTAGCTTAGGTTTATTTTCTCGTATCTTCTCAACCCTGTCTCCTTGGCAAGATAGAGTAGGTTTTAGAGTAGATCCTCTATGTATGCACCTGAATAGAGGAATAGGAACCAACCTTCATCTGAAGAGCTCTCTCGATTTCAAAGTCCCACACTTTGAGAGATGCTCCATGTTATGCTATCACACTGAGTTTCTCAACCCATCGAGTTGCAGATATTCAGAGGTGTTGTGATTTTGCACTAACAGGATCTTTGTGACAAGAAGGTGCAATTATTTTCACTCTTTTACACTCCAAAAAGGATAAATAAGTCAAAAATAAACTCCCAACCCATAGGTAGGGTTGTTGGGTAAATTTAAGAGGCATGAGACAAGCTTAGCTTGTCCCACAAGCCTCCAAAAAGGCCTCCCAAGTCAAAATCTAAATTTTGAAGTTGGGGTGGAGTAAAACACACACAAACTAACATAAATCTCACTTACAACAAGGACCACCTAACCCCATAATTATCTATTTGTCACATCTCAATTTTAGTTAATAAATTAAGTAGGATTAGCTTAATTAAGACACAATTATAAATGTTAATAAAGTGACAACAATTTCCAAAAATTAAATACATAAAACACAAATAAAGCACATACAAAAATTAAAAGAGAGTAAAATTACCCCCATGACCACACATGTGAGGTCACCCCCAATGGGAAACCTCCAAACTAGGCATGCAAAAACACCACACTATAACATTACATAAGTTGTCAAATTTTGGCCATGTTGCTCAACACCCAACATCCTTCCATGGTTGGTCCCCTATCCCCTTTCGATGTATGTGATAAAATGTCTTGCAACACAAACAAAATACCTCTCTGGCCTTTCGGCCATATTAACAACATCGAGACAATATACATATAAAATCAATAATCATCATTCGATATTAGCAATTCTATCATCTAACATCATACAATTAATTTGATTTTGGAATCTATAAAATCATATTTCTACTCAAAACATAAAACATAGGTTATGCATCCAAATTACGACATGTTAGTACAAAAATCAAAATATCACAACTTAACATATATAATTATTTATCATCACCATCTAGTGCATCATAGTAAAAATGTAAACCACATAATGTCAATAGTCTAAATATCTACATAGTCCATCATCTACTGATCAAAATATAATACTCAAATGTCTAAGTATTAGTCCAATAATATCAACATCAAAATGAAATAGTGTCGAAGATGAGTGGGCACTATAGGTTCTCCACCTTCGTCAATAAACAATAGTAAAGCTCATACGAAGATAATCGTGTAGGAGGTTTACTTACCCTAGTAGAACGTCTCACAAGATTTTCTCGATTTTGAGGCTCTTGTTACTCTTGTTGATTTTGATCTCTGACGAATCAACACCGAATGTGCTAGGATTGATGCCAAATTGTTGATTTTCCAGCCCTTTGAGCACTTCTCTATCTTTTATCTCATCAAGTGCTACATACTCAGAATTTTCCAGCTTCTTATCATGTAGTTGTTCCTGTACATAACCCTTTCATTGAAAATAACATCCCTACTCCTAATGATTTTCTTCTCATCCAAACTCCACAACCGGAATCCAAAATTATCAGTGCCATACCCAATGAAATTACATTTCTTTGACTTATCTTCTAGCTTGGTCCTATTATCTTTATCAATGTGCACAAATGCTTCACAACAAATTTTTTTAGAAAATAATAGTTTACCTCCTTACCGGTCCAAGCCTCCTTTGGTAATCCACCTTCCAAAACACTTGAATGTCCTCTGTTTATCAAGTAAACAACAATATCTACAACATCCACCCAAAGTTTTAAGGGAAATCCAACATGCAATCTCATGCTCCTTGCACGCTCCATGATATTTCTGTTCATTCTTTCTGACACACCATTTTGTTGTGGTGTTCTAGGAACTGTCTTCACCCTACAGATTCCATTCTATGAACAATAGTTATTAAATTCATTGTTGTAGTACTCTCCACCATTATCTGATCTAAGACACTTCAAATTCAAACTGTTTCATTCTCAATCAAAGCTTTCCACTTCTTGAAAGTATTAAATACATCAGATTTCTTCTTTATACAATAAACCCAAACCTTCCTAGTAGCATCATCAATAAAAGTAACATAATATCGTGAACCACCAAGAGAAGATACCTGAGCCGACCCCCACACATCCGTATGAACAAGATCTAACTTGTGATCCTTCTTGGTTGATCCAACCTTGAGAAATCTCACACGCTTTTGTTTCCCATACACACAATGCTCACAAAAGTCTAGGTCTATGTTTTTCAAATATGACAACTTTCCCTGTGAATGTAAAATCTTCATCCCCTTCTCACTCATATGGCCAAGTCTGTGATGCCATAGAGTTGTGTCTATACCTATAGTAGCTAAAATAGAAGATGGATTAATACTAATAGTGGATAAATACAAAGTACCTACTTTTTTACCTCTTGCTACCACAAGAGAACCCTTGGTAACTTTCCAAGAATCTATTGTAAATATAACCATATAACCCTTATATTCTAATTGCCATGCTGAAATTAGATTCCTCCTCAAGCTAGGAACATGTCTGACATTATTCAACACCCAAGTGTTACCATTATGCAATTTAAAATGAACACTGCCTTTTCCAACAATGTTACATGACTCATCATCACCAAGATATACTTGCCCAAAACTCTTTTGAACATAATCTTGAAAATATTGTCTATCAAGAGTTGCATAAAATGAAGCACCAGAATCTAAAACCCAAGATTATGATTTACTATCTAAAGAAAGAATAAGAGCATCTTGTAACACATCACATGCTACATTTGCCTCTTTGCTCCCTTCTTGTTGATCTTTCCCGATTTTAAAGACCAACAATATTTCTTTGCATGTCCTGCTTTTCCACAATTCTAGCATACCATCCTGCTTCTAGATTTAGATCTGCCCTTCTTAGAATTTCCAGGACCTTTTACTTTTTCCTTCTGTCTTCCCCTATTCTCTACACTCAAAGCATTACCAGATGACTCACCTGTTCTTTTTCTTCTCATCTCTTCACTAAGAATCACACCAATAACATCATCAAACTTTAAAGTGTTTGAACCAAAAACAAAATTACTCACAACCATAACCAAAGTATTCCAACTTTCAGGCAATGAGCACAAAATCAAAAGAGCCCTAACTTCATCATCAAAACTTACTCCTACAGAGCTTAATTGATTAGTAACCATGTTGAATTCATTCAAATGATCATTTACTGAATCACCTTCTGACATATTCATATTAAACAAACTTTTCATGAGAAATACCTTATTGGAGGCTGAGGGTTTTTCATACAATTTACCCAATTTTTCCATTAGATCTACCGTTGTCTTTTCCGTAGAAATATTGAAAGCTATTGTAGTTTCCAAACACAATCGTATCATTCCCAGTGCCTTCTGATCAAGAACATCCCATTCTTCATCTTTCATAACTGACGACTTCAAATCTTTCCCTTTCAATGGTAGATAAAGATCCTTCTGATATAGGTAGTCCTCCACTTGCATCTTCCATAGCTGAAAGTTTTGGCTGTTAAACTTCTCAACCCTGAACTTGCTATCTTCTGTCATTTCTCCCACTCAAACAAGAAACCCTCCTGTGAGCTTTTTCTGCCAAAACAAAATCCTGCTCTGATACTAGTTGTTAGGATCGAAACATAGATGAACAATAAAACATAATTAAAATAGAAATAAAATAAACATGCAATCACAAGATAAACCCAAGATTTAACGTGGTTCACCTAATTTGGGCTACATCCACCAGAAACAAGCCAGACTTCTTCTTTATTTAGTCCCGAGGAATACAATACAATTCTTTTTTTTTCATATTATAAAGAGTAAATCCATGCACATATATATAACTTGTGCACCTCTTTGTAAAAGTTTGCTTCAACCACAAGCAACCTAAATATAACATGATTATAAATAAAATAAACATAAAAATAACAACTCCCTTTTATTAATAAGACAATGCTATTTTTATCCATGGTCATGCATTTCTCCCAAAATCAAGGAAAAAACAAACTACCACATCAACTTCTAGTTATACTCCACATCTTCAACAAAATACACGTCAATTTTATTTGGGAAATTGGTTTTATTAAGGCAATGAGGGGGCAAAATTTATAGCTAGATATTTTTAAGCCTAATTTTTGTTTTTCTCATTTGACTCATGCAGTGCTTCATTACACCGAAAGGCGTGTTCTATGTGGGCATGGCGGAGGCCTTCTGACAGGCACCAGGGCATCAACGATGGGGCTTCGTTGGTCGACGATGCACGGATGCCCGGGAGCCGTAGATGTGGCGGATGGAATACAGGACCATGTTCGAAGGAGGGAGAGGTGTATAGGTGGTCAGAAAGAGAGGACAGTTGCAGGAGTCCGGCGTGGAGGCGGCCATGCATCTGCCATCAGCAAAACAAGGGGAGTATGGCTGGCCCGTAGTGTACCAGTACGTAGCAGTCGAAGAAGAATAAAAAAATGCCTTGCTTAGGGTTTCGGGAAGGATTTTGTAATGAGGAGTGTTTTTGGCGTCAAACATTGTAGACGAGGAGTCCATTTCTCTTTGCCTGCTGAGTGTGGTTGGAGTTGGAGACTGCGTGATCGGAGGAAGCCATCCAGTATCGAAGCCACGAATTTAAGGTTTACCTCTCTGTTCCCCTGTTCTAGGATTCGGTGCTGTTTCATTATTTCATATACATCGATTTAAGAAAATCAAACTCAGAAAAAGACTGCGCTTGTTTTCATTTTGAGATTAACTTAAATTCCTGTTCTCTTTATTGGTTTGCATTTTATGGGATGAGCAGAGCAATGCCCAAAATGTCAATCGATTTAGTTACAGAAAACAGGATCCTTTTTCGCCTCCCTCCAATGACAGGCCTATAGGGTATCTCTTTGAAATTTAGAAAGAGTTGCAAAATTTCAGCTGCAGGAAAATATAGTTTATATTAAGAATTTATGTGTGGGATTTTCCATAAGGGCTCGAGAAATTTGGTACTGATAGTCTGGCTAAACCATGATATTAGCCCGTATTTATTAAGATAGCCTGCCATTGCAATAAGTGCAGCAAACCATGTAATGGTCTTTCCAGTCAAGGTTTTAACAAAGATTTGCATGCCTCCCCTCAGACGGAGCACAAGATGGAGGGTAGATTCCTTCTGAATGTTATAGTCAGCCAATGTTCTACCATCTTCAGGTTGTTTTCCAGCAAAGATGAGCCTCTGTTGATCAGGGGGAATTCCCTCCTTGTCCTGGACCTTGGCCTTAACATTATCAATAGTGTCTGAGCTTTCCACTTCAAGGGTGATGGTCTTTCCGGTCAAGGTTTTAACAAAGATTTGCATGCCTCCTCTAAGACCAAGGACTAGGTGGAGTGTGGATTCCTTTTGGATGTTGTAATCTGCCAAGGTCCGTCCATCCTCAAGCTGCTTTCCAGCAAAAATAAGCCTCTGCTGGTCCAGGGAATACCTTCCTTGTCCTGGATCTTGGTTTTTACATTGTCAACAGTATTCGCCTCCCCAAAAATTTGAGGGTGTTCGCCTCCCTCAAGCTGCTTTCCAGCAAAAATAAGCCTCTGCTGGTCCGGGGGAATACCTTCCTTGTCCTGGATCTTGGTTTTTAGATTGTCAACAGTGTCTGAGCTCTCAACTTCAAGAGTAATGGTCTTCCCAGTGAGTGTTTTCACAAATATCTGCATCTTGAAGTATAAAAGTGAACTTTAGAAATAACCTGCAAAATGAGAAAAATCCATGTGAATGCTCAACCTTAATGATACTAAGACAGAACATTTAATTCTAAAAAATTATTGAGCAAAGACCATGTTATAAAAGTGCACTCGCCAGTGACTTCTATTTCTGAATGCTTATTTACCTATAGAAACATGTAATTATAGACTAAAAATCTTTAAAATACATCATGCTTACAAGTCTCACCTACCACTTTCAAGTGTTCAGCCTCATTGATCTATTTCTAATATTCTATATAACCTTTGAAACATCAATGACCGACATCCATATTAATGTTTCTAAGCAATTATTAAAGGCATTCTCACAACCAGTTTAAGAGCCTTGTCTACGGTTCCACATTTTGCATACATGTCTGCACAGACATTTTGCAACATTGCACTGCAAAATTCCTCTTTCCTTTACGCTATGATGGCTGTCCATATCCTTTTCCAGAGCTCCTATTTTTCCGCAGGCTGGGAGTATGTTTGCACATGTTAACCGATCAAGTTTTTGACCTTATTCTTGCATAAGGGTGAAACAGTTGTCTCGTGCCTTGTGACAATAACCATGTTTTCTGTATGCTGCAATAACTTTATTCCACGACAAACACTCCAACTAGACTCAAGATACCTTTGTTGAGTTGTTTTTATGATTTTGAGCTTAAAATTGACAGGAAAGTTTTTTAGATGTATGAAACAGAGGCATCTTTCTGCTGCAACGAATGTAATATGTTTCTGTGCTATCACAAATGTGATGCATTTTTGTATTGTAACCGCTGGCCTTTATTTGACATTGCCCGAGCATTAACAATGATATCATAGATACTTCCGTATTGTAGAGCATTTGGGAATTAATGCCAAATATGAATCATTTATCTTGTCTCGCCACTAGGATAGGTCATGCTCTACTCTATTAATGCTTCGTGGCTTTACACACCCCAAGAACTCTTCTTTTTAAATTAATCCTCGGTTCATTTAACATAAAAAAATTTTGTCAACACCGAGAAGATGGTGGAATGGAGTCGATATAGAGGGGTCTGATATGTATAGGTCCCATTGCATCGAAATATACAACAAAGGAGTTGTTATGAAGCGAGATTGAGTAAAAAAAAAAACATTCCGTTCATCGTTGCGAAGGCCGACAAATATCAATACGGCACTTTTCAGCAATCACTAGATTATGAGTTGACATTCTTGACAAAGATTGTGGAATTTGGCTTCATAGCTACCAATTTCGAATGCATGAATGTTTGTAGAGGTAATTATAACGGATTTTAAAAAAATCCATCTTCCACATATCCAAAGAATCATTCTTGTTTCATGGCACGACCATTTAGGGCATTAATGTTTCTTAGCAATTATAAAATTCATTCTATCAACCAGTTTAAGAGCCTTGTCTATGGTTCCACATTTTACATACATGTCTGCCAGGACATTTGCAACCGCTACTGCAAAATTCCTCTTTCCTTTACACTATGATGGCTGTCCATATCCTTTTCCGAAGCTCCTATTTTCTTTGCGCAGGATGGGAGTATGTTTGCACATATTAACTAATCGATTTTTTGACCTTTTCCTTGCATAAGGGTGAAAACAGTTGTTCGTGCCTTGTGATAATAACCATGTTTTCTGTATGCTACAATAACTGTATTCCACGACAAACACTCAAGCTAGAATCAAGATACCTTTGCTGAGTTGTTTTTATGATTTTGAGCTTAAAATTGACAGAAAGTTTTTAGATTTATGTAACAGAGGCATCTTTGTGCTTTGCAACGAATGTAATCTGTTTCGTGCTATCACAAATGTCATGCATTTCTGTATTGTAACCGTTGGCCTTTATTTGATATTTCCGAGCATTAACAATGATATCACGGATACTTCCATATCATAGAGCGTTTGCGAATTAATGCCAAAGCTGAATCATTTATCTTGTCTCGGCGCTAGGATAGGTCATGCTCTGCTCTATTAATGCTTCATGGATTTGCACACCCAAGAACGCTTCTTTTAAATTAATCATTGGTTCATTTAACATAAAAACTTTTATGTCAACACTAGAAGATGGTGGAATGGAGTCGATATAGAGGGTCTCGATATGTATAGGTCCCATTGACCGAAATATACAACAAAGGAGTTGTTATGAAGCGAGATTGAGTAAAAAAAAAAACATTCCATTCACCATTGCGAAGGCCGACAAATATCAATACTACAACTTTTCAGCAATCATTAGATTATGAGTTGACATTGCTGATAAAGATTGTGGAATTTGGCTTCATAGTGCCAATTGCGAATGCATGAATGTTTGTAGGTAATTATAACGGATTTTAAAAAAATCCATCTTCCACATATCCAAAGAATCATTACTGTTTCATGGCACGACCATTTAGGGCATTATTGTTTCTTAGCAATTATAAAATTCATTCTATCAACCAGTTTAAGAGCCTTGTCTACGGTTCCACATTTTACATACATGTCCGCAGACATTTCAGAATCTGTCGCTGCAAAATTCCTCTTTCCTTTACACTATGATTGCTGTCCATATCCTTTTCCGAAGCTCCTATTTTGCAGCAGCTTGGAGTATGTTTGCACATATAAACTAATCGAGTTTTTGACCTTTTCCTTGCATAAGGGTGAAACAGTTGTGTCGTGCCTTGTGACAATAACCATGTTTTTCGTATGCTACAATAATCGTATTCCACGACAAACACTCCAGCCTAGACTCAAGATACCTTTCTTTGAGTTGTTTTTATGATTTTGAGCTTAAAATCGACAGAAAGCTTTTTAGATTTATGTAAATGAGGCATCTTTCGCTGCAATGAATGTAATCTGTTTCTTTGCTATCACAAATGTGATGCATTTCGTATCAGAACCGTTGGCCTTTATTTGATATTGCCCGAGCATTAACAATGATATCACGAGATACTTCCGTATTGTAGAGCGTTTGGGAATTAATGCCAAAGTGAATCATTTATCTTGTCCGGCTCTAGGATAGGTCATGCTCCGCTCTATTAATGCTTCATGGCTTTGCATGTACCCAAGAACGATTCTTTTAAATTAATCATTGGTTCATATTACATAAAAACTTTTCCATCAACACGAGAAGATGGTGGAATGGAGTCGATATAGAGGGTCTGATATGTATAGGTCCCATCAGACCGAAATATAAAACAAAGGAGTTGTTATGAAGTGAGATTGAGTAAAAAAAAAAAAACATTCCATTCACCATTGTGAAGGCCGACAAATATCAATACTAGCACTATTCAACAATCATTAGATTATGAGTTTACATCATTGACAAAGATTGTGGAATTTGGCTTCATAGCTGCCAATTGCAAGTGCATGAATGTTTGTAAGTAATTATAACGCATTTTCAAAAAATCCATCTTCCACATATCCAAAGAATCATTCTTGTTCATGGTACGACCATTTAGGGCATTGATGTTTCTAAGCAATTATAAAAGGCATTCTCACAACTAGGTTTAAGAGCCTTGTCTATGGTTCCACATTTTGCATACATATCGCTGAACATTTTGCAACCGCACTGGAAAAATTCCTCTTTCCTTTATGCTATGATGGCTGTTCATATCCTTTTCCGAAGCTCCTATTTTTCCAGAGGTGGGAGTATGTTTGCACATATTAACCGATCGAGTTCTTGACCTTTTCCTTGCATAAGGGTGCTGCAACAGTGTCTACGCCTTGTGTGACAATAACCATATTTTCTCGTATGCCTTTTGCAATAAATGTATTCCACAACAAACACTCCGGCTAGACTCAAGATACCTTTGCTGAGTTGTTTTTATGATTTTGAGCTTAAAATTGACAGGACAGTTTTTTAGATTTATGTAAGAGGCATCTTTCTGCTGCAACGAATATTATCTGTTTCTGTGCTATCACAAATGTGATGCATTTCGTATCATGTGAATCACTTGGCCTTTATTTGACATTGCCCGAGCATTAACAATGATATCATAGATACTTCCGTATTGTAGAGCATTTGGGAATTAATGCCAAAGTTGAATCATTTATCTTGTCGGCGCTAGGATAGGTCATGCTCCGCTCTGTTAATACTTCGTGGCTTTGCACAACCCAAGAATGCTTCTTTTTAAATTAATCCTCGTTCATTTAACATAAAAAAATTTCTATCAACACCGTAAGATGGTGGAATGGATTCGATATAGAGGGGTCGATATGTATAGGTCTCGTTGCTTTGAAATATACAACAAAGGAGTTGTTATGAAGCGAGATTGAGTGAAAATAAAACATTACGTTTCATCGTTGCGAAGCACGACAAATATCAATACTGGCACTTTTCAGCAATCATTAGATTATGAGTTGACATTGTTGACAAAGATTGTAGAATTTGGCTTCATAGTGCCAATTGCGAATGCATGAATGTTTGTAGGTAATTATAAAGGATTTTTAAAAAAATCCATCTTCCACATATCCAAAGCAATCATTACTGTTCATGGCACAACCATTTAGGGCATTAATGTTTCTAAGCAATTATAAAATTCATTCTATCAACCAGTTTAAGACCCTTGTCTACGGTTCCACATTTTACATACATGTCTCGCAGACATTTGCAATCGCTATTGGCAAAATTCCTCTTTCCTTTACGCTATGATGGCTGTTCATATCCTTTTCCGAAGCTCCTATTTTTGCCGCAGTCTGGGAGTATGTATGCACATATTAACTGATCGAGTTTTTGACCTTTTCCTCGCATAAGGGTGAAAGCAAATGTCTCGTGCCTTGTGACAATAACCATGTTTTCTTTATGCTACAATAATCAGTATTCCACGACAAACACTCACTAAACTCAAGATACCTTTCACGAGTTGTTTTTATGATTTTGAGCTTAAAATCGACAGATGTTTTTTAGATTTATGTAACAGAGGCATCTTTATGCTGCAACGAATGTAATAAGTTTCGTGCTATCACATATGTGATGCATTTCGTATTGTAAATCACCGCTGGCCTTTTTGACATTGCCCAAGAATTAACAATGATGTCATAGATACTTCCGTATTGTAGAGCGTTTGGGAATTAATGCCAAAGCTAAATCATTTATCTTGTCTGACGCTAGGATAGGTCATGCTCCTGCTCTGTTAATGCTTCGTGGATTTAAACAACCCAAGAACGCTTCTTTTTAAATTAATCCTCGGTTCATTTAACATAAAAACTTTTCTGTCAATACTGGCGCTTTTCAGCAATCATTAGATTATGAGTTGACATTGCTGACAAAGATTGTGGAATTTGGCTTCATAGCTGCCAATTGCGAATGCATGAATGTTTTTAGGTAATTATAATAGATTTTCAAAAAATCCATCTTCCACATATCCAAAGCAATCATTACTGTTCATGGCACGACCATTTAGGGCATTAATGTTTGTAAGCAATTATAAAAGGCATTTTGTCAACCAATTTAAGAGCCTTGTCTACAGTTCCACATTTTGCATACATGTCTCCACGGGACATTTTGCAACCGCACTGCAAAATTCCTCTTTCCTTTACGCTATGATGGCTGTCCATATCCTTTTCCGAAGCTCCTATTTTGCCGGAGGCTCGGAGTATGTTTGCACATATTAACTGATCGAGTTTTTGACCTTTTCCTTGCATAAGGGTGAAACAATGTCTGTGCCTTGTGACAATAACCATATTTTTCGTATGCTGCAATAAAAGTATTCCACGACAAACACTCCAAACTAGACTCAAGATACCTTTCTTTGAGTTGTTTTTATGATTTTGAGCATAAAATTCGACAGGGACAATTTTTAGATTTATGTAATGAGAGGCATCTTTCTCTCGCTGCAACGAATGTAATCTGCTTTGTTCTATCACAAATGTGATGCATTTGTATTGTAATTGCTGGCCTTTATTTGACATTGCCCGAGAATTAACAATGATGTCATAGATACTTTCGTATTGTAGAGCGTTTGGGAATTAGAGGGGTCCGATATGTATAGGTCCCATTCAGACCGAAATATACAACAAAGGAGTTGTTATGAAGTGAGATTGAGTAAAAAAAAAAACATTAAGTTCACCGTTGCGAAGGCCGACAAATATCAATATCGGCACTTTTCGTAAATCATTAGATTATGAGTTGACATTTCATTGATAAAGATTGTGGAATTTGGCTTCATAGTGCATGCGCATTGCGAATGCATGAATGTTTGTAGGTAATTATAACGGATTTTCAAAAAAGCCATCTTCCACATATCCAAAGAATCATTCTTTTCATGGCACAACCATTTAGGGCGTTGATGTTTCTAAGCAATTATAAAAGGCATTCTCACAACCAGCTAGTTTAAGAGCCTTGTCTACGATTCCACATTTTGTATACATGTCTGCCAGGACATTTGCAACCGCAACTGGCAAAATTCCTCTTTCCTTTACGCTATGATGGTTGTCCATTGCACTGAAATATATAACAAATGAGTTGTTATGAAGCGAGATTAAGTAAAAAAACATTCCGTTCACCGTCATAAGGTGAAAAATATAAATCTGGCGATTTTTCAGCAATCATTAGATTATGAGTTTACATTGCTGACAAAGATTGTGGAATTTGGCTTCATAGCTACCAATCGCGAATGCATGAATGTTTGTAGGTAATTATAACGGATTTTAAAAAAAATCCATTTTCCACATATCCAGCAATCATTACTTTTCATGGCACGACCATTTAGGGAATTAATGTTTCTAAGCAATTATACAAGGCATTATGTCAACCAGTTTAAGAGCCTTGTCTACGGTTCCACATTTTGCATACATGTCTCACAGACATTTCAGAATCGCAATCACAAAATTCCTCTTTCCTTTACTCTATGATGGCTGTCCATATCCTTTTCCGAAGCTCCTATTTTTCCGTAGGCCGGGAGTATGTTTACACATGTGACCGATCGAGTTTTTGACCTTTTTCGCATAAGGGTGAAAGCGATGTATCGTGCCTTGTGACAATAACCATGTTTTACGTATCCCGCAATAATCAGTATTCCATGACAAAACACTCCAGCTAGACTCAAGATACCTTTGCTGAGTTGTTTTTATGATTTTGAGCTTAAAATTGATAGGACAATTTCTTAGATTTATGTAAAAGAGGCATCTTTCTCGCTGCAATGAATGTAATCTGCTTTCGTGCTTTAACAAATGTGATGCATTTCTCGTATTGTAACCGCTGGCCTTTATTGTGACAAAGGTCGAGCATTAACAATGATATCATAGATACTTCCGTATTGTAGAGCGTTTGGGAATTAATGCCAAAGTGAATCATTTATCTTGTCTCGGCGCTAGGATAGGTCATGCTCTTGCTCATAATGCTTCATGGCTTTTGCATGCCCAAGAATGCTTCCTTTTAAATTAATCCTCGGTTCATTTAACATAAAAACTTTTCTCACAAACACCGGAAGATGGTGGAATGGAGTCGATATAGAGGGGTTTGATGTGTATAGGTCCCATTGCATCGAAATATACAACAAAGGAGTTGTTATGAAGTGAGATTGAGTAAAAAAAAAACATTCCGTTCACCGTTGCGAAGGCCGACAAATATCAATATCGGCGCTTTTCAAAGAATCATTAGATTATGAGTTGACATTCTTTGATAAATATTGTGGAATTTGGCTTCATAGCTGCCAATTGCGTGCATGAATGTTTGAGGTAATTATAATGATTTTCAAAAAAATTCATCTTCCACATATCCAAAGAATCATTACCTGTCCATAAGCACGACCATTTCGGGCATTAATGTTTCTAAGCAATTAAAAAGGCATTCCACAACCAGTTTAAGAGCCTTGTCTACGGTTCCACATTTTGCATTCATGTCTGCACAGACATTTGCAACCGCACTGCAAAATTCCTCTTTCCTTTATGCTATGATGGTTGTCCATACCCTTTTCCGAAGCTCCTATTTTTCTAGAGGCTCGGAGTATGTTTCACATATTAACTGATCGAGTTTTTGACCTTTTCTCTTGCATAAGGGTGAAACAAATGTCGTGCCTTGTGACAATAACCATGTTTTTTGTATGTTGCAATAATCAGTATTCCACGACAAACACTCGCCTAGACTCAAGATACCTTTCTTTGAGTTGTTTTTATGATTTTGAGCTTAAAATTAACGAGGATAGGTTTTTAGATTTATGTAACAAAGGGATCTTTCTACCTGCAACGAATGTAATTTGTTTCGTGCTATCAAAAATGTGATGCATTTCGTATCAGAACATTGTCCTTTATTTGACATTGCCCGAGCATTAACAATGATGTCATAGATACTTCCGTATTGTAGAGCGTTTGGAAATTAATGCCAAAGCTGAATCATTTATCTTGTCTAGTGCTAGGATAGGTCATGCTCCTGCTCTATTAATGCTTCGTGGCTTTGCACAACCCAAGAACGCTTCTTTTTAAATTAATCCTCGGTTCATTTAACATAAAAACTTTTCTATCAACACCAGAAGATGGTGCAATGGAGTCGATATAGAGGGGTTTGATATGTATAGGTCCCATTGAACTGAAATATACAACAAAGGAGTTGTTATGAAGTGAGATTGAGTAAAAAAACATTCCGTTCTCTCGTTGCGAAGGCCGACAAATATCAATACGGCACTTTTCAGCAATCATTAGATTATGAGTTGACATTCTTGATAAAGATTGTGGAATTTGGCTTCATAGCTGCCAATTGCGAATGCATGAATGTTTGTAGGTAATTATAACGGATTTTCAAAAAATCCATCTTCTACATATCCAAAGAATCATTTACTGTTCATGGCATGACCATTTAGGGCATTGATGTTTCTAAGCAATTATAAAAGGCATTCTCACAACGGTTTAAGAGCCTTTTCTACGGTTCCACATTTTGCATACATGTATGCCACAGACATTTGCAACCATTCTTTGGCAAAATTCCTCTTTCCTTTACGCTATGATGGTGTCCATATCCTTTTCCGAAGCTCCTATTTTGCCAGCAGTCGGGAGTATGTTTGCACATATTAACCGATCGAGTTTTTGACCTTTTCCTTACATAAGGGTGAAGCGATTTGTTCTCGTGCTTGTGACAATAACCATGTTTTCTTTACGTTGCAATAATCGTATTCCACGACAAAACACTCCAACTAGACTCAAGATACCTTTCTTTGAGTTGTTTTTATGATTTTGAGCTTAAAATTGATAGGACAGCTTTTTTAGATTTATGTAACAGAGGCATCTTTCTCGCTGCAACGAATGTAACTGCTTCGTGCTATCACAAATTTGATGCATTTCGTGTATTGTAATCATTTGGCCTTTATTTGACTTTGCCCGAGCATTAACAATGATGTCATAGATACTTCCGTATTGTAGAGTGTTTTGGAATTAATGCCAAAGCTAAATCATTTATCTTGTCCGGTGCTAGGATAGGTCATGCTCCTACTCTGTTAATGCTTCGTGGCTTTGCACAGCCCAAGAACGCTTCTTTTTAAATTAATCCTCAGTTCATTTAACATAAAAACTTTTCTATCAACACCGAGTAAGATGGTGGAATGGAGTCGATATAGAGGGGTCCGATGTATAGGTCCCATTGACTGAAATATACAACAAAGGAGTTGTTATGAAGCGAGATTGAGTAAAACCAAAACATTCCGTTCACCGCATGCGAAGGCCGACAAATATCAATACTTGGCGCTTTTCGAAATCATTAGATTATGAGTTGACACATTGACAAAGATTGTGGAATTTGGCTTCATAGCTACCAATTGCAAATGCAAGAATGTTTATAGGTAATTCTAATGATTTTCAAAAAAATCCATCTTCCACATATCCAAGAATCATTACTGCTCATGCTTACGACCATTTAGGGCATTAATGTTTCTAAGCAATTATAAAAGGCATTCTGTCAACCAGTTTAAGAGCCTTGTCTACGGTTCCACATTTTGCATACATGTCTGCCAGGACATTTGCAACCGCAGCTGGCAAAATTCCTCTTTCCTTTACGCTATGATGGTTGTCCATATCCTTTTCCGAAGCTCCTATTTTGCCGCAGGCTGGGAGTATGTTTGCACATATTAAATGATCAATTTTTTGACCTTTCCCTTGCATAAGGGTGAAATAGTGTCTGTGCCTTTTGACAATAACCATGTTTTCTGTATGTTGCAATAACTGTATTCCACGACAAAACACTCCAAATTAGACTCAAGATACCTTTCTTTGAGTTGTTTTATGATTTTGAGCTTAAAATTGATGGTGATGCTTTTTTAGATTTATGTAATGAGGCATCTTTCGCCGCAACGAATGTAATATGTTTCGTGCTTTCACAAATGTGATGCATTTCTATATTGAATCCGCTGGCCTTTATTTGACATTTCAGCATTAACAATGATATCATAGATACTTCCGTATTGTCAGAGCGTTTGGAAATTAATGACGAAGTGAATCATTTATCTTGTCTGGCGCTAGGATAGGTCATGCTCTCGCTGCTCGTTAATGCTTTGTGGCTTTGCATTGACCCAAGAACGCTTCTTTTTAAATTAATCCTTGGTTCATTTAACATAAAAACTTTTCTATCAACATCAGAAGATGGTGGAATGGATTCGATATAGAGGGTCTCGATATTTATAGGTCCCATTGTGACTTTGAAATATACAACAAAGGAGTTGTTATGAAGTGAGATTGAGTAAAAAAACATTCCGTTCACCGTTGCGAAGGCCGACAAATATCAATACTGGCACTTTTCAGCAATCATTAGATTATGAGTTGACATTGCTGACAAAGATTGTGGAATTTGGCTTCATAGCTGCCAATTGCGAATGCATGAATGTTTGTAGGTAATTATAACGGATTTTCCAAAAATCCATCTTCCACATATCCAGCAATCATTATTGTTCATGGCACGACCATTTAGGGCATTAATGTTTCTAAGCAATTATAAAAGGCATTCTGTCAACCAGTTTACGAGCCTTGTCTACGGTTCCACATTTTGCATACATGTCGCGGGACATTTGCAACCGCACTGCAAAATTCCTCTTTCATTTATGCTATGATGGTTGTCTATATCCTTTTCCGAAGCTCCTAATTTGCATGAGTCGGGATTATGTTTGCACATATTAACCGATCGAGTTTTGACCTTTTCCTTGCATAACGTTGAAATGTTGTCGTGCCTTATTACAATAACCATGTTTTCTCGTATGCCGCAATAATTGTGTTCCATGACAAAACACTCAGCCTAGACTCAAGATACCTTTCACTTTGAGTTGTTTTTATGATTTTGAGCTTAAAATTGACAGGACAATTTTGTAGATTTTTGTAACAAAGGCATCTTTCTTCCAGCAACGAATGTAATCTATTTCTTTGGTATAAAAATGTGATGCATTTCGTATTGTAACGCTGGCCTTTATTTGACATTGCCGAGCATTAACAATGATATCATAGATATTTCTGTATTGTAGAGCATTTGGGAATTAATGCCAAAGCTGAATCATTTATCTTGTTTGGCGCTAGGATAGGTCATGCTCTTGCTCTATTAATGCTTCATGGATTTGCACAACCAAGAACGCTTGTTTTTAAATTAATCCTCGGTTAATTTAACATAAAAACTTTTCTCACAACAATTTAAGATGGTGGAATGGAGTCGATATGAGGGGTCTGATGTGTATAGGTCCCATTGCACTTAAATATACAACAAAGGAGTTGTTATGAAGTGAGATTGAGTAAAAAAACATTCCGTTCACCTTTGAGAAGGCCGACAAATATCAATATCGGCGCTTTTCAAAGCAATCATTAGATTATGAGTTGACATTGCTTTGATAAAGATTGTGGAATTTGGCTTCATAGCGCCAATGCATTGCGAATGCATGAATGTTTTTAGGTAATTATATGATTTTCAAAAAATCCATCTTCCACATATCCAAGAATCATTACTTTTCATGGCACGACCATTTAGGGCATTATTGTTTCTTAGCAATTATAAAATTCATTCTATCAACCAGTTTAAGAGCCTTGTCTACAGTTCCACATTTTACATACATGTCTGCACAGACATTTGCAGAATCGTCGGGCCTGCAAAATTCCTCTTTCCTTTACACTATGATGGCTGTCCATATCCTTTCCGAAGCTCCTATTTTGCCGCAGTCGGGAGTATGTTTGCACATATTAACTAATCGAGTTTTTGACCTTTTCCTCGCATAAGGGTGAAACAGTTGTCGTGCCTGTGACAATAACCATGTTTTCGTATGCTACAATAATCGTATTCCACGACAAACACTCCGCCTAGACTCAAGATACCTTTCTTTGAGTTGTTTTTATGATTTTGAGCTTAAAATTGACAGGACAGTTTTTTAGATTTATGTAACAGAGGCATCTTTCTGCTGCAATGAATGTAATCTGTTTCTGTGCTATCACAAATGTGATGCATTTCTATATTGTAACCGCTGGCCTTTATTTGACATTTCCGAGCATTAACAATGATATCATAGATACTTCCGTATTGTAGAGCGTTTGGAAATTAATGCCAAGTGAATCATTTATCTTGTCCGGCTCTACGATAGGTCATGCTCCCGCTCTGTTAATGCTTCGTGGCTTTGCATGCCCAAGAACTCTTCTTTATAAATTAATCCTCGGTTCATTTAACATAAAAACTTATCTACCAACACCAGAAGATGGTGGAATGGATTCGATATGAGAGGTCGATATTTATAGGTCCCATTGCACTTAAATATACAACAAAGGAGTTGTTATGAAGTGAGATTGAGTAAAAAAAACATTCCGTTCACCGTTGCAAAGGCCGACAAATATCAATACCGCACTTTTCAGCAATAATTAGATTATGAGTTGACATTCTTGATAAAGATTGTGGAATTTGGCTTCATAGGCCATGCCAATTGCGAATGCATGAATGTTTGTAGGTAATTATAACGGATTTTCAAAAAATCCATCTTCCACATATCCAGCAATCATTCTTGTTCATGGCATGACCATTTAGGGCATTGATGTATCTAAGCAATTATAAAAGGCATTCAATCACAACAGTTTAAGAGCCTTGTCTACGGTTCCACATTTTGCATACATGTCTGCACAGACATTTGCAACCGCACTGCAAAATTACTCTTTCCTTTACGCTATGATGGCTGTCCATTGCACTAAAATATACAACAAAGGAGTTGTTATGAAGCGAGATTGAGTAAAAAAAATAATTCCGTTCACCGTTGCGAATGCCGACAAATATCAATACCGGGCGCTTTTTCAGCAATCATTAGATTATGAGTTTACATTCTTTGATAAAGATTGTGGAATTTGGCTTCATAGCTGCCAATTGCGAATGCATGAATGTTTTTAGGTAATTATAACGGATTTTCAAAAAATCCATTTTCCACATATCCAGCAATCATTACTGTTCATGGCACGACCATTTAGGGCATTAATGTTTCTAAGCAATTATAAAAGGCATTCTCACAACCAGTTTAAGAGCCTTGTCTCTGCATTCCACATTTTGCATACATGTCGCACAGACATTTGCAGAATCGCAGTGTCAAAATTCCTCTTTCCTTTACGCTATGATGGTTGTCCATATCCTTTTCCGAAGCTCCTATTTTGCCGCAGGCTGGGAGTATGTTTGCACATGTTGACTGATCGAGTTTTTGACCTTTTTCTTGCATAAGAGTGAAACAGTTGTCTCATGCCTTTTGACAATAACCATGTTTTTCGTATGCTGCAATAATCAGATTCCACGACAAAACACTCCACTAGACTCAAGATACCTCTCACGAGTTGTTTTTATGATTTTGAGCTTAAAATTGAATGGACAATTTTTTAGATTTATGTAACAGAGGCGTCTTTCTCGCTACAACGAATGTAATCTGTTTCTGTATTGTAACCACCGGCCTTTATTTGACATTGCCCGAGCATTAACAATGATATCATAGATACTTCCGTATTGTAGAGCGTTTGGGAATTAATGCCAAAGTGAATCATTTATCTTGTCTCGCTACTAGGATAGGTCATGCTCTTGCTGTTAATGCTTCATGGCTTTGCACACCAAGAAAGCTTCCTTTGAAATTAATCTCTCTGTTCATTTAACATAAAAATCTCAACACCGAGGAAGATGGTGGAATGGAGTCGATATAGAGGGGTCGATGTGTATAGGTCCCATTGACCTTTGAAATATACAACAAAGGAGTTGTTATGAAGTGAGATTGAGAAAAAAAAACATTCCGTTCACCGTTGCGAAGGCCGACAAATATCAATCTTTGGCGCTTTTCAGCAATCATTAGATTATGAGTTGACATTCTTGATGACAAAGATTGTGGAATTTGGCTTCATAGTTGTCAATTGCGAATGCATGAATGTTTGTAAGTAATTATAATGAGACTTTCAAAAAATCCATCTTCCACATATCCAGCAATCATTACTTGTCTCACGGCACGACCATTTAGGGCATTAATGTTTCTAAGCAATTAAAAAGGCATTCCACAACCAGTTTAAGAGCCTTGTCTACGGTTCCACATTTTGCATACATGTCTGCAGGACATTTGCAACCGCAGCTGGAAAAATTCCTCTTTCCTTTACGCTATGATGGCTGTCCATATCCTTTTCCGAAGCTCCTATTTTTCCGGAGGCTCGGAGTATGTTTGCACATATTAAGCTGATCGAGTTTTACCTTTTCCTTGCATAAGGGTGAAATGTTATGTCTCAGTGCCTTGTGACAATAACAATAATTTCGTATCTTTGCAATAAATGTATTCCACGACAAACATTCCAGCTAGACTCAAGATACCTTTCTTTGAGTTTTTTTATGATTTTGAGCTTAAAGTTGACAGGACATTTTTTAGATTTATGTAATGAGGCATCTTTCTCGCTGCAACGAATGTAATCATTTTCGTGCTTTATCACAAATGTCATGCATTTTCGTATTGTAACATTGGCCTTTTTTGACATTGCTCGAGCATTAACAATGATATCATAGATACTTCGTATTATAGAGCGTTTGGAAATTAATGCCAAAGTGAATCATTTATCTTGTCTGGCGCTAGGATACGTCATGCTCCTGCTCTGTTAATGCTTCGTGGCTTTGCATGACACCCCAAGAACGCTTCTTTTAAATTAATCCTCGGTTCATTTAACATAAAACTTTTCTATCAACACCGAGAAGATGGTGGAATGGAGTCGATATAGAGGGGTCCGATATGTATAGGTCCATTGCAGACTCGAAATATACAACAAAGGAGTTGTTATGAAGTGAGATTGAGTAAAAAAAAAAATTCCGTTCACATTGCGAAGGCCGACAAATATCAATCTTGGCACTTTTCAGCAATCATTAGATTATGAGTTGACATTGCTGACAAAGATTGTGGAATTTGGCTTCATAGCTGCCAATTGCGAGTGCATGAATGTTTGTAGGTAATTATAACGGATTTTCAAAAAAATCCATTTTCCACATATCCAACAATCATTACTATTCATGGCACCACCATTTTGGCCATGAATGTTTCTAAGCAATTATAAAAGGCATTCTGTCGAACAGTTTACGTGCCTTGTCTACGGTTCCACATTTTGCATACATGTCTACCAGGACATTTGCAACCACATCTGACAAAATTCCTCTTTCCTTTACGCTTTGATGGTTGTCCATATCCTTTTCTGAAGCTCCTATTTTGCCACAGGCTGGGAGTATGTTTGCAGATATTAGCGATCGAGTTTTGACCTTTTCCTTGCATAAGGGTGAAAGAGTGTTCGTGCCTTGTGACAAAAACCATGTTTTCTCGTACGTTGCAATAATCAGTATTCCACGACAAAACACTCAAAGACTAGACTCAAGATACCTTTCTTTGAGTTGTTTTTATGATTTTGAGCTTAAAATTGACAGGAGAGTTTTTAGATTTATGTAACAGACGCATCTTTCTCGCTACAACGAATGTAACTTTACGTGCTATCACAAATGTGATGCATTTCGGATTATAATCAGCTGGCCTTTATTTGACATTGCCCAAGCATTAACAATGATATCATAGATACTTTCGTATTGTAGAGCGTTTGGGAATTAATGCCAAAGCTGAATCATTTATCTTGTCTCGCGCTAGGATAGGTCATGCTCCTGCTCTGTTAATGCTTCATGGCTTCGCATGACCCAAGAACCCTTCTTTTTAAATTAATTTTCTGTTCATTTAACATAAAAAATTTCTATCAACACAAGAAGATGGTGGAATGGAGTCGATATAGAAGGGTCTGATATGTATAGGTTCCATTGCACTGAAATATACAACAAAGGAATTGTTATGAAGCGAGATTGAGTAAAAAAAAAAGTATTCCGTTCACCGCTGTAAAGGCCGACAAATATCAATACTAGCACTGTTCAACAATCATTATATTATGAGTTGACACTGCTGACAAAGATTGTGGAATTTGGCTTCATAGCTGCCAATTGCAAGTGCATGAATGTTTGTAAGTAATTATAACGCATTTTCAAAAAATCCATTTTTCACATATCCAGCAATCATTACTGTTCATGACACCACCATTTTGGCCATGAATGTTTCTAAGCAATTATAAAAGGCATTCTGTCAACAAGTTTACGTGCCTTGTCTACGGTTCCACATTTTGCATACATGTCTACCAGGACATTTGCAAATCGCAGACGCAAAATTCCTCTTTCCTTTACGCTATGATGGTTGTCCATATCCTTTTCCGAAGCTCCTATTTTTTGGAGGTGGGAGTATATTTGCACATATTAACCGATCGAGTTTTTGACCTTTTCCTTCCATAAGGGTGAATCGATTAATCGTGCTCTTGTGACAATAACCATATTTTCGTATGCCGCAATAAATGTATTCCACGAGAAACACTCACTAGACTCAAGATACCTTTGTTGAGTTGTTTTTATGATTTTGAGCTTAAAATTGACAAGACAGCTTTTTTTAGATTTATGTAACAGAGGCATTTTCGCCGCAACGAATGTAACTGTTTTTCGTGCTATCACAAATGTGATGCATTTCTATATGTGTAATCGCTGGCCTTTATTTGACATTCCCGAGCATTAACAATGATGTCATAGATACTTAGTATTGTAGAGCATTTGGGAATTAATGCCAAAGCTGAATCATTTATCTTGTCTGGCGCTAGGATAGGTCATGCTCCTGCTCTGTTAATGCTTCGTGGCTTTGCACAGCCCAAGAACGCTTCCTTTTAAATTAATCCTCGGTTCATTTAACATAAAAACTTTTCTATCAACACCAGAAGATGGTGGAATGGAGTCGATATAGAGGGGTCTGATATGTATAGGTCCCATTGCACTGAAATATACAACAAAGGAGTTGTTATGAAGCGAGATTGAGTAAAAAAAAAAAAACATTCACCGTTTGCAGAACGTTGTGAGCCGACAAATATCAAATTTGGCGCTTTTCAATTAATCATTACATTATGAGTTGACATTGCTTTGACAAATATTTTGGAATTTGGCTTCATAGCTGCCAATCGCAAATGCATGAATGTTTGTAGGTAATTATAACGGATTTTCAAAAAAATCCATTTTCCACATATCCAATTATCATTATTGTTTCATGGCACACGACCATTTAGGGCATTAATATTTCTAAGCAATTATAAAAGGCATTCTCACAACGGCGGTTTAAGAGCCTTGTCTACGGTTCCACATTTTGCATACATGTTCTGCGGGACATTTGCAACCGCACTGCCAAAATTCCTCTTTCCTTTACGCTATGATGGTTGTCCATCATGCCTCGAAATATACAACAAAGGAGTTGTTATCAAGCGAGATTGAGTAAAAAAACATTCCGTTCACCGATTTGCGAAGGCCGAAAAATATCAATCTTGGCACTTTTCATCAATCATTAGATTATGAGTTGACATTCTTGGACAAAGATTGTGGAATTTGGCTTCATAGCTGCAATTGCGAATACATGAATGTTTGTAGGTAATTATAACGGATTTTCAAAAAATTCCGTTTTCCACATATCCAATGATCATTACTATTCATGGCACGACCATTTATGGCATTAATGTTTCTAAGAAATTATAAAAGGCATTCTCACAACTAAAGTTTAAGAGCGTTGTCTATGGTTCCACATTTTGCATACATGTCTGCCAGGACATTTGCAATCGCAGCTGTCAAAATTCCTCTTTCCTTTACGTTATGATGGCTGTCCATATCCTTTTCCGAAGCTCCTATTTTTCCGTAGGTTGGGAGTATGTTTGCACATGTTGGTGATCAAGTTTTTGACCTTTTTCTTGCATAAGGGTGAAACTTCACAAAAAGATGTATCCGTGCCTTGTGACAATAACCATGTTTTTGTATGCATTTGCAATAATGTATTCCACGATAAACACTCAAATTAGACTAGACTCAAGATACCTTTGCTCAGTTGTTTTTATGATTTTGAGCTTAAAATTTTTAACACAGTTTTTTAGATTTATGTAACAAAGGCATCTTTCTACTGCAACGAATGTAATTTGTTTCTTTGCTATCACAAATTATGTGATGCATTTTTTTACTGTAACCGTTGGCCTTTATTTGACATTGCCCGAGCATTAACAATGATATCATAGATACTTCCGTATTGTAGAGCGTTTGGGACATGTTAGGCTTTAGGAAAGGTTAGGGTCCCCATATCTTTCTTCATTCTTTGGAGGAGGTTGATGTCTAAAAACACCTCAATGATATCGGATACCTTTCGATTGATGCATCGAAAGTAAGAATTGACTGATTTTCTTACCGTAGGGTTTGAAAATTGCACTTGCATAAAACCTGACATCATTGGTTCTAGATGCTTGCTAGAAAACCTTCTGCCCGACTCCAACCTGTACGTGTATTTGAAAAAAATGGTTCTGCTGAATGCTTTGTCATGGCCCGTACATTCTGCAGACCACAGTTCATAAAGAGTCTACTCGCTATCATGTGCTATGCATATTTGTGCTGCTGTAGCTTCAGGATTTCTAACACCTGCGCATATTCCTTAACTAGATAGATTTATAGTTTAGTTACAATCCATATCAAAATTTACAAATTTACCTAGCAAATTTCTTCCTGAATCAAATAAATGATCTATAAGCTTATTCCATCACTAGTTACTTTAATTTAAATTTTCTATATTCGCTATGGTTAGTTTTTATACTTATTTATCCAAATTATATCTTTAAGTATTACCAAAAATAAACCATCTAAGAAATAAACATTGTCTTGTGCAGATCTGATCTTCTTGTTTTGCATTACTTTCTTTGTGTACTCTCATGTAAAGTTATTTCCTTTCAGTTTACAGAACTCCACAATTCCATTCAATGCATATTGTTGACTGTTTAATGCAAAGATATCATTGTGATGTTCATGAACTTTAAGATTGCTCGTAGAATGTGATATTCTTCTTTGTGAACGAAGTGTCTCGCTTGGCTTTATGTAGTTGTTGTGTTCATGAACTTTACAGTTTTTCTCAAAATAATCTTTTTTTCCCTTTATCTCATGGAAAATTCCCTACCATATTGTTTATAAAATTGGTTGTTGCTTATGTGTTTATTTTTTTGCATTTTTTCCCTTCTACATTTTCATATATACTTAATTATGTGGGTGAATTTGGCTATCTTAAAACATCTTATTGTTGTATGTGTTGCATGAAAAAACTATTTTTCTACTTTCGCTCTTCGACTATGGCATGAAGGGGCAAGTGCCTTCGACAATGGCAGGATTCGGTGTGTGCTGAGGGGTCGTCGCCCCTAGGATGCCGCACCGGAATGCCCGTTATGGGTTGTTAGACTGTCCATTGGCAAGGCTTTTAAAGCTCCTGCTGAAACAAATGACACAACAAAAAATTTGTTATATTCCTTGTTGGTCTTCGCAGCATAGAAACAATTTGTTTGACTTCCAATTTCAGCATGGAACTTATCGAGGCTTGCATAACTTCTATAGTATTGCTTTTTACATTTTTGTTGCTTAGGATTGCTTGTGAAATTGCAGCAATGAAGACTCGGAATACAATTGTTCTTCCTCCACACGGTGTGACAATCACCACTCCGCACTTGGAACGGGAAGATGCTTTCAACCGAACAAAGTTTGTGATCAATGTGCTCCATTGTAGGCAACCAAAACCGGCAAAACCTATGATCGCTGAACTGGTTAGAGAACGTCTCCGCCTACATCCTTCCTGCCCTCTTTACCTTTCCAAGTTCCGTACGGCGGGCCCCAACTCGAGGGGGTTTGGCCTTGCATATGATCGCCCTGAAGATGCTCTGCAGTACGAACCCGATCACAAACTGAAAAAGATGGGAATACCTGCAAGCGCAATACATGCTAGAGGGAAAAAACCACATCGAGCAAAAAAAATTGCTAATGTCAAGAAGGGAAAAAAGGGAAATGCCAAGAAATAATGAAAACTAGTACTGGCGTGCTCCATTAAACTTTTGTACATAAAATTAGTATAGGTAGTTATATACTACAAACATCTACTATGTGCTCTTTCAGTTCTTTGATCGAAAAAACATTGTCTTATGTTTTTGATAGCTCTTGCTTTCTTAAGTTTGAGACTTGCTTCGTTGTAGAATTGCCACTTTCTCAAACTTTTTAATGTGAAAAAACCTTTTGATAGATAAATTCCATAGTTTCTTTTGTTTCGCATTTGGACTTCTTGATAAGTAATTCCTCAAAAAAAAAAAAAAAAAAATTTGATTTAGATTCCTCTTGCGTTTTTTAAGATTGTCTTGTTATGAATGTTGAAGCAGCTATATTTCCAATCTGCTTTTAAGTTCCATATTTCATTTAAAAATTTCACAGATCTAGCTTAATGCAAAAAAAAAAAAAAATTAATTTGAAAGTCTTGATAAGTTGTTGCTTTAATAAAAAAGAAATAAAAGTAAAAACAAATCTTGTTGCATTATCTTCTCCATATTTGTATAGATAAAACTAGGAATTAAGAGCTTTACAGAAATTACCTAGATTGGTTTTAAATTTTCACACATGTAACTATTCCCCATTCTTTAATCCTATTGTCTCAAGAATTGTGAATTTTGTCAGATGTAGTTGCAACTACTCTA
The DNA here is from genome assembly GCA_018340775.1 of Taxus wallichiana var. yunnanensis. Classification (NCBI taxonomy): domain Eukaryota; kingdom Viridiplantae; phylum Streptophyta; class Pinopsida; order Cupressales; family Taxaceae; genus Taxus; species Taxus wallichiana. The sequence goes on from CM031242.1 coordinate 951,961,879, forward strand.
TTTTGCATACATGTCTACCAGGCAGTTGCAACTACATCAGTCAAAATTCCTCTATCCATTATGCTTTCATGGATGTCCATACCCTGTTCCAAAGCTCCCATTTTGGCACAGGCAGGGAGGATGCTGACAAAAATTGTGGAATTTGGCTTTACATCTGCCAATTGCAATTGCATGAATGTTTCTAAGTAATTATAACACATTTTTAACAAATCCATTTTGGGCATATCTTGCAATCATGACTGTCCACGATACTACATTTTTGTGAGGCATTGTGTCGAACAGTTCACGTGCCTTGTCTATGGTTTCACATTTTGCATACATGTCTACCAGCACATTTGCAACCACATCTGACAAAATTCCTCTATCCTTTATGCTTTGATGGATATCCATACCCTGTTCCAAAGCTCCCATTTTGGCACACGCTGGGAGTATATTGGAAAATGTAAACTGATTGGGTTGAAGGCCTGTTTGTTGCAAATGGTGAAACAAGTATGACTGCCTCATGAGGATAACCATGTCTTCTGTATGCTGGAATAATTGTATCGCCTATGAGCAATGAAAGACTGGACTGTCTTTCCTTGGAAAACCGTGCTCATGAAAATACAGGTCTGCACTAATTGAAGATATGTAATATTCAGAGGGGTTCTGTCTAGACAAGAATCAGATTGCTTACTTGATTGAGAATTTAAAATACAGACAGATATATTTAAAAGATTGCTGTAAATAGCCTTGGATTCAAATGAATTGTGAATAATTTTTGCCATTCTCATCCTTACAGTAGTGGATTGGTGCTTAGAAAATAGTTAATGGTTCCTTTTTTTGTGACTTTGCTGGATATAAAGGTGATCACATCTAAAACTATTGTTGTTTAAGAATACTTGATTAGTTTTGGTGTGTGGGAGCCCCATTTTAGTAGTGAGTTCTCTACCTGTCAGGAACCTAGCTCTAAGAGTTCTCTTACTGCCATACGTTTTTGCAAATTAATTTGGGAATCGATCTTTGCCTTCTTTCTTGGCATGGCTCTTTCTTGGCATGGCATAGCAACATTACTCGTCTTATTGTATTTATTCTATCATTTCCCAGGGATGCTTTTCTGTGGACTGTTTCCTTTTCTATGGCATGAAAAGGTGCAGCTTCTTTTTACGCTGCATGGGAGAATGTATCTTTAAATTTGTCTTGAATGCTCTATGCTGATATGTTTGTGCAGGCTTATCTTGTATAAGATTTTCTATTACTTCAAATATTGACCTTTTCATCAGACATGCATTGCGAGGATCAGGATTGTGAAATTTTTATGCTTTTATGTGCTCCCCAATTCTATAAGGGCTTCTTCATGTTTTCAGAATGAAAAGGTTGGCTATCAATATATGTAGCATTGCAATGATGCATAAAAATATATATTCTTTTTGTTTCCTCTAAATATTATTTGATTTTTATGGACAATGCCTTCGCATAAATGAAGCCTTTGTCTCGGGAAGAATTTTGTTTGGCACTACTTTTTAAGCTGAATGACTGCAGCGTATATTTAGAACTGCCAAGTCTTATTGATTTATTTATTCAGATCAGACGTCTTCATTTTCCAATTTTAAATTAATGTCAATAAGTATTAAGTTTATCAATATATGTTTAGGACATTAAAATTATTAAATTTAAAAGGTTATTATTAATTTTAAGGGGAAGGATATATATTCTTTCCCTCAAAAAATGTGGCAGGATACATGTGCTTGTATTTTAATTGATAAGAGGAAATTAAGTGTACTTTTAGTTTGTAAACGTATATTAATTATAATAATATTTCTTCCATTTTGAATCGCTTAAAAGGATTAATCAAAACATAATTTTAGGTGATTTTTTTAATGAAATAAGTAAATAATTTTAATATATTTAGAAGACATTAAGAGTCTTACCTTCATTCAAAATAAATTTAGATTATTATTGATATTATGCTTTATTATTCAAACAATCAAATATTTTAGGTATACAATTAAATAGATTAAATGTTAAAGATTAAAATATACAATTGAAATTGTTTTAAATGTTAATAACACCTCTCTTTTAACTCTCGAATAAAATAAAAAACTTGCACAAATTCTATTTTACCGTCCAAAATCGCACATCTAACATATGACAATAAACAATTTTGGCACATAGCAAAAATCTAGTTAAGCATGCCCTAGGAGTTATCTCCATTCACATTAAAATTAAATAATTTTAGTATCAACAAAAAAAACAAAATTCTAATTGAGCTTTACCTTAAAAAATATCTCCACTCACATTAATAGTAGATATAATGCAACATAGTTGAAACACATATAAATTTGTTCGTGCATCTAATAATACGGCAAAAAAGTACTATATATGTTGACACAGTCATTATTTGCAATATATAACCATGCTTTCATCCGTCGATATATAATCTTAGTTGTTATAGGATTTGCACCCCCAATAATTGCATCCTTTTGTTATTAGGTCTTTGGTGTTTTACGTCATTAACTTAGAAACATTTTGGTGTTTTTCATGTGTTTGTTAACAATTTTATAATAGTTTTTTTGCCATATATAAACTCAAATGATAAAGAAGGAAAAAAAATGAATTTTCCATAGCAAAAAATGGCTAACATGCTTGTGATCATGCTACGAATCTTAGAAGTTAATTTAAGTCGAAAACATCATATTCCAATCTCCATTCTAAACCATTCTCTTTGTTTTGGAAACTATTCTGCCATCTGTATTATAAAGCTTCAATTTAAAAAAACAAAATAGAATTATGCCAAAAAAATACAATATGTCCCGCAGATCGCTTTTTTTTTGCGAAAAGCGTTTTATGTCATTTACATCGATATTTATCTTTGTATACATTTTGATCTCGTATGTGCTTGTTCTGGTCACACACAACTGACGATGTCTTTTCTCTTTCCCGGTCCTCGATGTAAACGTTGGCGTTTCTGTTAACTTTGCTTTCCAAAAAGTTTAGACATATTGTAATGCGGCTTAGCTCATTGTGCAGAATCGCATTGTGTGTTGGGAACAATCTTGATCATGACTGCACCTTTGACATATGGTGGAGTCTCTATTTTGATTGAGGGTTGTACAGATACCAAACCAATAGTCCACTTCTCAACATTTGTCCCCTTCAATCTGCGTTGAATTCTGAGCTTCAACATCGCGTGCATCTCTCCGATGGTGTGCACTTTCAAAAAGCTCTATTGCCCTCAAAGTTTACAAGCCAGGTTGCAGATGGTCGCCTAAAAGATGGAAGCATTGTCACTGCACAAAACCCTTTGCAGAATGCTAAAACATGAATTGTAAGCTTCCATTTTCCTTTATACATGGATGCTCCATTTTCATTTCTTTTATATTCGCTAATTTTTTTCCCTTTTCTTTTTTTTTCTTTGCAGGACTGTTCTTGTCTCCGAGATGGAAGTTGTGACAGAAGCACATCCTAAAATTGGTGCTCCCACTCCTATTCCCGCCCATGTCGTTCGCGGAAAGCAAACAACTGCCGATACAAATCATGGAGACGACAAAACTTTGGTTCCGCAAACACCTCCTCAAAAGAAAGTTGTCCTCCCTACCGGTTCAAGGTTGCCTTTGAAAATAAGTGCCCTGAATACAACCTTGCGTACATGGTCTATAGAAGGGCGTGCCCTTGGGAAAACATCACTTAAGGAATATGCAAATGCAAATGGCAGCGGCACATATTTCACCTTTGACTTTGTCGATGATGCAGGCGGGGAAATACGAGTTACATGCTTCAACGAAATTGCGGCGAAGTTTTTCGAAGAAATAGAGGCTGGAAACTTATACACCATCGCAAATGGAAGGATAGGGAATGCAAAACCAGGTTACAATCACCTTAACAACGAATTTGAGATATTCCTGCAGGCTTCTTCCACTATCTCTCCGCTACTTGTCAATAACGCCATAATTCCTTTGCATAACTTTCACTTCACAGAAATCAAAGATATACCTGCGAAACCTGTTGGTTCCTTCATTGATGTTATTGGCATTGTTTTAGCAATCTCTCCTTGCTCCACTATTCGCAGGCGGGATTCCAGTGAAACTATACGAAGAAGCTTGCAATTGAAGGACATGTCAGGATTTAGTGTTACTGTAACTTTATGGGGCCAACATTTACAGGATCTTGCCCAAGAACTCGAGGAGCTCCTTTCTATTCCTCAACTCCCAGTATTGGCTTTAAAAGTGGCTCGCTTATCAAGTTTCAACGGTACTTCCATAGACACTGTCTCCAGCACAAAATGGTTTGTCAATCCTCAGATTCCTGAATCGAAAATACTGCAAGATTGGGTTGCCTCTGAAAATTACACTGTTTATACTCCCTCTATAACGAACAAATTTCTAGGTCCTCCGCAAAGCTTAAAACCAACGGCAACAATTGCAGAAATACTTCGCATGGGCAATACAGTCAACAATGAATGGGCTACGCTTACAGCTACAATTACAAACATCTCAATGGATAACTTCTACTACATGGCTTGCCCCATTGCAATTGGTGAGAAACAATGCCGGAAGAAAGTGAAACCATCAAACAATGGCTCGTGGTTTTGTGTAAGTTGTAATTCTCATGTGCATCAATGCGACTACAGGTATGCTCTCCGTATAGACTTACAAGATGGCTCAGGAGAGCTACAATCGGTGACAGCATTTGACACAGCTGCTGAAGCAATCATGGGTGTCGCAGCAACAGACCTCCAACTTTTGTGCATAGACGACGAGTCTACAACAGAAATTGCAAACCAGATAATCGGCCATGGCTACAAATTCACTCTATCTGTGAAAAAAGAAACTTTCCGTGGAAATACACAGCTGAAATGTGTCATACTTGATTCCGTTAAATTGGAGGATTCCGAAGTTGTTTCTTGACTTTCCCCGTCCTTCCCACCATAACACTTTCCTATATTCCTGTTTTACCGTTCTTTGTTCATATTTCCTGTGTGATACGGTTTTGTCCACAACTACATTTCTACTTTGGTTTTCTCCGCACGTTCCAACGGACTATAACTATAACAATTTTCCATTTAATGTTTGTAAATATTGCTTTTCATACGTGTCTATATCACAAAGACACCTTTTTTGTAGTTGATACAAATGTATGGTCCAATACGTATATATATATATATATATATATATATATATATATATATATAAATAGTTTATGCTTACATTGTGCCATGCTTTATTCATTTCTTGAATGTTTACGTATCTTTCGCATGAACTTCTTACTTATTTCTACCTTCTTCCTTCTTAATACCAATGTACAAATAGAAATTAACAGATATCTCTATGCTTTTTTCTAATCAATAACTCCGTACAAACACTTGTATTTCTTCCTTTACTTCCTTAAAAATATATGCAAAATAAATTATTTTCCTTTTGCTCTATTCCCTTTAGCTACACAAATATAAAACATTTAGAGCAAGATAAGCATCTACTAAATGTTTTTGCATTCATTTCCCCTTATTCACATACATAATTTATTACTCTTCGAATCTTCTCTTATCCCACAAATTTTTATGCGGTCTGTGCAGGTCATTGTTTTAGGCACAATGCCTACCCAAGAGCAACAAGAAAGAAGAAGAGCTATTTATGCCTTGCACAAAAAAGAAATCAATGCTTCCCGGCGTGAACGCTATCGCCAACTCTGACAGATGCCAACAACTTCTTCCGCTCTCCAAATTGTTGGGTTGCCCCCTTCCATGTCTTCCCCTGCTACTTTCCCCTCCGCGCACGGGAAAAACTCCTCCCCCTCTTAGCATTGACGACACCACTTGTGTCGGACCTACGCTTCATCATGCCCGCAACATCAATTTGCAACCCTCTCCACTCCTGGACAGCCCTCCATCTTCTTCAGCCCAATACTTTGCTCCTTCCAATAATTCACCCTTCACATTGCATTCATGTCACCCGAAACCAGCCACATTCGCTTCTCCTCCTCTTTCCGAACTACCTCTTTCGTATTCTTCCGCACTACCATCACCTTCCTGCCAAACTCATCGCAGAAGTCCCCCCCAAGATTCCACCCCCCCATTCCACTCCGTAGAACTTTCCATGCAGCCCCTTCTTGGACGGATGCCCAACGTAGATTCCGTCGAAGACTAGATCTTTTATCGAACATTCACACCTGCTCAATTTGTCTTGAGAACTACCCAGGCATAAATACTAGCTTCCATGAAGGGCAACACACGTGCACTAGATGCAAGTCCGAAAGAAGTGGACACCGCTTCTCATCTTGGAACAATATGGATCCTGGCTCGCAACCTTCCATTCTCAAATCTTTGACCCAAGTTGAAGAAATGTTGATTGCTCGCGTTAATCCTGTTTTGCAAGTCACACAAGTGCGTGGGGGACAATACAAATATTCAGGGCACACAATAAGTTTCCCGCAAAACATTTCTTCCATTGCCAAATACCTTCCCTCGTCTAGGAGATTTGGATCTCTTGTTAGTACAAAAAACTGGAAAACAACATATGAAATATGACTTCTATGTAAGTAGGTCCCGTGTTTGGGAAGCTCTTCAATATAAAATTCTCCATGACCCCTACTATAAAGATGTTCTTATTGATAGTGAGGCTCTTTCCTCTCTTCCACAGGAACCAACAAACATATCCTCCTCCCTTAACTTTGTTCCTATTAACCTTCCAAGCTCTCTCTTCTCGAGAACGACACGATACTGGCAACCCTCCTTCCAGCCCCGACGAGTATCCCGAGGAGACATCCTCATTTGTTCCTTCAGAACCAAACACTGGCACGGAAGAGGAGTTGATCGTTCGATACCTCCTTTCAAATGGTCAGGGTACACCCTGCAACATGCCTTGGCCTGAAGTCGGAAACACTCCAATTAATGAATACACCACAGAGGGCCTTTTCTCAATGGCTTTTCCATGTTTGTTTCCAACTGGTTCAACATTGTTTAAACAACCACGCATGAAGGATGTTCAGATGCATGAATATGCCCTCCACCTAATGCGGTACCATGATGATCGTTTTGGGTCACACCCCAGGTTCCGATACTTCTTGCTTAACCTTATTATGAGACATAGGAGCCAATCTACAGCTGCAGTATTCATGAGGTTGAACATTGAACATGGTGTTCCCCCTACTATTGGGCAGCTACGGCAACGCCTGCATGATTTCCCTGATGACTGCCTTCCACAAAGTTTAATGAGATTCGGAACCAGCTTGCGTGGGACACGAACATTTTGGTCGAAGAGCAGAGGGGAGGTCTCTGACATGATTGAGCAATTGGGTGTGCCTACACTCTTCTTTACTCTAAGTGCAGCTGACACAAAATGGCCAGACCTACATAACATCATGCCAGGTTTGTCTCCTACTGAGGCCCGTGCAGCACAACACTGGAGGACCATGAACATTGTTAACCACCCTCATCGTGTCGCAGCTTACTTACATCAAAGATTCACCATATTCCGTGAAGAAGTGTTGCAGAAACATCTTCGTGCCAAAGACTACTGGTACAGGTAAAATTCTTCAATGCTCTATACTTTTCAATTGCTTGAATACAAAATGATTTACCTTCCTTTACGCAGGTATGAATGGCAACATAGAGGTTCAGCTCATGTTCATGGTTTTCTATGGCTTGAGGATGCTCCAAATGTTGATCGCATCGACTGGTCAAATAATGAATCTGTCAATAGAGCGCAACAATACTTTGATATCTACATATCTGCATGGAATATGCACCTGCTTCCATTCGCTCAGAATTTTTTCATAGGAATATTCAAGATGATCCTTGCCTTTTAGATTCATCTCAAATTCTTGCAATTTCACCGTTGCAAGATTTGGAGGAGCTAATAAATCGTGTTCAGCGCCACACAAAATGCTCCGAGAATACTTGCCTTCGAAAAAAAAGGGAACCAGCTACAGTGTCGATACAACGCACCTTGGGAGAATAGAGCTACTTCTTTATTGTTTGTTGATGAAAGTGCTTCGGTTAAATACCTCCCTTCAAGGAATGATGATAGATTGAACACACACAATCCAGCAATGTTATCCATATGGAGAGCCAATATAGATTGTCAACCAGTTCTGTCTCGCCATGTTGTCCTTAAATACATTGCTAAGTATGCTTCCAAAGTAGAACAAAGGTCAGAAACATACCACCAAATGCTTTCTAGATTGTCCACTAGTTTAGATCCTGATCTTCCTGCACATTTAGCCATAAAAAAATGTTGACTGAGAGTGTAGTTGAACATGACATTAGCGCACAAGAAACATGCCATATGCTCCTCAAATTGCCGCTTGTAATGTGTAGTCGCTTCTTTGTGACGCTAAATGTGGGCAGAAAAATCATAAGAAAATTAGCTGAAGTAGAATGTGAAGATGCAGAAACATCCCTGCTTTTAGATGCATACAGGGTCCGACCTTCATACATGGAAAGCCTTCCACTCATTGAAGTTGCACGCGATTGGAGTTACAGCAAGTACCGCAAGCACGAAAGGTGGAAAAGTCGTACCCAACCAGCTATTGTTCGGGTGTTCCCCAAATTTCAATGCATTCCATCTAAGGACTCCCCCTCTTTTGAACTTTTTTGTTGGTCTGAGCTCCTTCTATACAAACCTTTCCGCAACATTTCTAATGATATTGGTTCAACACCTCAGCAAACCATTTCTAATTGGAGCTTGTTCAGACACAATTATCAACCCTGGCATACTGCTCAGCGTGAATCTAATGCGTCCAGCACCTCCAGCAGCGACACTGAGTCTGAGGTTGAGCCACCCTGCCGGTTGAACAATTGTACGATTGGCAGCATTTGGCTCGGCTCCACCCCGGTAGCACTTCATTCCTTGATAACTTGCAAATGCTTGGACTTCGTGAATTTGACACCCTTCACAATTGGAGTGCGCATCATATTCCATTTGCTCTGCAGTCTCTTGGTGCCACTTTCATCGAAGATACTAAGGCGAACCATCTTTCAGCTTCCTTCATCAACAAGTTCAACCCTCCAACTTCTGGCTTATCTCCAGAACAACAACAAGCTTTCAACATAGTTACTCAACACTTCACGCATAGATCCAGCCTTCCTCCACTGAGACTTATTATACAAGGGACTGCAGGTACAGGTAAATCATTCCTCATCAACATTTTAAAGTCTTCTTTCGCCTCTTCCGCCAGCCAAGGCCTTTCCCCTCTCCTTTTGCTCGCCCCAACAGGAGTTGCTGCATTCAACATTTCTGCTTCTACGATACACTCAAGCCTCCGGATTCCCATTAAAGAGCTCAAACCTTTGGACGGCCAAGCTTTATCGTCTCTTCAAGACTCGCTCAAACACATCGAATACATTTTAATTGATGAAATGAGTTTCATTGGTCCAAAGCTTCTTTCCAGCATCGACTACCGTCTTAGGGAGGCTTTCCCACACTTCAAAGACTCGACATTCGGAGGTAGATCTATGATCCTTGTCGGAGACCTTGGTCAACTTCCTCCGGTTATGGACATTCCACTTTATGCAAGCAAGTCTTACGGAGCTACCCTCTGGCACGAATTCAACATATCGGTATCGCTTCGTTCGATCTTCAGGCAACAAGGCTCTGACCCTGCACAAACATCATTCAGGGAGCTGTTGCTTAACATTCGTAACGCCGTCCCTCTAATCCAAGACTGGGAAACTCTTATGTCAAGATCCGATTCCTCCCTGTCCGAACAGGAAAGGATTGAGTTTAAAGAAGGCCCTCATCTTTTCGCTCAGAATGACCTTGTGGACCAGCACAACCTTTTTATGTTGAAGTCCCTTAACTCTCCTATAGCCAGATCTATTGCTGAAAAGACAAGACGTTCTGCATCAGGCGACACCGAGGACGATCAATTGAAGCCCAAGGTTCTTCTCTGCATCAATCAAAAAGTAATGCTTTCCGCAAACTTGTGGGTTGAGAAGGGTCTTGTCAACGGCGCTACTGGTTCTATCGTCGACATAGTCTATGGAATATCGTCCGGCCCTCCAAATCTACCTCTGTTTGTCATCGTCAAATTTGATCGTTACACAGGACCTCCCTGGGATTCAAACAACCCCTTGCATGTTCCTGTTCCTCCCATTTCTAGAGGGGGCCGCAGACAACTACCGCTCAAAATGGCTTGGGCTTTTTCTATCCACAAATCTCAAGGGCTTACACTACCACTTGCTACGGTGGACATTGGCAGGACCGAAAGACAAGGCCTTACATTCACTGCTATCTCAAGGGTTCCAGCTCTCTCTTCCCTTCGTTTTCTGCTTTCTCTTTCTCCCATTACTCTCGCATGTCCTCCACTCCCCTTCTACACTCCAGGCTCCAGGAAGAACATCGTCTTCTCTCCCTGCCGTCTTCTCTGGCTCCCCCGTAGATCGTTCATGTTAACTCCTTCCATCTCTCGCGGGCCAGGATTCCCATTCCATCCTGGTGTCGCTGCCGCTGTATATATCTCGTACGTTTTGTTTCCAATACATCTTATGCATTTAATTTCTTTCTCTTTTACCTTGTTCATTGCACTAACTTGTTCCGCATTTTTCCCCTCACAGTTTCTCTTCCTCATTTCCCCAACCGCTCTTTCGGCGTTTCCATCGCACACCCGCGTGCGATTGCTAGTTTGTATGATGGTCTTGATGGGTTAAGATACACGGCTACGGCGTTTATGTGTCTTGTCACTCTGATGGGGTGGATTACTATTTGTTCGAGGTGGATTGCCGCCGTCATATACTTTCCAGGAAAATATAATATCCAGGGTAAAGGGTATTTTTACGTGGAGGACTTATGGAAAAGACACATTTATGAAGTAAAAGATGAGATTGAGTTTCAACGATCATCATGGGACCAGCATGTCAGCGGTGGAGGCTTTATAGCCAACTTGAAATTCCAATTGTTTAGGTTCATCGGTATACATAGGTGGCTCCATCCTACTTTGCTCATTGTCCAGATGGGGGTGATTTTGTTCAGTAAACTTTGTTACTTTTTGTCGGAGAAGATATTCTTTGTGGGGAAATTTCGCTCTCCCGTTTTCGGCCAGGGAAATGATGACGACGACGACAATAATAAGTATACAAAAGCTATTAAGAAGATAATAATGCCAGGAGAGGATGCAAAAAGATTGTGGATCGCGAATGAGAAAGCTATCAAGCAAATAAAGGATTTCATGCGAAAAGGCCGTAAAGATGGTAGATATCACTCCGGGAAACTGGTTGAATTAATGAGAAAAAGATCTACAGGAGAAATCTGTGCAGGTAGAGTATGTTTAGAACCTCTGGATACAAGCTTACAGTTGCCTGTAGAAAAAAATTGATTACTTGACAAAGTTGTCATGGAAGATGACAGCACTTTCACTCATCAAGGTGATCGTTGAGCTACTCCAAGACCATAATATTAATGATGAGGTAGTCCAAGACCAGCGTGCGAATGATGCTGTGGAAGCTTACTCTCAGGCCTACGAATTCCTGGATTTGCTTGACAATCCCGTTGGCTCCCACTCCACCTACAAATCCGAACTCTATGTCAGGGCAGCTGATAAACAACTTGAGATGATAAAAAGACAGCTCCAAACAAGCAAAACTGGTCGTAGATCTAGTGAGGATCGCACCATCAGAGATGCACAGTTAAAAGTCAGGAAGCTTGGGGAAGAGGCTCAAGAGCGGATTTCTAGTTATAATATGCCGAGCGATTCTGTAGATTGGTGGGCAGTTGCAGCGGATAACTCCTTGTACAAAATCTGCAAAATCATACAGACTAATTATACATCTTCAGAGACAACACCATATACTGAATTGGTTGATGGCGTTGAGAGGATGTTGGCGGATGTGATGGTGATCATGCTGGAAGAAAAAGTTGCAGAAGCGTTAGTGGATAGCTGCCGAGAATGGGCGAAAGACATTGAAGACGAAAATATTAGAGCATCCGTTTATATTGCTGGAAAAGCCCGTGGACTCGATAAGAGACTTCGCTCCGAGGCTCCTTCCACGTGAAAAATCATGAGCATATCCTGCGTCTGTGTTTGTTTCTTTGTTTCTTTCACGCTTGTGTTTTGACAAAGTCACTCCGACTTGTTATAACAATTATTACTAGAAGTTATTTATTATCAGTATTATAGCGAACCTCCATATGATATTTATTAGTTGATTAATATTTTATATAAATTAATTCACTTATGAGATACTAACTACTCCCGTGTAATAGTGGGTATACTTGCAAATAACTTTCAAATAGGTGATTTAATTAAATCAGATTTTAAAATGTAGGGGATTGGAGATGTTTTTTTCCTTTTGCTTTTTTGAACCTTGTATGTGACGAATGGAAGTTATAAATATGGTCTATGTATTCAAAATTCCAACGTATTTTAGTTAATTATGGAATATTGTCGACTATTTTCCCACTAGTTTTAGCTTGTCGTGCACAATGCAAATGTGAATTAGCTATTCACATGGTAAGCAATCATTGTTTACTTACCATCTTAATGTTTTTAAATATTATATCATAAATTTTAAAAATATGTTTTGAAAGGTTGTTTGGTAAAGTTGTTTGGCTTACATAAATCTAATTATTATGTATCAATTCTTATAGAGTGCAAATGTCTCCGATCTTCTAACATGGAGAGTCAAACAGTTGAGGTCGGGGTCATGCCTTAGGCGATTTTGATGGCGTGGATGCCCCTTACCAATAGTTTGTTAGCTTAAGGTGATCACTAATTTAGATGTACTCTTACTCAACTTTATAATTTTGTTACATATTTCTCCCGAAACTAGACAAAGATACTAACATTTTATATAAGTTAGTGCCAAATGTAATACTCCAACATTCAATATACATACATATAGCAGGGGGTGGGAGGAGAGAGAGGGTGGGTGGGGAGTGTCTATTATTGATTTGGTAGATAAGATTCCATGTTTAAAATATTTTGAGTCTTCTACCTATAAGAGTTTATGTGAACTTTTCGAAATGAAATATTGATTATTGACATATTTCTATATATAGTCATAAACATTGAATTTGAATTTGTAGATATAAGCTCACACCATTAAAATACCAGCCTCCTGTGTGCATGACAAGGCACCGTAAACAAATTAAAAAGAAGTTGTAAAGTTTCTTTCATGTTAAATATATCATTTGGGATACTTGAGTTAAATTTAAACCAGAATGCCCCACACTTAATTCCATTTTTGGTATGCCCTATTTACTTTTCTATTAAAAAAGGAATAAAATCATATTTTTAAAAAAATTTAAAAACATTAAAAAGATAGTATATATGCACTTTGCCACATGGTCATGAGAAATATGCCACCATAATATTAAATAGAAAAATATTTCTCATAAGACATGATGGTAGAAAGGTGGCATGCTTATGTTACCAAGTTATTGCACATGAATGTAATATCAAATCATCTCGAGTATTTTTAAATGAGATCATATCCACGAGGGGTCACTTGATAAAATTTTTTCCAAAAATATGTACAATTATGGGGTTCAAATTGTTACCCTAATTTTTCGAATTTACCATTACATAATCTTATTATCGATGCCCTATTTACACTACTACCCTTATTTATACCGATATACATGTACGAAAATGTAAATAAAAATTGTCCCCTATATGAATACAAATGTTATATACCGCCTTACCAAGATGACCCCATGCTTTTAAAGGAAAAGTTTTTTTAATTTTTTGTTTAGTGAAAATGGCTATTATGAATTGTAAGTGTGCTAATTATGTTCATGATGAAGGACAATAATTGAATTTTCATTGGCAACATGAGATAAACTACTACAAGACTTAAGGAAATGATTTATTTGTGATATTTTAAATATATCACTATAATGTTCGTGGTATTAGAGGAACTTATATTTCTATGAATCCCTTCCCCACTATATATTTTACATGCAAAAATTATGGGTTTCTGCTATTTTTCTAGTTTCATCAAATAATAGGAAATGTTTGTCATTTCCTAGTTGATTTATGATTTATGTATTAAAAAGGACTTTTAATTTTTATTAAATGAATATATGCAATTGTAATAATTGTTTGTAATAGGTATTGTGTCATTATTGTGTAAATTAATTTTTTTAGTAATTTTATGTAGCAGATATTGTGTAAATAGTCATTTTCATGTTGTTACTTAATGGATATTTGTAAATTTCATTTACACTTTGAAATATTACATTTTTCATTTTTTGTAGTCACTAAATCACGCAATTACTATGTACATTCAACCTTTAAATATTTCATTTATATGCACGATTCATAAGCAAGAGAACTAGTCATTAACAACCCTTTTACTTTGCTTTGATATTATTTTTTATCCTTTTCATATTTTATTCTTGTTCATTCGACTTGCGACTTGCAATTTTGCATACCATCCGACATCGTTATTATCTTTGATTCTAGTATTTTATATTTTTGGAATCTTCTATATAACATCACATTAGGGACAGAACTCTCGAGCACTATTGTCCCCTTTGGGCGCTTTTGTCCACTTTCTCTCTTTTGCTATTTTTTTAGATGTTACCTCTTTCTTATCTTCATTTATCACCCTTAAGTGGTCTATTAATTGTTAATGAAAGAACTTATGGAAAATAATATTTTAGGATAGACTATTATTTATTCTTTTATTTGTTTATTAGGATAATTCTTGCACTTGGGTTATCCCTACATTTGTTGGGTTAGCTTGCTTAGTTGTGTACTAGTTGTGTGGAGTAAGCTTATTAGTTGTGTTGAGTTAGCTTAAAGTTGTGTGGAGTTTGTAGAGACCAATTTTTGGTATCGATAGTCCCTCACCCCGCATTCTTTCTCTTTATCGTTATCATGCACATACTCACCTTATTCCCATTTAAAACTCATATTTCCCCCTTTAATCACAATTATTCCCATAATTCCATATTAAATTATATTATCATTCACTCTCTCTAATCTCTCATTAATCACCCTTAATTATCCCTAAATCATCCCCTAATATTTTTATCTTCCTAAGATCCCTTTTATTCTCCCTAAGCACCTAACCACCTTTCATTTAATAGATTTATCTCCCCTTGCCTTTATTTAATGTTTTCTTCCCTTCACCTACCATGTTATCATTTTTACGCAACCCTAACTCCGCCTAAGATCCTTAAAAACCCACCGCCTCATAACAACCTCATCTCTCGAGTAAGCCACATTTCCACCGCCCAAATGGACGGGTCTCCACTATCATTGGTGACCCATCTAGGTCTTCGTTGACCCTATAAATACACCCATACCCCTTCTTGCCTCGGAAGTTATTTTTTAGAGTTTAGGTCTTTTTGTGGATTTGTTTTGTTTCTTTCTCATCTCCGCACCGGTCATCGTTGACCCAAGACAGCTCTCCACCAATCCAGCCCGATCACTATTGATCCATCCCCATTCGTAGCCAATCCGGCCATGGTCATCGTCGATCTAGCCCGTTGGCACCAATCCAAACTAGTCTCCGTCGACCCCGTCTATGATTATCAAATCTATCAACTTCCTTGCATCCTTTGTATTTTTACAAATTTCCCATATTAGATCCAAGACCTTCTCAATATTTCAGATCTGTTGTAGACCTATTTTATGTTTTTTCTAATACACTCTTATGTGGTTGTTGTCGATTGTATGCCACCGAGCCAATTAGGTTTGGTTTAATATCATTTATTTTTATCATATCTACATCTTATCTTATCTAGCACATTTCATATCTCTATTTTAGTTCAATTATCTGTTACATCCAATTTATCAATCGTTTATCTATCTCCTTTTATCACAACATGGGTTGACATCCATCCTAGGAAGTTTTCACTTCTGGGACTAACATTGTCAGGAAACCCACCCATCTATCTACTAATCCCATCTCATGTTGAGTTCTCTTGATTTATAGGTTATCTATCTCATTGTGAGGAGGAGATCTTTCATTTTTCACCCGTATCCATCGTCATCCCATCTAGAGGTACCTTAAACCCTCTCATATTGGAGTTGTTTATTTTATTTAGTACTAGTTCACTAATCGAACAGAGCACGAAAAGTTTGTCAAGATTTTGGCACGCCGGTGGGACACACCCTTCTTTGGTGAGTCTTGTTATTTTTATTTCATTTTCATTTTTGGGTACATTTTCTACTAACTTGCAGGTGGGAGTGTCATGTTACTTTCTTATGTTGGATTACGTTGCTTGGATTGGATTTTTCTTTTATTACTTTCTTAAAACATTCAGATAAAAAGGAAAAGTGTTATGTAGGTATTCCTTATTTTTATTCCCCATCTCTTTATTTTATTGCATTACATTTGGGTAAGTGCACGAAGTTGGGGGCCAAAAAGTGGACAAAAACCTAAAAATAGAAGAAACGTGTACGCATTTTAATTTTTTTGGCTCGATAATAATCAGAACCTATAATGCGTATGCGTTACAAAGAAGTCAAAACACGTATGAGTTTTGAGTAGTATGGACCATGTATATGTGTTTTGGTGTTTTATACTTACAAAAGTAAAAGATTTCTTTCTTTTATTATTTCTTATACTTTAAATTTATTTTAGTAAATATAAGAAATTAGGGTCACTCTGCACCTTATGGAAGTGGTCTCGTAGCTCCAACAGTTATAATCTAGAAGATAGTTTTTCAAAATCTAATTTGGTCAGTACTTACTCATTTTCGTGGTTTCAACAAACGACCTAAAACTATCGTGGCATATATATTGTGGTCGGTCTTTCTTTTGGGAAAGCATATAGTCATTTTAAAGGTTTTTGACCTTCTAAAATGGATTTTGGCCATACCACAGCTTGAATTGGTACTAATTTTTAAATTTGGTCCATAATTCACTTTAGTGACCATGAATTAACTCTACGATGTTTGTCTACTTCTTACTAAAAAGAGATCCTCACTTTGTAGATAAAGGATTGTTCCCTGAATGGGATTCCTGTCCTATGGCCAAAATGAGGTGATTGTAATGTGCCTCCTCCTTAAGGTGTGATAACACTACTAGGTGTTGAATGAGTTGTTATGAATAGTACCAAGTGAATTACATCAAGTGAACTCAGATGATTGCTCATTCTTAGAAACATGGTGCTCCATATAAAGATCATCCCCTCACCTTTCCTAGCTCTAAAAGCATCCTTTCATGGAATCAAATTCATGATTCTCATACATGTTTTTGCTCATATGTCTCTTATGGAGACAAATGATGCCTTAATACTTCACAAATAATGGTCCTTGATAACTCGGTGACATGATTAGCTCATTTTAGCTTATTCTGAAGGGTGTTCAATTAACTACATAATGGCCAAAAATTCCTTTTTAGGCCTTCAAAGGAAGTAGTCTCTCATCAAAACTAAATGAGTCGATCGATCACCTTAAACATTATTCCCTACACACTGAAACATGTTGAATGATTTGTAGGACTTTCCTTTAGGTGAGGGTTTAAGATTTAGGGTTTAGGGTTTAGGGCTCGGGGTTTAGGTTTAGGGCTAAGGGTTTAGGACTCAAGGTTTAGAGTTTAGGGTTTAAGTTTTAGTGTTTAAGGCTCATAGTTCATATTTTAGGGTTTAGGGTTTAGGGCTTAGGGTTCATGGTTTAGGGTTTAGAGTTTAGGGTTTATGGTTACAAAGGTTGAGGGTTTAGGGTTTAGGGCTCAAGGTTAAAGGTTTAGGGTTTAGGGCTCAAGGTTGAGGGTTTAGGGTTTATGGCTCAAGGTTTAGGGTTTAGGGTTTAGGGATCAGGGTTGAGGGTTTAGGGTTTAGGGTTGAGAGTTGAGGGTTCAAGGTTTAGGGTTCAAGGTTTAGTTTTTAGGGCTCAGGGTTTAGGGTTTATGTTTGAGGGTTCAAGGTTTAGGGTTTTGGCTTAGGGCTTATGGCTTAGGGCCTTAGGGTTTAGGGTTCAGGGCTTAGGGTTTAGGGTTTAGGGCTCAAGGTTTAGGGTTTAGGGATTTAGGGCTTTAGAGTTTAGGGATTAGGGCTTAGGTTTTATGGTATAGGGTTTAGGGTTTAGGGCTCGTGGTTTAAGGTTTAGGGTTGAGGATTTAGGTTTACGGTTTAGGGTTTATGAGTTAGAGTTTAAGGTTTAAAGGTTAGGTTTAAGGTTTAGGGAAAGGGTTTAGGGTTTAGGGTTTAGGGTTTAAGGCTCGAGGTTTAGTGGGTTTAGGGGTTAGGGTTTAGGGTTCAAGATTTAAGGCTCATGGATTAGGCTCACCCATTAGGACCAGGGTAATGTTCTATGTCTCACCCATTATTATAAGTATTTACAAAGAGTATTCAACTAAAAAAATTTTAATCTACTTCGTAGGTAGAATTTAGAGTTTGAGTCATCACAATTTTATGCATTTCATCTATTGATATTTTAAATGAGGGAAATGCCCATTACATACGAACAATTTCACTCACTGTAATGTTTTGTGTCTTACCCATTCTTATTAGTATTGATAGAGAGTATTCAACTGAAAAAGGGTTCATCGACTTCGTAGGAACAAAACTCAAAGAGATTCATCAAAATTTGATGTCTTTCATCTGTTGATATTTTGAAGGAGGGAAATGCCCACCAAGCTCATAAACAAGGTAGTTGTAAAAGTAGACTTAATGATGGTTCTAGGCACAAGACTAGGAAATATGGTCCTAAGATATTCAAAAATGAACTCACTCATGAGACCTACTAGAAATATATGAGGTTTAGGGGTTAGAGCTTAGGGTTATGGATTTAGTGTTTAGGGTTTACGTTTTTAGGGCTTAGGGCTGTGGTTCAAGGTTAGGGGGTTTAGGTTTTAGGGCTCAAAGGTTTAGTGTTTAGAGTTTAAGGGTTTTTTTTTAGGGTTTAGGGTATAGGTCTAAGGGTTAAGGGTTGACGGTTAAGGGTTTAGGTCATAGAGTTCATGGTTTAGGGTTTATTTTTTAGGGTTTAGGGTTTAGGATTTAGTGCTTGGGGTTTAGAGTTTAGTGTTTAGGGGTATGGTTTAGGGTTTATGATTTAGTTTTTAGGGTTTAAGGTTTAGGGTTTAGGGACCTCTAGGATTTAACATTTAGGCCTTAAGGTTTAGGGTTTACGGTTTAGGGCTGTGGCTCGGTGGTTTAGGGGGTTAGGGTGCATGGTTTATAGTTTACGACTCGAGGTTTGGGCTTTATAGTTATAGGTTTAAGGTTTAGGGGTTTTCAAGTTTAAGGTTTAGGAGTTAGAACTTAGGGCTCTACATTTAGTGTTTAGGGCTCAGGGTTTAAGGTTTAGGGTTTAGGACTCATGGATTAGGGTGTAGGGTTCAAGGCTTAAGGTTTAGGGATTAGGGTTTAGGTTTCATGGTTCATGGTTTATGGCTTAAGGTTCGGGGTTTCAGAGTTACCGGTTTAAGGTTTGGGGTTAGAGCTTGGGGCTCTGGATTTAGTATTTAGGCTTAGGGCTTAGGGTTTAGGATCTAGGCTCAAGGGTTTAGGTTTAGGTTTAGGGTTTGGTTTTAGTGTTTAGGTTTTAGGATTTATTATTTTGGTTTTAGGGTTTAGGGTTTATATTTTAGGGTTTAGGTCTCATGGTTGAGGGTTAAGGGTTTAGGTCACAAAGTTTAGGTTCATTGACTTTTTAGGCGTAACATTCAAAGAGAGTCATCACAATTTGATGTCTTTTTCATTTAGGGTTTGATATTTTCAAGGTGGGAAATGTCATATTCCCGATTGTCCAATCCTTCCAAAGACCCAAGATAGTCCTCAATCGTTGGATGTTACAGGAGACACTATTACTTGCCTTCCATTTATAATGATAGAGATATTTGTAAATTTGTGTTATGACCTCTAAATCTATATGAATTTCAAGTTTATGGTTTGGAAATCACATCACACCCTTCACTAGATTGATGAGTTTACCCCTTAGGTTTTTTTGTTTAGGGAATTTTCAAAACATCCATGGGTTTATCATATAACTAATTATCAATGAATGGAAGGTCACTAAGTCATAGGTTTAGGTAACTCCCATTTAGAACTAAACAAGAAATATTTACTAGGTGATTAATAACCCCTTAGTGTTCTTAGTCATTCCCCTTTTTATGCTTATTTTGAAAACTTCAAGAAGTTATGTCAAATCTACTATCCATCCCAATAGAACACTTGAAATTTATCTTTCTTTGGAGGAGAGAATACTACATGAAATTCAATTATGATCCTACTCTCTACACATGATATATTCTCTATGTTCTCTTTTTTTTCCTTTAAGATTAATGTTTTTGTTGTGATGGTTACTTTTTCCAACTTCCAATGGGTCATCCTAGCTTGCATAATACCATATATAGAAATATGAGAAATGTGAAATTTGTTTCAGAGTGTGAATAAATTTACATTCAAGAGTGCAGTATATGTGGGGAGAAACAAGTTTGGAATAGATGTGTAATATATGCATTACAAGGCACAAGGTAGATGTCATATCCATTTAGTTATTTGTCCCACCTCTCATAAACAAGGTAGTTCTATAAGAAAACTCAATGATTGTTCTAGGCATGAGACTAGGAAATATGATGAAATATGGTTTGGGGTTTAGGGTTTAGGGTTTAGGGCTCATGGTTCAGGGTTTAAGGTTTAGGTTTTAGGGTTCATGGTTCAAGGTTTAGGGTTATGGTTTAGGATTTAGATTTTAGGTTTAGGGTTTAGAGTTTAATGTTTATTGTTAGGGTTTACTGGATCGAGTGAAGATTTAGGGTTTAAGGTTTTGGGTTTTGGGTTTTGGGTTTTGGGTTTTGGGTTTTGGGTTAAGGATTTAGGATTTAGTGTTTAGGGATAAGGGTTTATGGTTTACGATTCAGGTTTTAGGGTTTATGGTTCAAAGTTCAAGGTTCAGGGTTTAGGATTTAATGTTTAGGGCTTAAGGTTTAGGGTTTATGGTTTAGGGCTCGGGGTTTAGGGTTTAGGGTTTAGTTTTTTAGGGCTTAGGGCTTAGGGTATATGGTCTAGGGTTTAGGGTTTAGATTTTAGGGCTCATGGATAAGGGTGTAGGGTTCAAGGCTTAGGGTTTAAGGTTTAGGATTCGATGTTTAAGTTTTAGGGTTTAGGGGTCAGGGTTTAGGGTTTAGGATTTAGTTTTTACGGTTCAGGGTTTAGGGTTTAGCATTTAGGGCTCATGGTTCATGGTTTAGGGTTTAGGGCTTATGGCTTAGGGTTTAGGGCTTAAGGCTCAGGGTTTAGGGCTCACGGGTAGGTATTTAGCATGAATGTTTAAGGTTTAGGGTTTAGGTTGTAGGGTCTAGGGATCATGGTTAAAGGTTTAGGTTTTAGGGTCTAGGGCTCAAGGTTTACGACCCATTTTAATGTTTAGGTTTATGTCTTATGGTTTAGGGTTTCAATTATAGAAGTTAAACACTAAAAGCTTTAGGTTGAATAGTTTGAAATCCCAAAAAATTAGCTATGTACTCGACTAGATTATACTTTAAAAACTATCTCCTAAACCATGACTCATGGAGTTGTGAGACTAATTCCATAAGGTACAAAGTGACCCTAATTACTTATACTTAAACATTTATTTATGTAAATAGAAGCATGTCAAAAGCATACATAATGTTTATATACACAATGTGCACGCATTATAATGCATCGATGGCACTCCAATAATTATTATTGATTGCTATATTACAAAATAGCAAGCCCAAAAATATATAGGCATTGGCACGGTAGGTGAAGGAGTTACATGGTTATGAAGAAACCGTATATGATACGTGGAGACAATGTATTAACTAACAAATATTAACTAAGCTAACATTCCCCCCCTTAATACATTTCTCTTACAAATGTACCCCCTAAACAAATCAAACTTCACCTTGCCGAGAGGCTTGGTGAGAATATCTGCAACCTGAAAATCAGTAGGGCAGTACTGGAGCTGAATTTGGTGGTTCAAGACCTGTTCATGAATGTAGTGACATTCGACCTCAATATGCTTTGTTCGTTCATGGAAAACAGGATTCTTCACAAGCTTCAACACACCTTGATTGTCGTAGTGAATGATGGGAGGTTTCTCTTCAGGAATCCCTATATCTACAAGAATGCGATGTAACCAAATTGCTTCGCACACAACTCCTCGTGCGACGCGGTATTCAGCCTCAGTGGATGAGAGAGCAACAACAGTTTGCTTCTTGCTAATCCACGAGATAGGTCCAGATCCAAGATGAAAAACATATCTGAAGTGGATTTCCTATCATCAACGGATCCTGCATAGTCAAGTCTCAGATATCCCTATAAGAAGAACTGAGTGTATTTCGATACTGCACCAAAGTCAACTATACCTCGGACATATCTCAACACATGCTTTGCTGCTATCCAATGACATTTCTTTGGCTCCTGCATAAATCTGGCGAGATAGCTCACTGCAAAGAAAAGATCTGGTCTAGTATAAGTCAAGTAAATGAGACTCCCCACAAGCTACCTGTAGTGAGTGCCATCTACCTGCGGTGAATCCTGGAATCTAGATAATTGCAAACCTTTTTCCATAGGTGTGGAAATTGGTTTACAATCTGACATTCCATACTTTTCCAGGAGTTTCTTGGCATATTTCATCTTGGGAGACAAAGATATGATTCTTCTTCTACCATATCTCTAAGCCAAGACAATAGTGAAGTAGCCCCAAATCGGTCATGTCGAAGGATTTCTTCAGATCATTATTTACATCATCTACAAGATTGTCATAACTTCCTGTGATCACAAGATCATCTACGTACAAAACCAGAATGACAATCTCTATTCCTACCTTCTTGATATACAAATTTGTATCTGAGGGGCTACGAGTGAATCCATGTTGCAATAGGTGATCATTAATTTTTATATACCATGCCCTAGGTGCTTGTTTGATTCCATAAAGAGACTTTATCAGACGACATACCTTGTGTGGTTGATGCTCGTCTACAAACCCTTCAAAGTTGGGCCACGTACACTTCTTCTTATAGATCACCATTTAGAAAAGCACTCTTGACATCCATCTGCTGAAGTTTCCATCCATTTTGTGCTACCAGTGCATAGACAAATCTAATGGTTTTGATCTTCACAATGGGTGAAAAGGTCTCGTCATATTCAATTCCTTCTTGCTGAGCATAACCCTTTGCAACAAGTCATGCTTTGTGTTTGTCGATTGAACCATCTGCCTTATATTTTGTTTTGAAAATCCATTTGCAGCCAATGGATTTCTTACCTGGAGGCAGATCGAAAAGTTCCCTGTGTCGATTCTGAATTAGGGAATCATATTCAACATCCATAGCCTGTTTCCACTGTGGTTGGTCTAATGCCTCACGAACAGTGTCAAGTTTGGTGCTCTCAACAACTGAACTCATGAGTGTAAAATTTACCTCATGTCTAGCTTGACTTCGTGTTCTAACTCGTAGAAGTACCAGGAAGTGAGTTCAGGTGTGCATCCCTAATAGTATTCTAGACCCATTTTAGATGTTGGTGCTGCTGATGTGAAGATGTGTTTTCCAGTGTGCCAAGATCAACGAACAAGTCTCCACTCAGCTCTTCTTCTCTCTGAGAAGAATCATCTTGCTCATCATCTGGATGTGTGAGCAATCTATGTGACGAGGTCGATACTGGATCTCCATTATGTGGCAGGGAGTCAAAGGATGACTCATCACATACCACATCTCGACTCTCGTAGATCTTCTTCATCTCAAGATCCATGAGATGATATGCCTTTGAGGTAGTACTATACCCCAAGAAAAGACATGGCAGTGTCTTTGGATCGATCTTCTTCCTTCTCTTATCTGGAACATGCATATATGTAGTACAACCAAAAACTCTCAAATGATGAATAGAAGGTTTACGACCAGTCCATACCTCTTCCAGTGTCTTATTCTGCAAGATCTTCGTGGGTGCCCGGTTGAGTAGATACACTGTTGTCTGGACTGCTTCTGCCTAAAACTGATCCTCCAACTTGGCGGTCGAGAGCATACAACGAGCCATCTCCATGATAGTCCCTGTTATGGTGCTTGAAAATCCCATTCTGTTGGGGCGTGTAGGGTGCAGTCAAATGTTGTTGAATGCCATGTTGCTTCAGGTATGCTAAGAACTTCTTTGACACAAATTCCCCCCCTCGATCTGAGTGAGGAGGAGAAGAAGAGGCTTCCCATATTGCCTGGTGGCTTGTTGGTAGAAGGTTTGAAAATTTGCAAATGCCTCACTCTTCTTCCGGAGGAAATATACCCACATTTTCCGTGAGTAATCATCAATGATAAGCTGGAAGTACTCAAAACCTTGGAAGCTAGCTGGCAAGGGTCCGCATAGATCGGTGTGAACGACCTGAAGATGCTCTGTAGAATGATAAGAGCTCTGTTTGAATGGACCTCTATGTTGTTTGCCTACAAGACATCCCGAGCAAACAGGTAAGGAATGGGAGAGTGGAGGAAGCCCTCTTACCATTTCCTTGGCACTGAGCTGATGCAGAGCCTCGGCAGAAAGATGACCATATCGAAAGTGCCATAGTGTAGTGGACTCCATCGTTGAAGTAGAGAGAGAAATGCTAGATGAAGTGACCGCATCCAGTGTAAATAGACGGCCCTTCATAAATGCTTGAGCAATGACTGACTCTCCCTGGGAAATGATGTAGGACTTGACCCCTTTCTCAACAAAGAATTCAACCTACATTCGATGGTTAAGAAGTTGACTCACAGACAAAAGATTTGAGGTCAAACCTGGAACATATAGCACCTTTGTGAGTGTACATCTTCGTGTTCTAAGAGGAATGATGACATCACCAATCCCCACCGCAATATACTCTTGATTGTCTGTAATGGTGATCCGATCTCTAGTGGATAGGTCACTTAGAGTATGAAACAACTCATTATTGCCAGTCATGTGTTTACTAGCACCTGAATCAATCAACTAGACATCTTCTGATGGCTGCGAAAGTCTGTGAGACTAGAACAATGTCAGAATGAGTCATGTCTGGTACCTCTTCATCGAGGTGGCATCCTGCTGAGCAGCAATGTGGCCCTTCTACCTCTGATTACGAGCACGCCATCGAGATTTCTTGGAATATCCTTGGCCTGAAGTGCTCTCTTCACCAGAGTTTCCATACTTGTGACCGTTGTAATAATAACAGTTCGCAGTCGTGTGCGTATCCGTGGAGAAAATGTGGCACCACCAATCTTCCTTGTGATTATGCTGGGGTGGCGCTTGGTGGCCGTGGAAGATGCTATGAAGAGGGATACTTTTGATTCTGGGGCTGAATCGCCTTTCCGAGGCTTATGTTTTTGCCTCGTGATGAGAGCCTTGTCTTCGAAGGCTTCTTGTACATTTTTCATGGCTTCTTCCTGCTGGAGATAATTCACTAGGGTGGCAAAACTCACCTCCTATTGAGTGATTGTCAACGTGGTGATCAATGTCTGAAACCGGGAAGGAAGAGCTCACAAGGTGAGCGGGACTAGCAACTTGTCATCCACCGGTTCACCGAGAGCAGAGAGTTCTACATGTAACTCAACCACACACCATAAGAAGGCTTCTACTGATTTGCCATCATGCATACTCATTGTATGAAGCTTTGTCTGAAGATTCAACTTTGTCGTCAGATTCTTAGCTTCATATGGTACACAATGTGCTCCATGCTTGAGAAGAAGAAGTTGCTTCCCAAATGTATGGCTACACCTCATCAGAGAGGATCAGGGTGATAAGCATTAGTGCTTTCGCATCAGCCTTTTCATATTTTTCCAACAGATCAGTGTTTGTGGGAGGGGTGTCTTTGCCAGAAATGATCCCCCAAAGATCTTCGAACTAAAGAATCTCGCATCTTGGTTTTCCATGTGGCAAAATTTGGTCCTTTCAAGAGTTGGGCATCAGATAGCAATATTTTTGGAGCAGACATTTTCAAAAACTCAAAAATGTATTTTATTTATTTATTTATTTTCAAAAATGGCTACAATGCTTACTGAAGGAATCTATCCCGAAGATGGGCTCTATAGGCTCGTGCAGTGAGACACCGATGCTCCTGTGGGCATTCTATTTTGCGTTCATCATCTGCATCATAACCATGTTCAAGTTCTGCATGAATCCACTGTGCTTGACATCGAACGTCGAACCAAAAATATTCCAACAATCCTTGGCGCACAATCTCGTCAAAGAGAATGTTCCCAGTGTTGTGTAGCTTGTTGACCAAGGAAAAGAACAACCCAGTGGTGTCTTCATTGTCACTCAATGCCCAAATATTTGGTGCATTGCTCACGGTGCTTTGTGCATCAGAAATTTGTGACATACGCGCACACACGGTTTTGAAATTTGTAGGCTTTCTTTCACTTGCCTACACAGGTTGTATGTCTGCAGGGATTTTCCACTTGCACAGTTTAATGGCTTTCTTGCACAGGGTTGTATGTCTACAGGCTTTCTTCCACTTGCACAGTTTAATGGCTTTCTTGCACAGCAAAGAAGAAAAAATAGTCACTGAGGGCTCCTTCCTCGCACAACAAAGAAGAAAAAATCACTGAGGACTCCTTCCATGCACAACAAATTCTTCTTGTCTTCCACGCACACTCACAACAACCAAACTACAAACTAATACCTCCAAGGAAGAGGACAGATAAGGACAGAGAGTTAATACCACACCCCACGCTATTGTTCCTCCATGCACAGCATAGCCGCGCACTCTTCTTCAACGCACACTGTTCCTCCACGCATAGAACTGTTTCTCCATGCACAGCAATTCACGCGCTCTTCTTCAACGCACACTATTCCTCCATGCACAGCAATCCATGCGGGGCTCCTCCAACACCAAATGAAATGCCACAAATTGTTTTCCAACCTTCCACATAGAAATAGAACGGTTTCAGGCTCTCCAGAACTTTCCAGTCTTCACACAGGCCGTTTCCTTGGTCGCTTCTCCTCCACGCATAACAAACCTTCTCTGATACCAATGATGGCACTCCAACAATTATTATTGATTGCTATATTACAAAACAAAAAGCCCAAAAATATATAGGCGCTAGCATGGTAGGTGAAGGCAGTTACACGGTTATGAAGAAACCGTATATGATACGTGGAGATAATGTATTAACTAACAAATATTAACTAAGCTAACACGTACACATTATGTAATGCATACGCATTATAACGCATACACATTTTGCATTTTCTCTTTTCCCAAGCCATGCCTCAAGGCTTGGGATCTGGTTTGGATCCCCAAGCCCGAGGCATGGACCTACGAAACACAACTAACAACGTGTTTTTTAAGAACATGTAAAATTGCCACTTCCTCTATGATAAATAAAAATAAAACAATCGATCCATTTTTAAAAAATCATACCATGACGTAGAGCAGAGTTTCTTCTTTCTCAAAATATAATTTTCAAATTTTCGACTAATATAAGGTTTCCATATTATTTATTTATAACTATGCCTTTTTATAGCTATTTTTGAAGTGTAAATATGTCTATATTTGATGGTGTACACTTTTTTTGGGTCATCGAAATTTTAAAAAAATTATACTAGCCCAAACTTAATTCTATACATACTAAAAAAATAAATCTAATTTTTGATATTTTTTGAGGTAGTTAAGGGGGGTGGGGACGGTCGGAGCTCCGTTATTTTTCAAAACATAAAATTTCTGTAAAAATTGTAAATAAAAAAATATTCACTAAAAAAATCTTTAAAAATGGACCCCAAACTAGATGTTCCTAGCTATCTTTCTACCAAAGGGTTTTCAAAAATACTAAATGGTGCTCAAAAAATGGTGGGGGGCACGAAAGTCACTCTATTATGTTTTTTTAATAAAAAATATGAGCATCTATTGGTATTTACCCTCACTTAAACTTATCCATTTTCAATAAAATTTAGTATCTTAGAAACTAGACTCAAAATGCTACGTTAATAATTCTACAACATCTTCCAATTTTGAGTGTAACTATTTGAAAAAATCCTACAAGTTGAATTTTTTTCATTTTCAGAAAAATGTGTCCACTTAAGACACCCTTTTGGCCCCCAACTTGATGCACTTACCCATCTCTTCTCTGTTACTTTCATCGAATTCACATATTTCATTTTGGATCTAAAAATAACCACTCATATTTTCTTGTAAATATAGTCTAACTAAGGGTTAACTCATCGCATACACTCTATCAAACACAACCAAATTCACACATCAATTTACACATCTTAAACATATCCTCCTAGGTGGAACTATTGGGATTTCATCACCCAATAGGACATACGAATCGATGTTCTAGCCGGTTAAATAAGTTGGTGGGTGGTATATTGGATAAGCATCCAACTCCTTATCGCATTTATGACACCGTGAAGTGAGGGTGTATCCCAATACCAATCCTTGTACTCGATACCAACACATATTTGGGCCGCACGTAACTTCGTGTATATTGAATACTTCATTAAAAAAATCTTGAAACCATCCACATTTTGTCCATTTCCTAGGAACCCTTCAAGCCCATTTTATTTTCTTTTCACATCATTCTAAATAATCAAGATGATCAAAATTTTGTTGCTTGACTTGTTTATTAATAAAATATATAAGTTTTTTTATGTTTCATGCCTAACATTATCGGTTCTCAAGTTAGGAAAAATAACAATCCACCTTATCTAATAACATCTCCACTTCAGAAAATATCTCCTAAAAAACTTATGCACTTGTCACTACTTCTTCTACACCTATGATCACCACATCTTTGGTTTCCCAACCCCATGTTTCTATGGTATCTCTTCATGAATCCCATGTCATCCAAAATGATCCCCATTCTAAAACCAATCCTTCTATCTCTCATCATTCCATTTCCTCTAGACCAATCACACCGCCATCCGTTGTTCCTATCACCCTTCATGACTACCTAGTCCGTAAATCCCCCACCATCACTCATGCTCACCAAACCACACAATGGTGGTGACAGTTATCCCCCCTTAATTTTCCTCATATTAACACTACTTTCACCTCTTTTATCCCTATCATGTCTTCATCCACTACATTCACTAGTGTAACCATCCAATCATCACAAGAGTCTTATTTACTTCCTCCTATATCCGAATAGCATGATTAGACTTTGTCTTTTATCTCCACTTCCCATGTTCATGTCAATGTGATCACCTCACATCCCCATCCATCCAATCTAACTCAAACCCATCAACATCCTCCTTGAGATGTCTTTTGCTACATAATTCCCAACCAAGCCACTCAATTATCTCAACCACCTATCACCAATATTCCAACTCATCACATACCAAATAAATACAATGTCCCCATCACCCAACAACCAAGTCAATCTCACAAATCTTATCAAATCCCCATATCTCGAACAATAACCTTTATCACAACCCCTTCAATCAAAACCATTTAACTACATCCCCCCATATCAAACACATCTAAAAACACCTACTTATCCTCACACATACCAACAACCTAACCCATCTACCTCATATATTCCATATCCACAATCTTCAACTTCTCATCCCCATCCATCTAATGATCTCATGAATTCTTTATTGAGTATAATGATTAACCTTGAAGCCGCTACGTTGGGATCCAAAACCACCTTCTCATATGATCAAATTTGCAATAAAACCATTAATCCATCAATTCCCATCAAACCTTATCCTCCACATTGGGATATTCCAAACTTTTCAAAGTTCAATAGTGAGGAGTATCTAAAAAAAGTATCTTTGTGCCCTTAGACATTCATGCTACCTAATTACCCATGATAAAGACCTTATGCTTTGTAAATTCCCCATGTTAATATCCAGATCAGCGTTGGATTGGTATAATGGCATTCCACAACATTCATTACTTTCCTTCACCGGTGGCAAATTTTTCCTAAAACACTTCTTAATCAATATTGCGCATAAAATCACAATTACCGACCTCTATGCATTATACATTTTGTTGACGATTATGTTGGATTTGTGTCTATGACGGTGTGGCATAATCAATCAATTGTCTCTCTCCCTTCCACAAAATGAGATAATCTAATTTTTTTCACGGTTTTGTGTGAATCATATTTCCTCTACTCTTCAAATATAGTCACTCCAAAACTTTGAATAGGCATTCACTATAGCTTGTAAACTTGAACTTCACACTCTCTAGCAATGCCATCTCAAAATTTGATCGAACAAGCCAACACCTGAATTTCACAATCCATCAAATCATAATGATAATGCAAAAACCACGGCCAACGCCATTTTCATCAAGTATGTATCCACATATACATCTCATACCGAGCCTCCATAAAGGGATCCTAGATTAACTCCCAATTACACTCCCCTTGGAGAATCATACACCTATATTTTTGACAAATTGATGGTTGTCCATATCATCTAACTCACCCCTATCTGACTCGTTGAGACTCGGGACCCAAACCCGTATGGTATCGTGAGGGACACTATTGCAAAAACCATCAAGTTCGTGGCCACGAAATTGAAAAATTTTGTTCCTTTAAGGACCTCATTCAACATCTTATCAATCAGGGGGACCTCTAAGTGGACAACCCTATCGCACCTCCCAATAAACCTCTAGATATTTTTAAGGAACCTTTTTCAAACCAATACACTCAACAATCACAATAATCTCTCTACATCTCAAGCACCCAATGCCCACATGATCAATACTTTGGTTCAAGATTCAACATTACCACCCACATCTATTGTCCCCTCTACTCTACCTATATCTATTGAGCCCACACCTACCTCGACATTTACCCTCACCCCTACAATCTCATCCACATCTGCACAAATATCTAGATATATTATACCTACTTCACCTATCTCTATTCCACCCACACCTATCTTACCCATTCCCATTTCCATATCCATTCGAATTTGACTTCTACCCCTTTATCTACAGTCTCACCTACTTCAATTACATCCATTTCCCCATCCATATATACACCTACTAAATCCACACCTATCATACCTAGCTCTCTACCCACATCTACTTTAACCTCTACCTCAACATCCTCATCACACATCCCTACATCTATATCCACTTTTATACCTTTACCCTCAACCACATCCATAGTTGTAAACATGCCCACATCAACATATATATATCATATATATATATATATATATATATATATATATATGTGTGTGTGTGTGTGTGTGTGTGTCCCCATCTATGTCATCCTCAAAAATCATACTAAGTAGATATCTTCCTTTGATTCAATTACAAAGGATCTCCCAACCCCATATTTATCTCCAAAAAGACTTTCACCTTTGTACCAACACACCTCTAAGATCTATGCAATCATGAATCCTTCGACCTCATCAAGCATGTCATCTAAAATCCACTTCCATCTTCCGTCTCTACATCTATAATGAAATCCACACCATCTAACTCTAAAGATCCCATGTTTGAAATCGTGTAATTCCCACCAACGGTAAATCTTCGCAACCAAGACCTAAAAATATTGGCGTTATTTCTCAAAATATCTCACACATCCATGTAAGAAATTGGAAATCCCTACTCCTAAACCTCTTTATCCTAAGAAACCTCATGTCCCATCATCAATCCTAGGAATACCTCGGCCTATTTTAGGGTCGAGCCCTTCTTCTAAAATCCCTATCACCAATCAATCAAAATTGATATTGTCTGCTTTTTCATCTTAATCCTAAATTAGAGTTGTAACCACCCATTCCCCCTTCTCCCAAGGTCAAATCCGAGTCTAAGGTACCCAAAAAAACCTCACAAAAACAAAGCACCTTCTTTATCTTCATATAATACCCAAAAACTCATCTACCACAATCTATATAACCTATTCATCTAGCACTCCCTTTAGATCATACATCGAGCTCTTTAAATGAATCATTCAAGAATTTTTATTGCACTCCCTATTATAAAATCCTTTGATCCACGGAGGACTAAGCATACTTGGTTTGATTATAATACCATTTGCACTTATCATTACACCCCACTAAACTAAATTGTAGGGCCCTCCAAACCCTCATCCATAATCTCATGAAAGAAGATGACCTTATCATACACGAAGAACACCCTTTTCCTTCCATCTCATCCACATTAAAATCCAATCTTCCAATCGAACCCTTACCTCCCAAGACAAGTATTTCAAGAGCTCCGTCCAAATACTTCATCGTAATCCCTCACCCAAGATCTATTTCTCCTAAAGAGAGGTCCCCTCTCTTCATCGATGTCATCCATATTACCAATTATTCTTGCCCTCACAATCCTCAATCATCTATCAAATATAAGTCCAAAGTCATCGTTGTTTCTCCTCCTAACAAACCTACCCCATCTCCCTTGGCATCCACTATCTCATCCATAACTGCATCTAAGTTGTTTGATGCGGTGTAACATATCTCACTCGGGGAGTACCCACTCCTCACTCTTAATCCTCTCATGTCCACTTCTTCATCTACATCTCCCATGCACATCGATCCATTTATGGTGGCATCCAACCATCCCATGGGGACATGTGACATTACGTCTCTGTCCCCTAACCTATTTAATCTCCATCAATACTCTATAAATAATCCAACATGGAAAGTTTTCTCTCAACTAAATTGGACCATACATTATCACACATATATAGGGGTTAGGAGACCATCCTTTAAGCATCTCTTTATGGTAAACTAAAAATGGAACCTCTCAATGCCTTACAATTGTGACCTTTCTACTATTAATATATCTACCAACATGACCATAGTCACAGTTAATGATCTCACATCCATAATTTTCCCTTCCATCTCTCCTTATAATGATTAGGAAACATATGTCTATCGTCACTTTCCTAGTTATGACCTTGAATATGGGAAACACGGCTCTTCCCATGGCATATTACTTATGGATACATTCCTCCTCTTAGGTGGGAACCCTGTAATCATTACATCAATCAAACTCTTATCTACCTACTAGAAACATGCTAAGGGTCTATAGGTGTCACTTCTACATCATGTTATCCCCTTCCCAAGTTGTTTACT
Organism: Taxus wallichiana var. yunnanensis; assembly: GCA_018340775.1. Classification (NCBI taxonomy): domain Eukaryota; kingdom Viridiplantae; phylum Streptophyta; class Pinopsida; order Cupressales; family Taxaceae; genus Taxus; species Taxus wallichiana. The sequence goes on from CM031242.1 coordinate 951,994,700, forward strand.
TGGCTATATTTGACTCTATCCTAAATTCAAAAATATTGGATGCTCATATAAAAAATATATCATATCTAAAACAAAGACTGATCCGATCCTGAAGGACAACTATTCATATAAAGTCAAAATTGTCAAAATTTTAGATTGCTCCCTCGAAGGACAACTATCATGTATATCATATCCTTCCATCTAAAAAGTCAGAATCCAAAATCAAAACACAAAAATCTAAATTTAGATCAATCCCTCAAGGGATGGCTACTCTCTTATATCATGAAAATAAAAGGCTTTTAGTGTTGTTCACCTTTTCGAATCTCAAAAGAAAAAGAAAAATATCAAAAGTAAATCATCCTTGGAAAGCTTCCCACATTGATCATCTTTTGCATCCTACATAAACTTCCCGCATTGATTAGTTTGTTCCATATTGCTTAGATCTAGGCCATGGACCTAGGAATACCACCTAAGGAGAACCCATCTTCCCTGTACAAGCTCCATCTTAACCCCTTGGTCGTGTCAACATTAGGTCTATAAGCAAACTTTCCATCTCTTCATCAAGATCTTAAAATATGACTAACTATTGTTATTTCTATGTTAGCATCTCTGTCTTTGGTCACAAGTACATTGCTCTCCAAGTTGTTCCCTTTCATGTTTACCTCCTATCCAGCCTAATAGCATTTATCATACGTGCACTCCTTCCTATGAGGTAGTATCCTTCCTCTATTTTGGTTTTCCTCATAAGGTGGCATTTTAAATATCATATCTTATATTTTTATATCATTTCACCCATTCTATTATCTCATCTTATCCAATCGCTTGTCTTATCTCAATATCTTATCTCATCTCATCTAATCTCTTCATCCAATCCTTTTACCTCTTCCACTTTAGGCTTGTGTGTCACCCATAACACACTGATCTTTGCCTTATGTGCCTCATCTTGTTATCTTCTTACCTATCATCTTATCTAGCAATGCATTCTTGATCACATCTCAAGCCCACCCTTCGTGGCCATCTTTGTGTTCCCTCTTGGGGTACCTTACCCTATCTTAAGCCCGATTTGTGTCCATCTCTCCATTTTTCGTCCCACCAGATGCATATTTATTCTATTCCTCATTTACACAATATATCTCATCCAATTTTACACCATAATTCTGTCAAGACCATTGTCTTGACCATCATCGCATTTAATTGTGCATACTCATGATATCCTCCTTTAACCCATTGGTCTTGGTTAACTAGAATTAAATAATATGTAGTATGTGGGGATAGTTAATCTAAGATATGGATATCTGTAATAATGTATATAAATGTAACAAAGAAGTATGTAAGTGAGATAAAAAATAATGTGAAAGGAAATGCTAACCCTAATGTACAAGAGAGAAGAGGAAAGAACTCTCATGAATGATAGATGATCATGGGACTATGTTACAAAGGTGACCGTAAAATATGAAAGTAGAAATGATCAGTGCAAAAGATACAAAAAGGATGGATATAGATTTATTCCCTATACTTGTGGCATCTAGAGAGGGACCGGGGTACCAACGGAAACTCGTTTCTAGAACATGGGCACCCCTGGTTTTCTCAAAATCTCGAAATTGATTCTCATAGAAATTTGAGAGGTGGGTCGAAACTCTTATTTTCTGTCACATCAGATTGGATACCATGTATTAGATGTCATTGATATTCCAAGATGATGAGAATACCTACAAGATAATAAGAAGAAGTATTAAAATCCTAAAAAAGGAAGATGCAAATGAATAGGTCTGACTAACCTCATCTACCACAAGAGTGAGCTTAATAACTAAGAGATGCACTACATTTTGGAACCAAATGTAGTTCTGGTGAGTGTGTGCATAATGTTCCCTAGGTGCTCTTGTACTCAATCACATTTTTTGAAGTAGCGATCAATAAATAAATGTATAAAATGTAATAGTATGTGTGAATAGAATATAATAGAATCCCCTATGAAGTGTGATGTAAATGTCCTAGCCTTGTTCCTTGATGATGGAGCCATATGGATGTCGGTGATATCCAATGCAATAGATGGATGTAACTCTAGATGGATGATAATAATAACTAGTGTGAGGTCCCTCATTATGGTGTCATAACTTTATATTTATAGGGTTCTCTTGGTATAATTTCATAAATAACCTTGAAATGGCCGACCACCAAAAAATATAAGAAGCTAAAATAACTAGAAAGGGCCGAAAAGATGGCGGGAAAGTAAAAAGGGATGGGGTGCCCGTAGTGGGACTAGGGCACCCATGGGAACCCTAGTACTAATCCGGGCTCCCCATTCGAGGATAAGGTAATGCGAGATGACAAAATATGACCGGACATATGAATGTAAAAGGTTGGTAATGAATAAATAAAATAAAACAAGATGGCCAAAAGATGGGGGTTAATTAGTACTTTATTCACTCAAGAACCTTCTAAATAGTAGTATGAGGATGTGATAAATAATTTCTAAAGTGTATGATTTTGTGACTACATTTTTCCCCACTTTATGTTGGTGAGTGGAAATATTGGTAACATAAAGTAGATAGAGATGCATACCTGATGTCCATGAAGAGTGTAGTAGAAATGTGTTGAAGGACTAGAAAAAGTGTGGAATGAAAAAATATGGAGGATCTTGAAAACTATAGATGAAAATGCCCAAAAAGTGATGAGAGTGAACCTGGGGTAGAACATGTGTGTTGATGCTGATATGTGTAGTGTACTTGCATGGTTAATATAGTGTGTGCTATCACGAAGTTTCATCATTGACATCATTGTTGTTGATTTGTTTTGCCCCCATTTGATTGCTTGTTTCTCATACGGTCGGGCCCACAAGGAGATAACAATAAAGTATTCAAATATGTATGTATGTATGTGTAAAAAAACAATGTAAAAGTATGTAAATTTAAAGTATATGAATGAAAAAGTGTAAATGGAACATGTGTAGCTGATATATGTCAAGAAAGAGAGTGTTAAAGGATATCTGTATTGTCGGGTTTTTTTGGGTGATCCGACGTCGTCGTAGGTGAAGAAGTGTAGGGAGGAAATGCTCTATATCATCCAAGCTCTAACTTCTTCCCGAACTATGTGTGAAGATATATCGTATTGTCCTGGTTTTTGGGTTATCCAATGCCACCGACTAGATTAGTGTAGGAAGGCACACCCACTGTAACCTCGATCCTATAACTATTTCCCCAGAAATCTAAAGACACCATGTCCTGTAAAATCCGATGTGTATGGGGTTTGTAGATTGTTCTGAACCCACTCATTGTATGTAAACCCACAATTCCAAGGGTGGAAAGTGCACTGAACTAAACTGGTGTAAATACGTTGTGTTAGTATGCAAACCCCAAATGATGCCCCTCTCTTTGGGGGTGCATGTGGTGTCCCTGATAGGAGAATGTGGCCCCAAAAGAGGAACAATCACATGTACACTGTAACCTTGTAAATTTCTTGGTAAAAAATAAGGCACGCACAAAAAATAAGGCTATCCAAAAACAAGTGTAAACATACATGCATATGGAAAACAATGTGTAATATACAAAAATAATGTGTAAGCTATGCAAAAGTGTAAAACCTACCAAGAAAAGTGGTGCAGACACACAAGAAAACAAGTAAGTCATGAAAAGTATGTCGTAAACATGATACATCACTCATTATGTCACAAGACACTCAAGGCCATCATGGCCAGTAAATAATATACAAGTGTGCACACCAAACATAGGGCAAATCATGCATAGAAGAAGTAACCAATGGAATACAAGTACAAACAAATAAAGAAGTAGTCATGGTAACATGTAATCCTACAAGATAAGTGCTGCTCTTAGAACACCCATTATAATTTTAGAGAAATAACTAGTATTCAAAGCGTCAATAACGAAGTAAATGTAAAGTGCTAAGTTTAAGATGAAACAATAACACTGTGAGAGACGAATGTAGATGCCCCCGGCGACCAATGTAGGAAGGGTAGAATGCTAGCATCCATGCTACGTGGAAAATATATTTATCTCGAGATTAAAAATAAAACAATAAGTTAATTTACATGTGTGTATAGTATAGATAATGACATATAAGAAATCAATCTCACATCTCGTATTAAAGCGATCATGTAAAACACTAGCAAACTAGATTAAATGCCTCCAAGAATATGCTATATGATGTGGATGGATGGAATGGAATCCAAAATGGAATGCTAGGAGCCGCATGACCTCTAGTGAATGGAGATGTATGCAATTAGGTTCATTTAGTTTTCCCCGAGCAAGTAGTCAAGAATAAGCGTAAACGAGAGTGCGTCATCGGGAAATGGTCGAAGTGTATGTTGTGTCTAACGTGTTGTGATGAATGTGTAGGTGTGGTGATAAGATGTGAACTGTAAATGATATGTGTGTGAACCCTATAGATGAAGCGTATATCATGACTAGATGAATATATAAGTGATGATTTATCCTAAGCGTATATCACTATAAGATGAAAGGATGAGGGATGATTTAGCACTAAGAATATATCACTAGAATATGATTGTATGAGTGATGATTTTTCCCTAAGTGTATATCACTAGAAGATGAATGGATGGGTGATGATTTATCCCTAAGCATATATAACTAAAATATGAAAAGAGGGAGTGGTGATGTAAGCTAAGGTGTATACCACAAAAAAATGATAGAATAGATGACAATTTAGCCTAAGGTGTATGTCACTAGGATGTAAATGTTGCATTATGAAAGGTCGAATAATAAATGTGTGATAAGTGTAAGGTCAATTTGATTTGTAAACCCTCGGCAGTCGAGTATGGACCGAAGAACTAAAGTGTGTCATAGGGTGGTGAGTACAGTACGTAGAAGACAATGGAGTATATGTAATGATGAAAAACGACCAAGTGATGAGTAGAATGTGTAAATATGGGATGTGTAAAAGGAAATTTAAGATGTGTAGAGTGTGTAAATTGTAATGCATAAAGTGGAATGCAATGAGATGTAGATAGGAAAGTAATGTAGTATGTAGGATGATTTAATACTAAATGTGTATTATGAAGACTAGTATGATGTGTGATGCATAACATGTGATACGTGAATAGATGTGGTATGTAATTCCTATAGTGTAGTGTGCGGGGTTCATGTGTGGTACTCCCTCAACAATCAAGTGTGAACCAAATCACAAGAGTGTTTCATTGGGTAGTGATGATGCTATAACATATGTATGACTATACATATGCTAGGAAATTGATGTATGAGAATCTAGAGATGATAGGCGCATAAATGTGAAGAGTGTGATGTAGTGTTATGTAAGGATGCTAGAATTGGGGGGATGTATAAGATTTGATTCCCCCCAAGTGTATATCAACGAGTAAATGGACCTCGATAGTGAATAATAAATTTCGGTTATTCTATGTATGTGATGATGATAACACATGATGATAGGAGGTATGAATAATGATGCTAAGGAAAGGTATGTGTAAATGCTAGGAGTATTATATAACACTATATAAGGATGTAAATGAATGATAATGCGAAGATAATAAATGTGCCTATGATGATATGATGATAAGAGAGGGGCATGTAAATACTATGTCCCCAAAGTATGCACAAGTGAAAAAGGCTATCATGTAATGTCATCTAATAGATCATCACCTGTGGTCAAAGTCATATGGATAAATATTAGTTAATTGATAAGCAATGGTGTTTGGTTGATCATGTAATGAGAAATTAAGGCTTAAGGTGTAATTCCCATACAAGCATACTCCTTGTCAATGAATGGAGTATGTGGGAAACCGTGTGCATACCAATGAGTGAGATTTTGTGAATAGTTAAGTAGATAAAAACATGACCGAATGGCATAGGAAATGAAATGTCTATATGAATAGGATCTAATGTGGCTCTAATATAAGTAAGCTAAGATTCCCCTAATGTGAGTGGAGAAGAATGATGGGTATGTGATAAGTAGACCATAAGATGAAATACATGCAAACCATAAGCAGCGGTAATATTGATAAAGCCATATTAGAGATGAGGATCATGAGTAGAAGGGTGAAGATCCTTAAAAGTGAAAAGAAGACGAGTGATACCATCATGGAAAAATATAGTGACATTTCATGTAGGTTCGAATGGGATATGTTCCCAATATGATTTATGCATGAAAAGTGTACAATTGAATGGTGGGCATACTAGGATAGGTGGTGCATGTGAAGGTGGATGTGATAGAGTGACGTCCATAGTCCGGACAGACCCTAAAAGGAATCATATTAGTAGTAGTAGCAGGTGGCATTGAACAAACTGCATCTATCATACAAATGGTGTCGTCAAGTGGTGGTAAATGAGGTGGCTCTTTGATAGGTTGAGGATCATCCGTAGTGTCCATACATTGAATAGAAATACTAGTATGAGGAACATGCTATAAATATTGGAATGAATCACAATCACCAAGATTAGTATGCTCAACACATTCATCTAAGAAATTAATAAAATGATGGACAATTGAGATAATGACCTGCATAACATGAAGCCATGGTCTACCTAACATACAATTGTAAGAGATGGGAAAGTCAATGACGAAAAATACTTTTTTGAAAGTTTTAGGTCTTATAGTGATGGGTAGTGTAATATGAGAAAGACATGGGAGAATGGAACCATCATAAGTGCACAATGAAATAGAATATGGACTAAGGAAAAAATGAGAAAACCTAAGGCCTTGTGGAATATCATAGAGCATAGGTTAAGTTTAGATCCATTTTCAATTAAAGTACATTTGACAACTACATTAGAAATACGACATATGATGTGCAATGGTGAATCGTTATCAAAAGTATTGTCATCGGAAGGAAGAGGAGAAAGAAATGATATATGATTAAAGAATACATCATTAAAGACTCGATAGACGGAGTCAGGGTGCAAGTCAAGAGGAATGTAAATTATAGTGATAAGATGTTGGATTATAACTCTAAGGTCAAGATGAAGAAGTAAATAATCGAAAATAGAGATACTCATGATGCCCGAATGCAAATGCAAGCCTTAGAAGTTTTAATGAAGAAGGATTGGGTTCACCAAATTGATTAGATAAAATTAAATAATATGTAGTATGTGGGGATAGTTAATATAAGTTATGGATCAACTGTAATAATGTAAATAAATGTAGCAAATAAGTATGTAAATGAACTAAAAACTATATGAAAGGAAATGTTAACCCTAATGTGCAAGAGAGAAGAGGAAAGAACTCATTTGAATAATGTATGCGTGTAGGAATGTGTCACGAGAGGTGGTTGGAAAGTCTAGAAGTAGCAATGAATGTGAAGAAGCTTCTAAAAGGATGGATCTAGATTGATTCCCTAGACCGGGCGCCTAGAGAGGGACTCGGCACGCCCATGTGCACCTTGTCCCGCGCAAAATTTTTGAACTTGATTCTCAAAGGGTCGGGGAGGTGGTTCAAACCATAGCTATCTATCACATCATATTCACTTCCTTGATCGAATGTCACCTTTGATATTCCAAGATTATGAGAAGACTGCAAGATACAGAGAAGAAGTGTGAAAACCCTAAAAAATGAAAGATGCAAATGAATGGCTCGGGATCGACCTCAAAGTAGCCATAATAGTGGGCTTTCTAACATAGCATTGCGCTACATTTTGGACCCAAATTTAGTTCTAGTGATTTGTGTGCATAATGTTCCCTCGGTGATTTTGTGTCAGTCACATTTTGTGAAGTAATGAGCAATAAGTAAATGTAGAAAATGTAATAGTATGTGTGCATGGAATCTAATAGAATCCCGCCCCTTATGAAGTGTGATGTAGATGTCCTAGCCTTATGCCTTGATGATGGAGCTGTGTGGATGCAAGTGATCTCCAATGCAATAGATGGATACAACTCTAGATGGGTGATAGTAATGACTAGTGCTAGGTCCCTAATTATGGTCTCATAACTTTATATTTATAGGGTTCTCTTGAACTAATTTTGTAATTAACCCCGAATGGCTAACATTAAAAATATAAAAATCTAGAATGGCTAGAAAGAGCCCGAAAAATGGTGGGAAAGTGTAAAAGGTATTGGGGTGCCCCTTGTGGGACCAGGGTGCCCATGACGCCCAAGATTTAATTTCTTTTCCCCATTTGATGCTAAATGACGTGGGATGACAGAAGATAACTAGTCATATGGATGTAAAAGGATGTTAATGAAGAAATAAAATAAAATAATATGGCCAAAAGATGGGGGTTAATTAGTACTCTCTTCACTTAAGAACCTTATAAAATAGTAGTATGATCTTTGGGATAAATAATTTCTAAAGTGCATGATTTTATGACTACAGTCCCATGGCTTAGACATCCATATGAGTGGACTACCATTGGTTTCCTTTTATATTGCAGTATTTTTTTGACTTACGAGTTCCATAGGACATTAACATTTCCTCCATCGCAGTCGTGTTATATTCCCTACCAAAGTGATTCTAAAATCACATCCATATTTTTGTTTTGTATTTGTCCTTATCCCTATTTGTTTGGGGAATCTTTTGTCATAATTTTATTTTTATCATCCCTTCCACCCTTTTTCTCCCTCCATCAATCTCTTTCAAGCTTATGATTGATTCCCGTTGGTGTCATCGATCCCTAGTTTGAGGGGGAGCACCTCAACCACCATCATCTCTCATCCCATCTAGTTTTTTCGAATGGATTTCCCAACATAAATAACTTGACAAAAAGGGGAAAATCTAGACGTCAATTTTTGGTATCGTTAGTCCCTCACCCCGCATTCGCTCTCTTTATCATTATCATGCACATACTCACCTTATTCTCATTTAAAACCCATATTTCCCCCTTAAATAAAAATTATTCCCATATTTACATCTTAAAATTATATTATCATTCATTATTTTTAATATTTCATTAATCACCATTAATTATCCCTAAATCATCCCCTAATCTTTTATCTTTCCTAAACATCCCTTTTATTATCCCTAAGCACCCAACCACTTTTCATTTAAATTTTTTTACCTCCCCTTTCCTTTATTTAATGGTTTCTACCCTTCACCTACCCTCTTATCCTTTCTATGCAACCCTAACCTTCCTAAGAAAATAAAAACCTAATCCCGCCTCATAATGGCCTCATCTCTCAAGTAAAACACATTTCCACAACCTAAATGGATGGGTTTCCACAATTAGAAGTGATCCATATGGATTGCCATTAACCCTATAAATACACCTATAACCCTCCTCATCTTAGGAGGAAAGTTTTGAGAGCTTAAGTCTTCTTGCAACTTTGTTGTGTTTATTGTTCATCTCCATCCCGATTCTGCCAACCTATTCCAGTCACAAGCAATCTATCCCTAGTCACCAAAGTGACCCAATCTATTCATCGCCAAAACAACCCTTGGCCGTTATTAATCCACCCTGGGCCTCCACCATTACAGCCCAATTGGTATTGATCCGCACTCAATCGTCATCGACCCTATCGATAGTTATCAAATCTATAAGTTTTCATACATCCTTTTTGTTTCCACAAATTTCCCATATTAGATCCAATACCTTCTTAGTATTTCAGAGCCTATTCGACACTGCTTTTTTTTGTATTTTCCGATCCACTCTTCGTAGTCATCGTTGATTGTACCTAGAAGTCTCGTGTCACCGCCGACCCGATCAATTTTGGTTTAATATAATTTATTTTTATCTTATCTGTCACATTTCATATCTCTATTTCAGTTTAGTTATCTCTGCTACATCTAATTTATCAATTGTTTATCTATCTCCTTTATAAAAATGTGGCTTGACATCCATCCTAGGAAGTTTTAACTTCTCGAGACTAATATTGTCAATAAAACACCCATCTATCTACTAATCCTATCTCGTGTTGAGGTCTCTTGATTTGGAGGTTATCTATCTCTCTCGTGAGGAGGAGATATTTAATTTTGTGCTTGTATCCATCATCATCCTATCTAGAGGTAACTGAAACCTTCTCATATTGGAGTTGTTTATTTTCTTTAGTACTAGTTCACTAATTTGAAGAGGAGCATGCAAATTTGGTCAATAGAGTTTTCTTGCTAGCTATGTGGAGTTAGCTTGCTATTCTTGTGGAGTTTATTAACTTCCACTATCGTTAGTGGGATTTATTTACCACTAATATAAGTAGTAGTTGCACTTCACTTCTCCTATATGAACATCCCGATTATTGAGTTAATTCAATGGCATGAGGGTTTTCCATATATTATATTTCAGCTCTTTATTTGTAAATCTTTTTGTAAGGTTATTCGCGAATTCATTTCAACTTATTAAATGTGATTTGCTACTATCATCCGAGATCTTTTTGGCTTGGAACAATCTTCTTATCACTCCTTTCATGGTATCAAACCCTAACTAGTGGTAATCTTATCTACAAGTTTTTCATTTTTGAAATTGTAATATTTGCTTTGAAAAAAAAAAGTTCCACATAACTCTATTGTTTAAGGAGAAATATTTGCAAATTGTTTATTTTGGTGGCCATTTCTACACAAGACAAAGCTTTTGAAAAATAAAAATAAAAATTATTGTTTGGGTCCATGTTTTTGTAGTCTAGAAGGGAATTTTTCATGTTCTTAGGGCATTTTGATGTTTTGAGGGTGTTTTTGTTGTACTGAGCCACATTTTTGTAGTTTAGATGGGTATTTTTGCTGTTTAGGGAATTTTCTGTTGTTGTGGAAAATCTATAGACCACTAGGGAGGTGTTTTCCTTCCATGGTAGTATTACATTCAATTTTCACATGTTTTCTACCTTTGGTATGATAAAAATGCCCCTTCTAAAAAAGATGACGCCCAAACAATGCTTTTTTGGCCTTTAGTCACATTGGGGTGGCCTACACTTGCTTGATTCTTTGTTATTTTCCCTCCACGTCCATGTATTCTCATTCAAATAGTTGTATTGGCCTGAAAATGATTGGTTATTGGTTTGTGGTGGCGCTAACATAGAAAACAAATATTTATGCAATCATAGGGTTTGATAACTAAAAAAATCAACTCCTCCAATGCATTGGTGGACCCACGCTTTGCAAGGTGATTTATTTTTAAAATTACAACTAAAACTCTTTATTCCAAATATTAGTATTGTTTTGCTTTTGGAATGCAAATTGGTCAATTAGTAAAGGAATTAAGTGTTAATTATGCTTGTATCTTCGTGGGACAAAGACAAAGTGTGAGGCTCGGGTTGGTAGGAGGCCATTTACCCCTCAAAAATTAAACCTATGCCTTCTAAATAATGCTTCGATTCCAATGAGTTATTGAAAGGATGGATCACACTCGTTTAGTGCATTTTTTAATGCTTGAGTGCAATTTTATTTAAAATTGACATTATTAATGGGAAATCCTTTTTATAATAACTTTTAATGGTGGTTCCAATTGAGTGTTGTCTTTTGTAAAAGTTCATATTTTTTTAATTTTCCACACATTGGTCCTATTTATTTTGTAAAATGCACTACTTTATAAAGTGCCAACATTCGAGGGTTGTTGTAGTCACATTCAAACACATTTTTCGGCTAAGCCCAACATCCTAAATTTCGTAGGCATTGAATTATTGCATATTTCATGGCTTATGAGAATCATATTATTTTCTCTAAAGTGTGTGGACTTCAGGAAGACATGGTAAAATTTTTAGAAGAAAATAAATCTCTTAAAAAGTAAAACTCTCTTCTTCATCAACAAAAAAATGGATACCTTATGGCATCATCATCATATTGTGGCTCCTAGTTCACTTGTAAATTTTTCTCCCACACACACTAACCTTGATTTGTCGGTTATTGAGCCTATTTATGCTTCTCGATGCTCCCATTTCCTCGTTACTATATGTTTTACTTCCACACATATACCTATTGTAGTAATACACCTAGTGTATCCCGCTTCATCTCCTTCTACTAAAATGCCGGATACTTTGAGAAGGATACCAATGGATTTAGTTCTCGAATGCTTTGTTCTATGGGTTTCACTAGAGGAAGAATTGAAAGACATGCATAGGGTATCGCTTCCCCTATTCTTCATGTTAAGTGGCATTCTGGTCACAAAATTGTTTTTGAGTAGCTATTTGGCTAGGATCACATATTAATAGAGCTTATAATTTTTTTGATCGAATATTTCTGAGGATCATGAGCTACACATGAGGTCTACACCTTCACTCAGAATTAAGAAACCTGAGATTGTAGCTTTAAAAAAAGATCAACCTGGCACAAATTTTGATGTTCCTTTCTATGAAGCCATTGTGCATTTTACACCGAATCATATATAGTCATATTTTTCATCCATTCATGTTGATTTTGGGTAGATTTTGATCGGTCACGGTGGTGACATAAGAAATTGTTGACATGACTCTATAGGTGTGAATGCTCCACCATTCATATTCTTTCTCTAGTTTCTATATCATTTGCATTGTAATGCTCATTATTTTGATTTTTTTTCATTTAGAAAGTGTAGTGTATCTCTCTTGTTTGTTGAGATATTTTCTATTTTTATTTTCGACACTTTTAGGCATGTTGACAATCTATCTTGTGGGCGAGCTATTTTGGTGAATCTTTGTGTTAGTTTGACAATGTTCAAGTAGTTTTCTTGACAAATCATAAAAAAATTTAGCATCACTCCACCCATTCAATAGTCTAGGAGGGTGCGGTGCTTATCCATATTCTTTGTGTCTTGTGTAATTACCTTATTACTTTGGTTGTTCTTAGATCATGGTACTCCAATTACTTTGGATCTTGTTTCCTTAATTTTTTTCCTTGGTTCTTGTTCTTGGATCATGGAACACCTATTTATAGAAATTGATCAAATTATGTTTGGTGTATTTTTACACTTTGACATCACTCCATTGACGATATCCTTGTATATAGATATTTTTATGAAACCCAATGTTATTTTTATGAGTTTTATGATCGAAAGGTGGATTTAGACCATAGCGTATGCCAAATTTATTCATCATTGTATGAGTTTTTTTAAGATGAGCTTCTTGGGATTCCTCAGTAGTGTGTTTTCACTGTCTACTTTTTTAATTATCGTTTTGGGTACCTTGTGGTGTACCTTTTTCCTAGTTAAGGTATGTGGGTACCTTATCGGGACTTGTTGACAAGATATGCTTTCTTTTCCACCTATCGAAGTTATGCTTACGGGGGTGTTAGTGTAGGTTATTATTTATCCTTTTATTTGTTTATTAGGATAATTATTTCACTTGGGTTATCCATAAACTTGTTGGGTTATATTTTTTTGTGTACTAGTTATGTGGAGTTAGTTTACTAGTTTTGTTTAGTTACTTTACAAGTTATGTGGAGTTAGATTGCTAGTCTTGTGGAGTTAGCTTAACTATTAGTATCGATTAGTGGGATTTATCAACCACTAATCTAGGTAGTAGTTACACTTTTATCTTAATATATGTACATCCTAATTATTGATTTAATTCAATGACATTATGATGGATTTCCATATATGATATTTCAAATATGTATTTGTAAAATTTTAAAGGCTATTTGTGATAATTTATTTCATTTTATTAAATGTGATGTGTTATTATTATATGTGATATTTTTAGTTTGGAACAATCTTCTTATCGCTCCTTTCATAATCTCTCTCTCTCTCACACACACACACACACACACACACACACACACACACACACACACACACACACACACACACACACACACACACACACACACACACACACACACACACACACACACACACACACACACGTAAATTATTTAACCTTATTAGAGGGAAAACAATCAATATGCACATACATACTCTTACAAGGAGATAATATTTTATATATACTACACCGAGGAGTCCATTTTAGGACTTAATCCATCACTACATAGGATAGTTTATTCTAAATTCCATACCACACATTTGAATTGGGATGCAGTATATATATCTTGTCATTCTTTCATTTCTTTGTGTGATCGACACTAGGTCATCCTAGCTCAAGTGACATTATTTTAATCACACACACACACACACACACACACACACACGCACACACACACACACACACACACACACACACACACACACACACACACACACACACACACACACACACACACACACAAACACACACACACACACACACTAGAACTACATTGAGTATGAAATTTAGTGTATTACTCAAATGACAATCACATTGGGGTTATGGCCAAGGTTAATCGACTCAACAATATGCATATTTTTAGTTAATGTGTGTCCTTACGTATTATATAGGTATTTAGGGTTTCTTTTGCAAGTAAAAGTATGACATATAATAAGTACAATGAGTTTGATGTAAACTATAATAACAATAAGTGAAATAGAAATAACTAGGACCAAAGTTTTTCCACATAAAGTAACACACAGAAGCCTCATCCCATTCTAAATGCTCATGTCCATGAGAACGTAACATTCCAAGATCGATGAAAGCTTATAAAATCCATATTACACCCTTCGAGATGAATATCCATCCTAGAATCATATCATACCTACGGGGTAAGCTAAGTCAGATTAAAATCCCTATATATCACTCTTACTTGTACTAATTAAGCTAGATCTTTTATGTTATATTTATTTTATCTGATCGTTGACTTCCTTATATTAGAGTTTATTTTATTAAATCATTTGGTGAACTCGATTCCTTAAATTCCCATAATTATATCTTTCACGGATTCCCATACCTTTGATTCCAATGCTTTGGCATTATATATCTAGGATCAACCTCGTAATTGCTTTATTAAGTGTGTCCTAGTTGATCTTGGATCTAGTATTAATTTATGCAATCTTTCCTTTCCCCATCAAATAAGAATTTCTCGTACTCATCTCAATCCATGTACTCTTTGTATCCGTGGCTTTGATTATACACCTAAGAAAGTATTGGGCACAATATCTCTTCCCCTTATTATGGTATCTTGTACTCTTGATGTTTTATGTCACATTATACCTCATGATGTCCATTAGACTATTCTTTTCAGACATCCTTGGTTACATATTATGAATATAATTGTTTTGACCCATACCCTTATCAAACCATATTCCATGGATATTGATGCAGTATATTTTACATCTCATGTTTCCACTCCTTTTTATATTCCCTCATACATGATGTTGATGACATTACCTACATTGCACATCCTTGTCCTCTTGGGATTCACCCTAGTGCTACTGATTTATAAGATAAATTTTCTATTAGCACTGTGATACTCCTCGATTATCTCTCACTCTCAATACACTTCTATTGATCATATTCTTAGTGTTTCCAATGTTACATATCTCTCTCGCCCTTCCTTCACAAGTTAAAGCACCATATGCTTATTTGAAAATTATTCCTAATGCTTTCACTTTATGATATTCTATGTATTATTCATTTATATACATGTGGGAAATCAATCCCCTCTTTCTCAATTTCCATCTATGGTCATATGGGATAATTCATACTAATTTTTTCCTTCTAATCTTCCCAAATTATACTTATTGCTTCTGATGAGTCTTGTGTCACTCCCTCCATTGCTTGAAATTGATACTAATGAGCCTCCTAGAGCTACATATGTTACACATATTTTGACTCACATATTGATCCTTATGTTTTCACTTACTTTTTCCACTATTTCCAACATACCCAATGTTACACCTATTTTATTTTCTTCTAGTGGGTACATTATTATTATTTAGAACTTTATACTCATTCACTTGGGATCTTGGACTCTATATGATTTTCCCATCACTATGTTGACATTATTCTCTGGTAGCTATTGTGTTTACCAATGTTCTACCTATTATAGTTTCTCCACATGCATGACACAATCCTATTACTCATGTTATGATACATGCATTTTCCTCAACTAAAAATCAATGGTATTTCCTTTGCAAATCATCCACTAAAAATTTGAGAGTTCATAATGTTATTATGTGCATTTGATTCAGTGACTCAAATCAATCATCCATATTATCATGTTTCCTATATCTAGCATAAGAACAAAATTGTATTACATCTATTATAAGCCATATGGATAGGACACTTAGTTAGTGTTATTAACTTGTCTGCATCTATCGGGCATTGTGTGGTTATGATGAAACAAGTATTGAGTAACATAACTCAACTTAATCAAATTATAGTATTCAGCATAAGAATAACATTACATTGTGTCTATTATAATCCACATTAGGGGTCACTCAGTTAGCATTGTTAACTTGGCCATAAGTTCCATGGATCTGAAAAATGGCCCTTATACGATTGAAAGAAAACGATTTTTAGATAATATGGAGAAAGTGGAATTTTCTATTTTTTAATTTTCTTTTTTTAAAGTGTCAAGGTTTTTATTAGAATAAATCGACATATATCTAGAAGGTTTGATTAAAATATTTTCCACATCAAGGAGAAAATAAGGAGATAATCTATTGGGGCAAAGTGTGTGGCTATGCTAAAACAAGTATTGAGTAAAATCAGCCAACTTAATCAAAAATAGTATCAAGTATAAGAATAACATTGTTTTATGTCTATTCTAATCCATATGAAGGGTTCAATTAGTTAGTTTTATTAACTTGTCTTTATGTTCTATGGAACCCACAAATTGATCTTACATGATTAAAAGAAATGGATTTATTTAGATAATTTAGAGAAAATAGGATTTACTATATTTTAATATATTATTTACAATATCAAGGTTTTTGATGGAAGAAATTGTATTTCTTAAATAAAATGAAACCACAAATGAAAATATGGAAGGAAAAATACTAAACAAAAATTTGGGACTTAAATACTTGCATGTCCCAAACCTATTCCATGAGTCGATTGTTCTATCCCAAATAACTAAGTTATGGCCATGTAGGCTTTCATTCAATTCTCATCCACTTATCTATATCAAAAACCCACAACGGGTGGAATAATTCACATTACCCAATCTCATAAAATCATAGTTAAGCCCTTTTTTTATTCTTATTATTAAAATAATGTCCTTCTCACTTCGGAAACTATATGTACTTGAAGATAATTACTAAGAATTTTGAATGGATAATAGAGCAGCTTGTTCATAAAAGGATTGATTCCACCTCAATCTTATTTCTAATCCCAGGAGAGATGTATAATTATATTAATATTGAGAGAAGGGGATGTATTCATTGATCTTTTGTGGTAATAATCATAGGGAGAAGAAATTTGTTCCTTCTTCGTCATCATAATCATCCTCAACAATGGAGGAAGAAAATCTAAGTAGGTTGGATCGGTTGGACTATGACTTTGCGCCAAAAATATAATAAGATGTCTCAATGAACCCACTAATGGTTCATTTGTTAGGTTCACGTTCCAATAGTAAAACCATACAAAAGATACATAGTGATAAAGAGTGAAAGGAATAAGACCTTATTAGACACTAAAAAGATATGAACCATAGCATTTTATAGGACAGTGTACGTACTCAAAATTATAAGGGTCTATGCGCTGCAAAACGATGTTACACATGCCCCAATGATGATACAGGTCTCCTCGCAAGGTTTTGGGATCAGAAAATATCTCCAAGTGTACGTTAACATCCCACATGCCCCGATTAGCCTCCGTGTGCTTTGTTTTGCTCTTTTCCCCTCTTTTCCTTTGCATTTTTGTCTTGAGGAAGAAAGCGCCACCTGCTCGGGCTGCGGTCTCGTGATCGCTGCCTGTGCAGGTGGTGTCTGTAACCCCCGCTTAGGGTGCCAATCCTTCACGTGTTTTCCAAAGACGTTCTTCTAATCATGACTCGCATAAATTTTTAACTTTTACCAGCTTTCTCACCCACTTTGGCTAGTATTTATGTTTTATGTCCCCTAGAATAGTGTTTCTCCATTGTTTAATGGTAAAAGAGTCCTAGTTGGAGTTACCTTTGGGTGAATGGGAATTCTATAAATAGCTGGTTTGATTACAAGCAAATGGCCCCTCATCCTCTCATTTCAATAGTTTAGTCTTTCAGTTCTTGCTTAGGAATTCAATAGTTTTCATTTGTTGCATGCATAGTTAGTCTTATTTTGTTGTTTAGAAGCCACATGATCTTCTTATTCTAGTGTTATTACTATTTCATACAATCAATTAAGGTAGGATAGTTTCATTTTCAGTCTGAAGCCATTAGAGTTGCAGGTTTTGTTCGTCAAGAAGGATAGTTTCAGGTTCTGGATGTTTTGTGTTATATGACTCGCAATAAATCCCGCTAGGAATTACATAAGCCAAGCTCTGTTCTCTTGCGCTATCCCTCTCCTACTCGCATTGTATTCAGTCTACATCTAAAGCTGCCATTTTTCCAATACCTACTTCTGTTGATGCTAGCATTACATGCTTTTCTGGATTCACGTGAGCACGAAGGAACGAGGAGACCACACTGAGGGGACAAAGCCACACACAATCAGATTCGCCATTGTTCTGCAAAATCCAGGTTCAAGATTTCAAAGTTCTAGTTAAAATATACCAAATAGAGTAGTGAATTACTTCATTTCAGTTACGTTCATTTTCGATATTGTCGGGAAGTCATGGGGATTGATAGTTTCTGAGAAACTATGATTCGTTCCTCACTTCTAAGGTAGGATCGAAAATATTTCAATTAAATTAGATCATTTATTTAGTTATTTAGAATAGATTCACAACTGCACAAACAAGTAGCTATACTGCTACCTTGTTTGTTTTTAATTCTATTATTAGGTTAGTTGTCGTTTTCTAGATATATTAAATAGTTGTTATCTTAATTCTGTTAAATATTCTGTCAAAAATAAAAAAATAGAGAATTTATATATGTTGTGGATATACTTTGCATAATTAGTTTACTTTTCTTTAGTTAGATTTATATTGTTTCTTTTGTATGACAATCACGGGACCTAGGGAGCCCAGAGAATACGTATTTGAGCCAATCGTGCCTCAACCAAATACTGTTGCAACAATAACTGACATAGACCAAAATATCAAAATTCAAGTCTTCCAAACAACAACAGACCTACAAGAAATCAGCTCACAGTTAAGAGGATTAAACATAGAAGACGAAAAAGCACACATGTTCTGGTCAAATCAGACAAATTATAGATTGCCTTGATAGATATCCGTATGATTGTAGAAGGACCTGAAAGAGAGAAAACATTTAGTTGTGATCCACTAGTCCCATAGCCAGATGCAGGAGACCTCCTTGTTGATATAGACACTAGCTTACATATCCAAGTTGCGCGAACACTGTTAGATACTCCGAGAAAATCGTGTAACTTCTAGTTCTAAACGTAGAGTCTAAAAAGGCATACGATTATTAGATACTCAAGATCAGAAGAAGGGATTGATTCTTAGCATGACCATAGGAGGTCCACAACGACCACAAACTTATGGTTGTGATCCACAAGTCCCATAACCCAATGGGCCCACAAGTCAATCAGACATTGATGCTGGTTTACGCACATTAGTATTTAGGTCCTCTCCACTTCCACCAAACATTATCGCACAACTATCCTCACTAGACGTAGTAGCTAATCAAGCTAAGGATTTCTGGACTAGACCAGAGAATCGCCCATAGAATCCACTATATATCCATCATCCATTTTTCATGACCGTCGTCAGGGATATCTACGAAGCACCCACAGGTCATTTTCCATGTATTCCACAACCTATAGATCGGATCATGCCAGAGCTCGATATTGATTGGAGCCTTCGAGCAGTCATCCTCGCTAAATGATCCATCACGCCGATTCTGAGTTAGGAGGTCCTTCTTTGCTTTAGATTCAAAAATTCCATTAGTGCGCGTCGAATACATAAGATTTCCTAGCTAGTTTTTTTGCACCCCACGTATATTCCAAGACCACCAAATGTGTCTCAAAGCATGACCTCGAGAGGTCGTGCACGGGAAAGTCACTTGTCGATTATCATCCTCGCATGTCACTTTTCTGTTGTACAAACACTAACACCCATATCAATTACTAGCATCCGGGAGGTCCTATCCTACTTTAGGTAGTTATGTCTAAAGGAGTTTCAAGTTTCATTTATCAACTAAAAATTAATGATATTTCCTTTACAAATCATCCACCAACAAACTTGAGAATTCATAATGTTATTATGTGCATTTTTTGGTGACTCAAATCAATCATCCATATGTTATATTTCCCATATCTAGCATAAGAATAACATTGTATTATGTCTATTATAAGCCATATGGTTGGGTCACTCGATTAGTGTTATTAAATTGTTTATCTATTGGGGAATTGCATGGTTATGACGAAACAAGTATTAAGTAACACGAGTCAAATTAATCAAAGTATAGTATTGAGCATAATAATAACATCATATTATGTCTATTATAATCCATATTGAGGGGTCATTCATTTAGAATTTTTAACTTGGCTATCGGTTCTATGGAACTACAAATGGCCCTTATACAATTGAAATAAATAGATATTTTAAATAATATGGAGAAAGTGGGATTTTTATTTTTATTTTTATTTTTTAAAGTGTTAAGTTTTTTTTGGAATAAATACAACATACATTCATAGGGTTTGATTAAAATATTTTCCACATCGAGGATAAAGTAAGGAGAGAATCTATTACGAGCGGTGTGTATCTATGGTGAAACAAGTATTGAGTAACATCAGCCAACTTAATCAAAAAATAGTATCGAGCATAAGAATAAAATTGTATTATGTCTATTATAATCAATATGGAGGGTTCACTTAGTGTTTTTAACTTTTATTTCTGTTCCACGGAACCGACGACTAGTTCTTACACAATTGAAAGAATATATTTTAATTGTTTTTTTATAATATCAACGTTTTCGATGGAAGAAATTTTATTTATTAAATAAAATGAAACCACGAATGAAAAGATGGAAGGAGAAAATACTAAACATAAATTTGGGACTTAAATAATTGCATATCCCAAACATACTTCATGACTTAGATTGTTCTAAAAAATAAAATTAACCTAAATAATTAAGTTATGGTCATGTGGCCTCCCCTTCAATCCTAATCCACCTATCTATATCAAATAACCCACAACAAGTGGAATAATTCCCATTACCCACTCCCATAGACTCATAGTTAAGCCCTTAATTTTGTATTCTTATTAATAAAATAACATCCTTCTCACATTAGAAACTATATGTACTTTAATACAATTACTAAGCATTTTAAATGGATAATGGAGAAACTTGTTCATAGAAGGATTGCTTCCTCCTAAATATTATTTCCAATCTTGGGAGAGATATATCCTTGATATTTATATTTACTGTATAAGGTGATATATTCATTGATACGATAGTAATAATCAAAGGGGAAGAATGTTGTTTCTTCTTCGTCATCGTCATCATCCTCAACAATGGAGGAAGAAACTCTAAGTAGGTTGGAGTAAATAGACTACGACACCACCACAAATATAATAAGATGACTCAATGAACATGTTTTATGTGTCAATAATAAAACCATAAAAAATATCCGAGAATGAAAAAGAGTGAAAGGAGGAAGACCTTAGTAGACCACAAAAAGATCGAACCATAGCATTTTCTAGGACACTAGCACCTATATCGGACACTAACATCAAGGGTCGTTATGTCCAAAGGATTTTCAAGTTCCATTTGTCAAGGCAAAGTACTCTTAGTCTAGATCCATCATATTCTACCCGAGTTTCAACCCAAGATCAGCCTGATCTTCAAATACAAGCTAAGTCACTCGTATCTCCTTATTGTACCCTTTTGATTGTATTTTGCATGATAGATCTTGTTTTTTACTCTTATATCTATTTGATCTCAGTCTTTGATACATATTTAAATTTATTTGAATAACTTTTACAGTTCGAAATATGAGATTTGAAACTTGTTGTATACATTATAGTTGCAAGTTCACTCATAGATATGTATGAAAATGGAGAAGGGACTTTCGTTATATGTTGTAGTTGAAAGTTCACTCATAGATATGTATGAAATAAGTGGAAGCATATACATGGAATGTGAAATATTATTAAATTCTAGAATAGATGTGGTCTCATGGATCAGTAATGGTTACACGATACAAAAAAACAATTTAATTAAAAATTCCTTTGAACCTTTCAAGAAAATGTAGTTGGTAGGTTTAAAGCCACAATTCATAACCTTTGTTGTAATATACCTAACATGCCACAAAATGTGATATTTAGATAAATGTGTGGAGATATATCAAATAATAATGGAAATCTATATTTTTATATGTTTTCGCAAGTTCCCAAGTAAACATATTTGTAAAATATGGGGATTACAAAATTATTTCAAACTCTTAGAGACCTAACGAAGCACTATGGAACATGTTCTAACATAATAGGTAATTCATTGATGTCATTCCTTTTCACATCGACATACTTAATAATTTCACCATTTCTAAGATACTCCCATTCTAAGTTAGAACAAGATATTTGAAACATGGTGGAAACATACACCGAGCATAGTAAAGAAGGGACGGTTCTTTGTTAGATGTTGTAGTGCCAATTTATCTAGAAGATATGTATGCAAAGTGTTGAAGTAAGCAAATGATATGTCAAATATTTTATTAAATGTATAAAATAAATTCGGTCTCTTGGATTATACAATTTAATGACTACACGATATTAAAAATTGGGTTTGTTGAAAAGGCCTAAGAACCTTTCAATAATATACAATTGATAGTTGTAAAGATAGACTCCACAACCTTTTTCTCCATCATTCCAACCAATGCTAGCGTGAACTATTTAAAATAAGGATTGCACATCCACCATCATGGAAAAATTTAGTGGTGAATTTTTGAAAACTTGTGAATATTTTGGTTTTTGGAAATTGGAAATGGAGAATATTCAATAGTCAGTTGCTTAACCAATTTGCCAATTTTTCCGACCAACAGGTCATTTGTATGGATCATTTTTCCTACTATTTACACATATAAATGAACTTATGCATGTATTTTTCCAACATTTTGAATCAACCTATGTACATATTCACCGAAGTATAATACTATAGATATTGCCTAGGTATAATACATATATGACTGTCTCACCTATTTACAATTTATGAGTACGTCTGTTTCCCGCTTCGATACTTTCTCCATCCAATGGTCTAACCTCTATCGACCAACCTCTACCATCCAAACTCTTCCATATAGATTCCAAGCTCTGTCATCACACCCTAATATTTCCAACCGTAATCCATCCAACTTCAACCCATCCATCCTCAAATCTATCCAACTATAATATGTCCAAAAGATTTGTTTTCACCAAATCATTGCACCCTCCGAATATCAAGAATGTGAACCTGGATGTTCGGTGTGATTGTGAAATATGGGAATCACCTCTCAAGTTGTGGGAATTGGGCTCAAGGTGAACCTCCGGAGAAGGCTAGATTCCTCTTCCTAAACTAAGTGATGTACTATAACTAGTGTAATAAAATGGTTATCTAGTCCTATGCTAACATTTTCATGGGTTTTAGGGAAAGAGATTTGCAAGAAATGAAACTATACTAGGGATGGTGATGCACCAAATAAAGGGTATTTCTAGAATCAGGAAGGGTTAACTTGAAGAGGGTGTTGTGCACCATAAGACAACTTCACCTACTGCAATTTAGAGAGGGTACATAATACCACAACCTAGCAAGCATGCGTTCCATTTGTTAAAATTGATCAAACAAAACAATCTATCAGTCTTCCAGTGAAGAAGGATGAACTTGAGAAGGGTTAACAAGCACCACAACTCAACTACATGCAATACTCCACCACTTGATAAACACATAACTCCAAGAACCTACAATAGAAACTTGAACTTGCACAATGTACTTGCAAGCATGAGAAAGGCATAAAGAAGTATAGAAGGATGAAAGGACCGAGATTAGTCACAAAACACACACTTTTATTACTTCAATAACATGCACAATGCATCATACATTCAGAAGAGGCAATGGTTGCCATTATAGTCTTGAAAGTTCCCTCAACATACAAGAAAAACTTGTAGAAGAAAGAGGATTCTTGAAAAACACACACTTTCCTAAGATGTCTAACTGTCCAACTTGTCTGACCTATTGGAACCCCTTGGAATGAGCTTCCAACTTACATTTATAGAAGAAGTTGAGAGAGAGGAGAGGAGTCATAATTTCCTTCCTAAATTTAAGGCACATGATGTATTTATTACAATTGGTTGAACCACTTTGAGAAGCTTCCATCATGTGTCATTAATGCCTTGATTGACCTAATCTTCTCAATTAATTAAAAGAATATTTAAATAATAATAATAAATATTATTATTAAATTATTTAAATAAAAATATTAAATTAATTAAAATTAATGGTTGGACCCCTAAAAATCAGTTAGCATTGAAGGGGAGAATCATGAGGAAAAGGCCAAAAAGAGCCCAACTCGGTGGTTGGCTCGCCGAGCCAACTCACCGAGTTGGGTGATGAGCTCCTCCATTTAGCTCACTCTCCACCACCACGACCAAGCTCCTTCATGGTGCGTAATTATTGACTCAATGCGAGCTCCTCTTATGCATCGAGCTCCCGTGTTTAAGCTAACCACCAAGAATCAAGTTACTCATTTCGAGCCCCACGTATGTTCCACCTTGTCATCCCCGCATTATTTTACCAAACTCACTCACACCTTTCGAACTTTCCACCAATATTCTCTGTTTGAGGCCTTGGTTGAGCTATGACCCGATCGACTCATCTCTGAACCTTCATTAAAGCCATCTCTTCAACCAATCTTGCTCGAGCTCATAATGGTTGTAAGAATCCAATCTTCTTCCGTGAATGCTATGTTGACCTCAAAAAATATCACATTCCCGTGGACTTGCATACTCCTAAAACTATCTTGCAACTTGATTCCAACTCGGGGAAGAAATCGCCCTCATCATCTCATAGCTCGTCCTATGAGCTATTCTTATGGCCCGACTGAGCTCCAAGGTCCAACACTAAGTCAAGCTCATATTCTTTACATGGTTCTACATGATGACTCATGACTAGCCTTACATGGCATATTATTTTTTCCCACCAACTTTAAGATGAGTTCTTCACCATCTAATCTACGATCTTAGCTCGTTATACTTCGTAATGTTTCAAATCTTAGCTCCAACTATACTACATAGCTCATGTTCATCCTAGATGGTTTGATATGCCCGAGCTACACCACTAATGTGACTCATCGAGTTGAGTTGGCCCACTAGATGAGTTGGTTATATACCGATCTCCTCCGTTTGATGCCTCGAATGAGGTAGCCCGACTCTACAACTTGGCCATGTATCAACCCGACTTCACCGAGAAAGCTCCACCTTGATTTCTAAATAACTTATTCCACCACATCGATGGAATTCCCTCTTAGTGAGGTCATTGTACATTGACCCTCATATTTGATTTCAAATTTTCCGAGCTATACATGAACCATCAACATTTTTGGTCGGATCTTCGCAAGCTCACTACTCAGACTCATCATAAACTCGCTCGTCAAGCTTAGCCGCCGATCTCTCCCTATTCTCCAATTGTCTGCAATGTTTCTCCATAAGCCGAGCTATGCAAAAATGTTGACTTAACTTATCTTTGCAACATTTTACCAAGCTTTGACATAGCTCCATGGTGACGTCCCACCTAAAATTATCTCCTTGATTCAAACTTGACATTTATTCAAGTGAATACTTCACCACAAATAACCTCACAGCCAACTTTCTCATTCTCATGCCGAGCCAATTTATCTCCCTTCACGGCTTGACGAGCCCAATTCTTACACCCGAGCTCCATCATGTCGCTGACCTTTTATCAATCGGTTCTTCGTGACTCACTTCATTAAAATACCATACCCCTTGTGAGTTGAGCTTATATCTCACCAGAGATGTATAATTTCTTGGGTTCTTCATTTTTAATGGCTTGGACCATTCTACCAACCCCGAAGACCGTGAGCCCCTTCATTGATGCAAGCCAATAATCTCTTGAACACCTTAGCCTGCGACTTGATCTTAATACAAGATTTTTGTATGGATCCTCCTTACATACCTACGATCTCGGCCCAAAACGGTGACTCATTCCATTTCTCATCTTTTCCCAAACCCACCTATGTCAAACAACCTCTATGCCCAAATGTACCATGTTAAGCTTTTCGCTTTCCCGAGTTCACTTTTGTGCACACCGATCTAGATTTTCCTTCCTCAAAGACGTGGACCCCAATAAGCCCGTCTCGTATATTTTATCAAATATCTTACCTGTGTGTAATGTTATGCCACTTAGGTGAGCTCCTTGTTCCTCACATCCAGCTCGTTCGTCTTATTCCATTCCCATGCTTACACGTCAAACACATAACTTCCTTCTACACTGGCTCATGGAAATCAACCTCTCATTCAACCCTATTTTGACACGTTTAAACTATCCTTTTTTTTCCTCGTAATGACTTGGAAACACAATTGAGTGATTCAAGGAGATGTTTCAACATGCATGCCCATTCATAACAACTCAAGATTCTCCCATCAACTCAGTAGACACTTTAGCTTTAGCTCGAACGAACTCTTTTTAAATGCTTAATGGCCACCACTCATCATGTATTAATCCCACATTAATCAGACTAGTTACCACGTTGGGTAGTTTCCCCAACCACCAACTGCTCATAATGACTCGATGATGGACTTGGGATTTCCACTAAACGAATCACCAGGTGAGTTCCAACCCATCACCCACCAACACCCACTTGATGGTAGATTTCTCTGGTGGATCCGACCTCTTCGTGGGGAAAAGGTAACAAGTTTCCCTGGCCCATGTGCATTGAATCCCCACAAAGTGGTAATTTTGATCTTGGGGCCCGGAGGCTCCCTTGATCCCACATTATACTGCTTTGGCCAAATAGCCTTGACTCTCCCATTGGCCACGGGATATCAGAACTCCCCGACTTAGTTTTTACCTCACCAACTTGGCAAGTTAGTTCATGATCTCCAAAATCCCCAGTCAGCTCATCATTTCTTCCTTGCTTCAACTCAACCTTATCTCGGCCCTATGATATTTCTCCTTTCTATATTGGATCGTCACAAAATGAATCGTAGGCTTGCTGAGCCATTGAAAAACTCGTGACACATTTAGACACTCATGTGACATTGCCACTATGTTTTTGAAAAACTCGTATGATCTATCGCATTGAACCATACGTTGTTTGATTGAGCGACCAACTCATGTCAGGCTCAATGAAATTTCGAGCTACTTTTATTGACTCGAATTAGCTTGATCTCGCAGGCCTTGAATGGATCAACTGGCTTTCTCTATTCTTCTCTACAATGACGAGCTCAAAACCGAGCTACTCTTCCAAGATGATTTCTTGATTTGATTGACCTCTAAACCGAGCTCTATTCTTTGACCATATCGAGCCCCTAACCAAGCTGTGAACTAAGCTCTGCACCAAGTTCATTTTCTATCGCGACTGAGCTCGCTTCACGAGATAATCCTTTGTTCGAGCTCAATCCTCGAGTTGGCTCATTCTAAGTGCACTTGAGCTAGCTCAGTATTATGTCTTCGATTGACATCCCAAACTATATGAGCTAGCCTTCTCAAACAACTCGTTAATTATTAGGTTGATTCGTATTGACCGAGATCTTATACTAACCCGACTCACCTATCAAATCACATCAAGCTCTGTCATAATTTTTTACCATTCAATGCTAGGTGAGCTCACCCATGCAACCTATTAATTATTTTTATCATTTTATCTCTGTGATGACTAGAAATGGGCCCCGATTGTCTAATTTTTCATGTGTGCAAAATTGGATAACAAGCTCAGGTTCTATCTTTCCAACCTTATTCATCAACCCCTAGCCGAGTTGTTCTGTTATCCCAACCTCTTAAACCTCCCCCTTTTATCATCTAACTCTTTTCCATCCATCCCTGTAGTTGTCTTTCAAAATTCAATTTCTGTGAAATATCCATGGATTACGGAAAACAGGGTAAGAAGGTTACTTCCATTAAAAAGAGTAAAAATACATTATTTGGATATTTTGGAAAATCACAAAAAAATGGTGTATCGGGATCTGTAGAAACTATAGGTATGTACTAGCTCTTGAGTCTCTTTTTATCTCGGGTAAGGTCCCATAAAACCCTTTTACCAATAATAAAAAAACTATAGGCATGTACTATCTACTAATTTATTAAATCTTATTATTATATTTTTCATATTGTATGTTTCTTGTACTCCTCTTTATTAAATTGAGTATTTACTCTTTGTACTCTTGTTTATTTCTTGGTATTAATATACTAAAAATTTACTAATATTTATGTAAAACTTTTTTATGTAAACATTTCTCAAACACATTAGAATCTATTATTTTTCGAGATGATCCTATTGATGAAAAAATTGTTGCCTTGATGACATCGAACTATGAGAAGATTCATCAAATTACCATCAACGCCAAAATCAAAGGAAGCTTCTACTCCAATGTCATTTCGAGAAAAAGGATATGTGACAATCGAGATATTCTTGATGAGAACCCCGAGAATAAAGTAATAAAAGTCAAATAAAGTAATAAAAATTATGTGAGAAGAAAGAGAACAAATTGGACAATATGAAGTACTTTTAGATTCGAATGGGCATCCAAATATCCTTTTATTGTACCTGTGGAGCTGAAAAATGGTAATGATATTCCAAATCAATGTTGATGTAAAATATATAGTTGGAAACAAAGGAAATATCATATAATGCAACTCAAACTCAAGGAAAATTTTAAGGAATCAATATGGAAAAAACTTAAATAAATCGTGGAAAATATGGTTGGAACCGATTCACTAAGGTGGCGAATTATCTAAAATATGTGTTCGTAACATTGACTTGAAATATAATATATTTTTTAAAGGAAATTGTAGATGGAGTGGCAAATGAAGGTTAATTCATTGGCATGAAGGATATTTATTGCACAAAACATATTTTAAGTCCAAATGGAGGTCTTCCACGTGTTCATGTCACTTTGTCACTTTGCCTCATCTAATTGTGAACCTCAAAATTTATTGAATTAGTTCATTCCATAGGCTTGGAGTCCATGAAATAACTTTTCCTTAAATATTCCCAGGATCTTGCCACTTGTCCTAATGATATTCAATTCTTTGCATTGGGGATCCTTTTGCATACCTTTACGCTCAGGTGCACTGGAATGGGCAACACTTGGCCACTCCTCATGCACCGAGGCTTATGAAAAGTTTTAGTAGATTGGTGGGTAGTTAGTGGAGTATTTTAATTTTTGTGGGTCTTCTAAAGGTTTAATGGCTTCCAATCTATATTTGTGGGTGTTTATATATATATATGTGGTGAATTTTATAAAATTTCAAAAAAATTCCTAAACATGTCGGCGAATGAGACCAAATGAATAAGAAGGTTACATAGATTTGTTGGTGATCCTAGAATGTTTTAAAACCCCGATCATTCTATCATGAGTCAATTAAATAAAAATATATCTTGGGATTGGAAATCTATTGGCTATTCACATGGGAAAATTTATTCTTTGTGGAATTTTTGGGCGAAACCCAGTCACTACTATGTTCGTGAAAATAGACAAATTCATATTACGTAATTCATAATTTTATTCAAATTATGAACATTAGCCACTAAAAGTTTCCCTGCTCAAACTAGACACCATTGAAAAACATTGTGGGAAAATATATATTTCCCAAAAGAAAAAGGATGGGCGCATAGTAAGATCTCATAAATGGAAAAATGTAAAATACTGCTTATATGTAAAGTATGCAAAAGAGTATGGAAAAAAAAAAAAATGTTTGAAAAATCTAAATGAAAAGGTGGCATAATTGTAGAAAAATTAAACAAAGATATGGAGACTAAAATTCATGCCAAAATTATTCATTTTGCTACCATATTCCATACATTGAAAAAGGGAAGACCCATTTCATATTTCTCAAATAATAAAATTATGTATAAGGTAATTGGCTTAAAGAACATTCCAAAATCGCATTGGTCAAATAGAAGTGGTGGGAAATTACAAAATGTATTACTATGGTGGAAAAATAGTATCTAAAGGAGGCCATTAAAAATGAAATTTTATTTCCCTTTCAATTGATGAGGTTACAAAGTGAAAAATACTTCATGGGTTTGTATTCATGTATACACTTTTGAAAATTAAGTAAGAAATCCCCATCTCTTAGTAGTTCATAAAATGAGTGAAAGTTGCAATTATGAAAACATTTAAAAATTGGTGGTGTCAAGTTTGAAGGATATTGCAGGTATGGATGATTTTTTCATTGCAACGAAGTTTGTTTTTCTTAGGAACTGATGATCATCTATAATACAGGGGGATAGAAATGGTCTATGCATCAAACTACAAACAAATGTTGCCCCTATATGATTGCAATTCATTACATGAATCGACCTATATAATTATGAGCACATTTGAAAGTGTTTCCAAAGTGGAGGAGGCTGACCCATGACTTGCATGCATATTATTCAAGTAGTCCAAATATATTTTTATAATCTTAGAAAGTTACAATTGGATTGATAGATGGGAAAAATCTTCTCAAAGATGTAGATACCAGATGGATTTCAATATATGAGCCCGCTTACATAATAATTGAAAAATATCCTTCATTGATAGGTTTTATGTATAAATACCGCAGGGAAGTAGATAAAGATAAAGATTTTTTGTACCATGTAATAGATATTAGAACTTTACTTACATTATGTGGTATTTGTCAAATGTTGAATGAGGTAAAAATTTTGACGAAGCATGCACAAGAGCATTACATCTATATAACACACTTCATACGAAAGAGAAAACAGTGTGCATAAGTCTATATAGTTTATATTTTTCAAATGGAAGTTTTAAGAATCCAAGCTACTACTTAAAATTCAATATAAATGATCATCTTTATATAACAACTCATGGGAAAGAGATAGCACTTCATACTTTTCATAGCAGAGTAGTTTGGATGGGTCATAGATGGAAGAAGTAAGAGTGACACACAATTTATATGAAATAGTATTATGTGACACTCAAAATAAATTGAAAAATATTTATCTACAAAGATCCATGAATGATTCAAAAAAATATAAATTACTTGAAGCAATGCAAGTAGTCAATCCATAATTTTGGAATATAACCGAGAGGCATACCTGAAACGTCAATCACTACTCTATTTATAAAATACATGCGTAGTCTAATAGAAAATTTTTGTAAGTGTGAAGAGATAAATGGAGTTTCAGTTAAAGGTATTTTACAAAAGAAGTTACTAATTTCTTTGTCACAAAATTTTGCCATGACTATGCTAGAGCAATTTCAGTTTCTGGATGAACCAAATGAAAAAGGTTAAATTAAAAGACTTTGAAAGATGATTTATTCAAGTAGTATTTTGTGAGAGAATTTGAGTAAGTAATTTTGGATATATTAAATCTATCAAACTATGATTGTGGGGTCTGTTAAAGATGAAAGGGTAATTGCTTTGCAAAATCAAAAGTCCGTAACATATTAAATAAAAATTTAGAATTTTTTTACATTACATGTATCCAGCTACTCTATGGAAAATTTCTCTTATGAGAGAGCACTTGTATAATGGAATTCACTCGTATAAAGAGGATTTAGTAACATTCTAACTAATATAGGAGATTCAAACACATCCATCGAACACAAGGAACTCCCACAGACCAGAGACTAGTGACTAGACTCACTCGGAGGACGAATGGGTCACTCGGATCGGAAGACGAATGGGATCAGAAAGGCCGTCATCGACGCGAACAATGCAATAGCTTCGGTTGGAGCAAACCCCGAAATGGCGTGACCGAATGATTGTTTAGCCAATGATGGATTTCGCACTATAGGGTGAATGGAGGGACTCAAAGCGTTTCCAATACGTGTAAAGAACTATCATTGAAGAGATTGTAGCTACTCGACACCTATTGATTTCACATCCTCTAGTATCTCGAGAATTTTCTCACTGGTTTTTGCTCTATGGCATCAATCCCCATAGCATAACGTAATCAACCATGTTGATAGTCTTATTAATTTAAGAAAGCATAAAGACGAAAGGAAGGATTTCATGAATAACGCTCCTTTTACTTCCAGGATGTTTACTCACCAATGTTTCGATCAACTTTACGAAAAAAATATTTTTTCATTTTACGTTAGCTACTTGTCCAATT
This sequence comes from Taxus wallichiana var. yunnanensis, assembly GCA_018340775.1. Lineage (NCBI taxonomy): Eukaryota > Viridiplantae > Streptophyta > Pinopsida > Cupressales > Taxaceae > Taxus > Taxus wallichiana. The sequence goes on from CM031242.1 coordinate 952,026,687, forward strand.
GTTGATGATAAATTATCATATATCAAATGAACCTCCCGGATGGTAATATTAATGTGGTCAATTGGACTTCTTTTACAATTAGTTTCTATATAGAACCGCCGCTCTAGCTAATTATCGCCTTTTTTGAATTACCAATTCAATATAATTCCAAGACACTTATGAACGGGTTTCTCCAGGACCTTTTCAATTTCAGAGTTCTAACTTCTATACATTATTGACACTATTGAAAATTATTTGATATATTGATATATTTCATATTGATTAATTATAATCAAGCTGGTCTTAATAGACTCTTTTGTTTTACTTGTAACAAATTCATTTTTATTTTTATTATTATTGAAATAAAGAGAATGAGTTATTTATTTCCATCTATTTGATTATTGATTAATATTTTATCATTGCATGAAACATAAATAATTTCAAACAAACACACACTAAACCTCCAAAACCATGCTTTACGTATCCAAATAGTAACATACAAAAAGATTCATAATAAGTAAAAATTCGTTTACAAGTTTGCATATTAAATTGTTGAAAAACTTTCAATAAATATGATACAACAATAAATATAGCTCTAATTCAAAATTAAAATTGTATTCATTATAACAAGAGGTAGATTATTTTATGAAGACATGCATGTTTTCATAAAGCATTGTCGACCAATATAATTACAAAATGATGGGTTGTCAATTATTTTCAAAGCTTACGGGAAATTTTTGTCATATAACAACACATTACAAGGGAATCCTCTTTTATGCCTATGATTATGAATCATAGTTTTCCTTGTGTCTGCCACATGGAATAAAAAAGTAAAAAAATGATCGGCTACCATATTTTAAATCCTACACCGATTGTAATTGTGACAACACACCTCTCACATAATGAAACTAAATTTTTATTTTTATTTTTTGTTGGAGGGGAATCTTGATTTTTTATTTCAAAATAAGTGGATTTTTCTCATTTTTATAGTGCTCTCTCGATAAAACTCTTGATGCCTACAAATCATGTGTGTTGCACTATTGATATTTTGAAGAATATTGTGCTCCTCCCGACAACAACTCCTCGATGAAAAAAGTGACAGATCAACACTGTCTTATCTTTTAGTAAGACATTTGGATCCATCTTATGCTCCTTGATTATCCTTCTCAATGTATTTTATTATTTAATAACAAATTATTTTCCTTCAACCGTATAAATGCATTTAAGATTTTGCAGAATTCTTCAAATGTGCATCAAATACATCTACTTATTTCTTTAAATTTTCATATTTTTCACACAACACGAAATATAAATGTATTATTGTATTAGATAAGTTACAAATACTTTATTACAATTCTCATAATTTAAAGATTTTACATGTAAAAGATGACCTACTATGACTTTCTCTTTTTTGCATTTGCAATTAAAACATTACTTTTGTCTCTAGCCCATTTTTTGTAGTATGCATGGGCTTCAAAATTAAGATTCTCCAACTTGTTTAACATTATATCTAAAACTTCTTCATCATAATCATTATTATATAAAATTATGCGGCTGAAATTTATTTAGCAAAATGTCAAGCCTTATTGATTGGCTCTCTACGGAAGTGAATAATGAATTCCTTTAAACATGATTATGATATCAAGAATTTATTTCTTTGATAAGAACTTTGGCCCTTTTCTCCCAAGTGTGCACTAATTCCACATCATACATAGCGACTTCAATCTGAATTGTAGGCCCCATCTTGTTTCATAGCATATTTTAAATGCCATTTTTTTTTTTTTTTGATCATCCATGAGTGGAATTTGACTTGGTGGAGGAGGAGATTCTATGATTTAAAGGATATCCTTTCACACTTGTTGTTGAGGAGGTGCGATCAGATTGTATCATATCATGAGTGTCAAAATAGTTACTCGTATATGTGTCACCGCTTGATTAACTAAAGAATTGTCAAGTAATAATAGTTAATCTAATCTAGAACAACATGTAAATACAATAAGTAAATGTAATAAGTAACTATGGAAAGTGATCCAAGAAACTAAGATAATGTAAATATAAACCCTAATATGCAAAAAAAGTAAGGAAGTGACTCGGATGATTAAATGATCTCGCTGTGTCGCCAAGGTGATTGGAAAAATAGGAAGTATGAATGATTATGTAGAGGCCCGAAAATGATGGATTATAGCTATCTAGCTGGACTGGGTGCCTAGAGAGGGACTGGGGCACCTATGGGCATCCTGGTTTATAGACTGGCCACTTTGGTCTATGTAAGAGGTCTAGAAATGAATATCACAGTTCGGCAGTGGTTGAAACCCTCGCTATTTACCGTATTAACTTTATTGCACTGCTCCAGGTGTCATTGATAATCCAAGATGAAAGAAAGACCTGTAAATGACCACAAGAAGTATTAAAAATATTTTAAAAATAAGAATGCAAATGAATAGGTCGATGACCTCAGTTGCCACAATAGTGGACTTACTAACTAAGTGTTGCACTATATTCTAGACCCAAATGTATCTCTAGTGTGTGCGTGAATCATGTGCACTAGGTGCTCTTCTTCCAGTTGCACTTTGTGAAATAGAGAGAAATAACTAGATGTAAAAATGTAGTAGAATTGTAGATGGAATCGAATAGACTCCCGCATATGCTTGTGTGATGTAGATGAACCAAATCTATCCCTTTTGATGGAGCTAAGTGAATGTAAATAATCGCCAAATTCCTTTAATGAATGCAACCCTAGGTGGATGATAGAAGTGACTAGTTCTTGGTCCCTCATTATTGTCTCATAAATTTATATTTATAAGGCTCTCTTGATCTAATTTCGTAATTAACCCTGAAATGGCCAACCACCAAAAAGATAAGAAGCTAAAATGGATAAAAAGTTCCCAAAAAGTGGCGGGAAAGTTAAAAAACGATTGGGGTGTACCTTTTAGGACCAATGCATCCCAGTACTAGCTTGGGAACCCCAATCAAAGATAAAATAACGTGAAATGAAAAAATCTGACTTGACATGCAGGTGCAAGAGATCGGGAATGATGAAATAAAATAAAGTAAGATGGCCAAAAGACAAAGGTTAATTAGTACTTTCTTCACTCAAAAACCTTCTAAATAATATTTTGAGATAGGGACTAAATAGTTTCTAAAGTTCTTGATTTTGTGTCTACATTTCCTCTCACTTTATGTTGGTGAGGGAGAATATCGGTAACATAAAGAAGTTAGAGATGTGTGCCGTATAATCCATGTAGAGTGATGTAGAAACACATTGAAGGATTAGACAAAGAATGAAATGAAAAAACGATGATGGAGCATGGAAACTAAAGATGCAAAAGTGCAAAAATTAATGAGAGTGAACTACGAGATGTAAGAGTGTTCTTCCGCAAAATCTTGTTGTTGTTGTTGTTTCCCCCATTTGACTACTTTTTTCTTGTATGAATGAACCTGCAAGGAGAAAATGATCAAGTAGTCAAATATATATGTATGTATGTTTAAAAATGTAATGTAAAAGACTCGGGTATATAAATGTAAAAACCATTTGAATGTAAAATATAAAAATATAAAACATGTAAATGGAACATGTGCACCTAATCCATGGCGAGAAAGAGAGTGTAGAAGGTGTTATCACCAAATCTTGCACCCCATGAATGGAAAGAACGTGAGCAGTTGATTCGGTGTGATTGTGTAACATGGGATCACCTCTAAATATGTGGGACTTGGGCTCGAGGTGAACCTCCGAGAGAAGTTCAGCTTCCTCTTCCTAAAATAAACACAAAACTACTTCTAATGCAATAAAACAACTAACTAGGCCTATGCTAACATTTTCATGGGATTAAGGGAGATAAATTTGTAATAAATAAAACCTATACTAGAAGTGGTGATGCACCAGAAAGGGTGTTTCTAGAAAAAATTTTGATCTTCGAACCGAGAAGAGCTAATCGGAGAGGGTTTTCTTCACCATAAGCCAACTTCACCTACTGCAGCTTAGAGAGGATGAAAAAAATACCATAGACTATGAAGCATACATCCACTTGTTAAACTCAACCAAACAAACAAGTCTTCGGTCTTCTAGTTAAGAAGGAGGAACAAGAACCACAACCCAACAACATACAAAACTCCACCACTAGATAAGCACATAACCTCCAAAAAACTACAATGGAAACTTGGATTTGAACAAAGTGTACCTACAAGCATGAGAAAGGCACCACGAAGCAATAAAAATGATGAAAGGACTAATTATTAGTCACATAACACACAATATTTATTACTTCAATAACATGCATAATGCATAATTATATTAGGAAGAAGTAAAGTTTTCCATTACAATATTGGAAGAGAGGCTTGAAAGTTCCCCAATCCACAAAAATATCTTGTAAAAAGAGAGAGGAATCTAGACTATGCACTTGTTCAATTTTCCACTGCCTAACCTGTCAACCCCTTTGGAATGAGTTCTTCATTTACATTTATATAAAAATACATGTGAGAGAATAGAGGATAAATCATAAATTCCTCCCTAAAATGAAGGCAAATGATGGTCAATATTAATTACGAGTTGGTTGAACCACTTAAGAACATTCCATCATGTGCCATTAATGCAAAGTTTGAACTTATCCACTATTTAATTAAAATAATATTTTTAATAAAATATTTTAATAATAAAAAATATTATTTTATTAAAATATTTTAATAAAAATAAAATTACAAATTTTTGTGGGACCCCCCTTAGGGTAGGTTTATGCTTCGGAGGGACCTCTTGTTTACAACATGAACCAACTCGGTGGTTGGCTCACCTAACAACTCACTATTTTTGTGCTTGCTACTCGTACAATCATGGAAATCTCCTTGTTTATTATTGACCACTTATTAGCATTATCCACCTCATAGATCTCTACCTATGCTCCACATTGATCGACATTTCTTTTATTGCCACGTACTACTCCACATTACCTTGGGTTTCTTCTATCACCGAAACAATAGTCTTTGGATTTTGACGTTCAATGTTACATGTCACAATAATTTTATTTGACGGTCTAAAAAATTATATGGATGTCATTTGACTTTAAAAATATAATATACACGTCAAATTTTTTTGATTGAAAAGCATAACCATATATTAATGATGGCATAATATGTACAATGCTAATTATACAAAATCGAGTGGAAAAGATCACACCCCACAAACAGGATCAAAGTAACCATTAAGAGGCTATGAGTTTCAAAATGTCACATAATCATATCGACAGTAGCTTTATCAATCAAAAAAGTTTAAAGAAAATGTGTAGAGAACCAGAGAAAACTCCAAACATGGAGCTAGGCAGCAACAACAAACATGGAAGATGGTGGCGGTGGCGGTGGGCTCTTTGGACGGTCACCCCAACCACCAAGAGTAGTATCGGGGTGTCATCAAGTGGTTGCCAGCCATCTTTCTGTTGCTACTCCTCCTCATTTCCCCATCGGGAGGGTGAGATAGCCAAAGAGAGCCATGGAAACTTTGATTGGTCGGGCTGCCTGCCACCGGAACCACCACTACCAGAGCCTAGCCGACCAAACACCCCGATAGTAGGTGGAGTCCAAGACGGAGGTAGAGAAGGGACCCACCAGTGAGGAGAGGTATTATGCCACCCACGAGATAGACCATGATCAAATTTGCACCGCCCATGGGAAAGTGAGCGGGTGACCTTGTGAGCGGGAGCGGCGGCGAGGGGAATCGGTGGAACACAACTAAATGCACTGGGGCACTCCCAATGGTCCGTAAGAGTTTGCAAGTGCTTAACTTGATGAAGAATACTCCACTTGCACTGGATCTGAAGTGAAACATTGGAGATGACAACAAGCTTGTTAGAAATAGCAAAAATTCTATCCATTGTCTCCTTATTAAAAATAACAGCATTTATAGATTTCCAAATGTGATATAAAATAGCCGCTCTGAAACAATGCCAAATGTTGTAAAATTTTGCAAGAATAAAGTTCGGATCCCCCAGAAGAACCATTTTCCATGTAAAGAAGGTGGGCAAAAAAGGTTGAAAAAGGGTATGAATCCAGTGCTAGGCAGACTGAGCATGAGGGAAGAACCAAAAGAGATGAAGAAGAGTCTTAATGTGGTTTCGAAAGTGTATTGGAATGGGGAGCTCCCAGGAAGAACAGTCACTTTCTCACTAGAAGCCCTTGATATAGAATGCTCCAAAGAAAGTGCACAAATTTGGGCTCTATAGGAATGGCCCAAATAATAGTGAAGCACCGCTTCCACACTAAACAAGTGGAATGCAAGCTCTAACAAGCATTTAAATTATTGAGAAGAAGGCTTTCGGGTGAGAAACTTGTAGCCCACCCAAGGTTTATAATTTCTGAAGGGGGTGGCAGAGGGCCAATGCTAATCAAACCACCATGGGCACTACGTAGTGACACCAATTTTTCACAAACAATCGCCAGGTATGAGATCTTGATTGATAGAAATGGCTTGTTTATCAATGTTATTTAGAGCAAAATTAGCTTTTAGGCTATCCCAAGGAAGCCAATCCCTAGTGATAGGACAAAAAAGGTCCTAAATATACTGAATCCCTTTTTTGAAAAAACATAAACCCTTGAGTTATAAAGAAATAGCAAGGGGTTTGTCATCAAATTGAAACACCGAATTCCACCACAAACTAAGAGAGTTAAGAGAGATCCCATTCGAAAACCATCACCCTGCCAAAGCAGATGGGGTTTGAGAAGTTCCCAAGATTTCCATATGCTTTTGGCCACAAAAGAGCCACAAATTTTAACTGTAACAGGGCATAGAAGTAAGGACTAGTTTTTCAAACCCTGTCATGGCTTTTGATTAAGTGGAGACCCTTGAGATATACAATTTATGAGAAGAATTTTCCAAGACTCCTCACCTTCAAGGTTGTGAATAATCCATTTGGTAGTAAGAGCAAACCCTTGCATATGAATGTTGATTAGGCCAAGACCACCAATGTCCTTGGACATATAGTAGATGTCCCAAGTAACTCTCGTGAAAACCATGGTAGATGTCCCAAGTAACAGGAAATCATGCAAAATTTTCTCCAGTCTGTGGTAAGAGAATTTAGAAGGTGCCCAACATGATGAGTAATAGACATGAGTGGCAGCCAGAACCTTGGAATAGACTTGGAATTTTCCAGCAAGAGACAGATGCTTGGTAATCCAAAAAGAGATTTTTTTCTCAACTCACTGAATCACATAGTTCCAAAGGTCAGCAGGGGATGCCATAAAGGAAAAAGGAATGCCTAAAAATTTGAATTGAACACCAGGTTCAATCCAAAGCCATTGAAATCCCTCTAGCCAAGGAGGTTTGGGACCCATCGCCTATCTGTAACATTGGGTTTTCTTCCATTGGATAAGCGAGAACCAGAAGCAAGACAAAAAATATCAAGACATTTCATGGCATTAGTGACAGAGGCCTCTGTTTCAGCCAGAGTGAGAAAAGAGTCATCTGCAAAATGACCATTAATCAACTGCTTAGGAGAGGAAGGTAGTTGAATACCTTTAACAAAACCAGCATTAGCAGCATTAGCGAGTAAGTAGCTTAGACCTTCAGTAGTAATGACATAAAGAGAAGGAGCAAGAGGGCAACCTTTCCGGATGGAACGATGAAGAGAGAATCTCTCAGACTACGACCATTGATAGTAATACAAGCACCCGCATTTTGAAAGAGCATATTAACAGAGCGGATGAATCTGGGTCCAAAACCGATAGCTGCAAAGCATGGCCAGAATGAAAGGCCACTCAACTCTATCATAGGATTTTTCAAAATCAATTTTAATAAACAGAGCTGGTTGAGAAGTCTGGCGGGCATATTCCATGCCCTCCCAAATTGCAATAATGTTGTCCAAAATATTTTTTTTTTTATAAAGCCGGTTTGTTTGCTCCTGATGATCAGAGGTAATAAATTAGTGAGCCTGTTAGCAAGAGCTTTGGCAATAATTTTGTATGAGACATTGAGAAGAGTTATTGTCGCCAATTGGTAATAAGCTCAGGATCTCCAGATTTGGGAATGAATTTGATGTTTCCTTGGTTAATTAGATCACCCAGGGTGTTGGAGGACATAGCTTCCAGATAGACTGATAAAGATCCGGAACAACAGTTGTCCAAAGAGACTGGTAAAAATCACAGGGAAAACCATCAACACCAGGGGCTTTATCGAGGCTATCTTGTAACAACTTCCTCCAAATCATCAAGAGTGAGAGGTCTAATACATGCAATGTGCTGACTTCGAGAGAGCTTAAGGAACAAATTCAATGCATTGGAGGAGAGCAAAGCATCACGAGCCAAAGTAAGAGTTGAGCAAAGAGCAAAAATAACATGATAGTGATGCACAAAATCTTGTAGAATGTTAGGTAAGAGAGTAAGCCTTTGGTTGGTTGATTGCTTTGATTTTGGTGAGAGTTTGATTAGATTTAAGGGAAGCAAAACTCCTTAGTAACTCTATCACCAATGCGAAGCTAGTGTAGCCTAGCTTGAACTTGGGCTCCTCTAGCCTTATAGTGCTCCTCAACTTGAAGCTTATGTTTCCAGTGAGCAACTTGCACTTGCAGTGGGTGTTGAAAGGAGACAAATTAATCCCTTGAATAGCCCTTGAATATTCAATATGAGAGGCTTCACGAGCATTCTTGTGAAAAAAGAGCAGCTTGTTTCCCATAGAACCGAAGGAAAGAAGTGGTACGAGTGATGGCATGAGACCACCAATCAATCCAGCAAATCCCATCAACAGGTCTTGGGTCAAGATTCCAAATACATCTTATATAATCCAAAGTTTTGGGATGAGAAATGTGGGACGTATTTAAATAGAACTAGGTGGACTTGGGCTTGGGACACTGAAAGTTCGATTGAATCCCAAAGAAGATAGGCTTATGGTCAGAAACCAAAGTAGTGTCCACCACCGAGACCGGGAGGCTGTATGAAGAGTCAAAGGAATACCATTGCTTCCCTGAAAGCAGAGCTCTATCAAGACACTTATAAACTCTCTCATCATTAGCTCTAAAATTAGACCAAGTGAACCAAGGAGTGGTAGCATTAGAGTGCTTGCGCTGGTTGGGATCAAGCAGACAAAGGTTGTTGTGCAAGTAAAACCAGCTTCACGTTCACCAAAGACACCAATGCATTGGAAATCAGACCAACTTGTCTTTGGGAGATTCAACCATGTTGAAATCACCACAAAAAATCCAAGTAGCAGAGAGCAGATGATCAGCCAACCACTGCAAAAAATAAGAACGCTTAGAGGCATCGTTGGAAGCATAAATATTGGCCAACCCAAGAATGTGGCCGTCAAAATAAAAAGGGTCCACACCCCGATGAGTGGGGTCGAACCCCATGATATGATATTGGAGGTGAGGTCAGGGCTTAAAATAGTGATAAAACCACCTCAACCATTATCATGAGTGACATATGGAAGAGAGAACCAGCCGATGGTACGTATAAAGCGGCAGAAATATGGAAGCCGAGAGATTTTGACTTCTTGTAAACACAACACACCGAAACTTTGTAAAATACTTACAACCTGTCTCGACAATATATCTCGAGAGTTAGATCACTAAGCCCCCTAACATTCCATGAGTAAAATAACATGGAGAACTATAAAGGTGCATGTTTTCCTCCTCGAGGTTTGGGCGAGGCGGCTAACGCTCCAAAGTGGTTAGAGAAAGCAACTTGTTGTGCATTCCCATGAATATAATCACCGAGCTCAAATTGTGGCGGAGTCTCTCAGTAAAAATCCTCCTTGGAAGGAGGGGAGGGACTTGAAGAATGACGTAAGGTAGTCTTTCTATCTATCTCGAGAAGCCGAACCACCAAAGTAGTGTTATCCAGAAAGCTTGAAGTCTCGGGAAATGAGGGGTGTGAAAGAGTAGGAGATGAGGGGTGAGAGCTAATGACAATTTCAACTTGTGGAGTCCGAGAGATAGCGGGTGGAGACTTACAAAGGGTTCTGAGAGATGATTCAAATGAGCAGAAGCGGAAGTAACCACCAGTTTGTAAGTAGCTTGTTGGGGCTTATTTCGGGCCAGGCCGAAGGTTTTCTGCCAGTGACAGTAGTCCATCCATCAGAGGAGGGAGTGCTTGGATTTAGGGTCCATCGGGGTTTTCTCCAAAACCGGTGGTGGGCTTGGAGTCATGAGAGGAAAATCCTTGATCATATGGTCAGCAAATTGGCACTGAAAACAAGTGTTGGGTAGATTGATGTACAGAACTTTCTATGCAAAGCATGTGTCTCCAACCTAGATATCGAGGGTATCTTTGAGGTCTTTTAAAAGATCAATTTCAACGAGACTCATTTCTCGGGGTCGAGCCGAATAAAAATTATGTTGCTCATGGCAGATGAGGCGACCCAAGGGTTTGATAAGTTGATCAATGAATCCCCATAGAGGCAAAGGAAGGCCTAGAAATTTGACCCAAATAGGAATTTTGAGTTTGGCTTGTTCAGAGACTTGAAAATCTCGAGTCCAGTGGGAGAAAACCACAAGAGTATTGTGAATAAACCAAGGACCATGGTTAACAATGAATTTTCAATGTACAACATTGGTAAAGTGGAATAGAAACAAACCCTTGGTCATGTTTTGGACTCCCTCTACCTTGACTCCATGAGGTTGCCAATGATTATGAATCCATTGGCAGAGGATACCTTCAGGGGGAACTCGGCCCACAAAATAAGAAACAAGAGAATATGATTCAAACCAGTTGTAAGCTTTTGTTAAAAGCTGGTAAGTCAAGAACAATATATGGGGAAGGAGTATCAGTAACCTTACCTCGTTGAACACCTTTGGGACAAATTTCCTCACTCGTTTGGTGCCATTGTCAGAGCTCCTACGGTAAGACCAGCATCAAATAGATGCATGGACCAAGGAAGTGGTAATTTTATAAGCCACCGCCCAAGGGTCGAGTGGCGATCGATACCAAATTAATGTAAATAATCCCACTGGATCTGCATATCGGGCGGTGGACGTGATGACAACATATGGCAAGGTCGAGCATTCACTTGAAAATAACTCGCGACCCTAAACCCTAGTGGAACCCTAACCGAAAGTGTATTCCTTCAACATATCTCTCAATGCACCTTGTCAAATTTATTTTTATAATAACTATTATAAAATAATTAAATTTGAGTATTTTTTTTTATTGAAAAGCATATCCATATATTAATGATGAGAAAAATGTACAATGTTAATCATACAAAATCGGGTGGAAAAGATCACACCCCATATGCGAGATCATAGTAGCCATTAAAGGCTACGAGTGGCACAAGTTACATAATCATTTCGATAGAAGCTTTTCAATCAAAAAAAAGTTTGAGCAAAATTTGCAGAAAACCAGCAAAAATCTCCAGACATGGAGCTAGGCGGCGGCAGCGAACATGGAGGAAGGAGGCGGTTGAGGCGGGCTCTTCAGACGATCACCCCAACCACCAAGAGTGGTGGCGGGGTGTTATCAATCGGCTCCCAGCCATCTGTCTGTGGTTGTTCCTCCTCGGTTCCCCACCAAGAGGGTGAAATGGCCAATGAGAGCCGAGGAAACTTTGACTGATTAGGTGCCTGCCACCCAGAGCCGCCGCCGCCCAGCTGACCAAACACCCCAGGGGTGGGTGGAGCCCATGATGGAGGTGGAGAGGGGACCCACCGGTGAGGAGAGGTGCTCCACCACCCACGAACCGGGCCCTTGTCAAAATTGTGTCGCCCACAGAAGGCAGGCGGCGACCTTGTGAGAGGGAGCGGTGGCGAGGAGAATCCGGTGGAACGTGACTGACAACACAAGGGGTGCTCCCCCAATGGTCCAACAGGGTTTGGAGGTGTTTAACCTCGATGCGGACTTTCTCCACTTGAACCTGGATCTGAAGCGAGACATTGGAGATGACAACAAGCTTGTTAGAAATAACAAAAATTCTATCCATTGTCTCCTTATTAAAAATAACAGCATTTCTAGATTTCCAAATATGATATAAAATAGCTTCCCTGAAAGAATGCCAAATGTTGTAAAATTTTGTAGGAATAAAGGTTGAATCCCCCAGAAGAACCATTTTCCATGTAAAGAAGGTGGGCAAAAAAGGTTGAAAAAGGGTGTGAATCCAACGCCAGGCAGACTGAGCATGAGGGAAAAACCAAAAGAGATGAAGAAGAGTCTCAATGTGGTTGCAGAAAGGGTAGCGCAACGGAGGAGCGCCCAAAAGAATGAGGCGTTTGCCCATGGGAAGCCCTTGATGAAGAATACTCCAAAGAAAGTGAGCAACTTTGGGCTCTATAGGAATGGACCAAATGACAGAGAAGCATTGCTTCCACCCAAAATGAGTGGAATGCAAGCTCCAACGAGCATTGAGCTTGTTGAGAGGGAGCTGCTTCTGTGTGAGAAGCTTGTAGCCCACCCGAGGTTTATAATTTCTGAAGGGGGTGGCAGAGGGCCAATGCCAATCAAACCACCATGGGCGTTGCATAGTGACACCAATTTTATGCAGACAATCACCAGGTATGAGCTCTTGAATAAGAGAAATGGCTTGTTTATCATTATCATGAAGAGAAAATGTAGCTTTCAGGCTGTCCCATGTAAGCCAATCCCTGGTGATAGGACAGAACAGGTCTTGAATAAACTTAATTCCTTTTTTGAAGAACCGCAAACCCTTAAGCTGTAAGGAAAGAGCAAGAGGCTTGTCATGATATTGAATAACCGAATTCCACCACAGACTGAGAGAGTTGAGAGAGAGCCCATTCCAGAAACCATCACCCCACCAAAGTAGGTGGGGTTTGAGAAGCTCCCAGGCCTTCCAAATGCTTTTGGCCACAAAAGAACCACCAATTTTGATAGGAACAGGGCATAGCAATAAAGAGTAGTAGTTCAAACCCTGCCAAGCCTTCTGATTAAGTGGAGACCCTTGAGATATGTAATTTCTGAGAAGAATTTTCCAAGACTCCTCACCTTCAAGGCTGCGAATAATCCATTTGGTAGTAAGAGCAAACCCTTGCAATTGAATGTTGATAAGGCCAAGACCCCCAATTTCTTTGGGTGTATAACAAATATCCCAAGCAACCCTGTGAAAACCATGATTCCCCTTAGAGTTGGCCCACAGGAATTCTTGCAGAATTTTCTCCAACCTGTGATAAACAGCTTTAGAAGGTGCCCAACATGAGGAGTAGTAAACATGAGTGGTAGCCAAAACCTTGGAACAAACTTGAAATTTGCCAGCAAGAGACAGATGCTTTGTGATCCAAAAGGAGATTTTTTGTTCAACCCGTTGAATCACATAGTTCCATAGGTCAGCAGGGGAAGCCATAAAAGCAAAAGGAATGCCAAGAAACTTAAATTGAACACCAAGTTCAATCCAAAGCCATTGAAATCCCTCTAGCCAAGGAGGTTTGGGACCCATTGCCTGTCTGTAACATTGGGTTTTCTTCCATTGGATGGCAGAACCAGAAGCAAGACAAAAAGTGTCAAGACATTGCATAGCATTAGTAACAGAGGCCTCAGACTCAGCCAGAGTGAGAAAAGAGTCGTCAGTGAAATGACCATTAATCAACTACTTAGGAGAAGAAGGTAGTTGGATACCTTTGACTAAACCGACATTAGCAGCATTAGCGAGCAAATAGCTGAGACCTTCAGCAGCAATGACATAAAGAGGAGCAAGAGGGCAACCTTGTCGGATGGAACGATGAAGAGAGAATCACTCAGGTGTGCATTGATAGTAATACAAGCACCCACATCTTGAAAGAGCATATTCACAGAGTGGATGAACCGGGGTCCAAAACCAATAGCCTGCAGCATGGCCAAAATGAAAGGCCACTCAACTCTGTCATAGGCTTTTTCAAAATCAATTTTAACAAATAGAGTTGGTTGAGAGGTCTGATGGGCATACTCCATGCCCTCCCACACTGCAATAATGTTGTCCAAAATATATCTGTTTTTAATAAAGTCGGTTTGCTCACTCCTGATGATCAAAGGCAATAAGTTTGTTAGCCTGTTAGCAAGAGCTTTGGCAATGATCTTATATGAAACATTGAGCAGAGTTATGGGCCGCCAGTTGGTGATAAGCTCGGGGTCTCCAGTCTTGGGTATGAATTTGATGTTACCTTGGTTAATTAGAGCTCCTAGAGTGTTGGAGGACATAGCTTCCAGATAGACCTGGTAGAGATTTGGACCAACAGTAGGCCACAGAGCCTGGTAAAACTCACAGGGAAAACCATCAACCCCGGGGGATTTATCGGAGGCCATCTGAAGAGAAGCTTCCTTCAAATCATCGAGAGTGAGAGGCTGATCACAGGCAACGTGTTGACTTTCAGATAGCTTGCAGGGAACAACGTCAATGCATTGGAGGAGAGCAGCATCGCGAGCCGGAGTAGTAGGTTGAGCAATAAACACAACATGGTAGTGATGCACAAAAGCTTGCAGAATATCCGGTAAAAGGGTAAGCCTTTGATTGCCTTCTTTAATTGCTTTGATTTTGGTGAGAGTTTGATTAGATTTAAGAGAAGCAAAAAAATCCTTAGTAACTCTGTCACCAATTCGGAGCCAGTGCAGTCTAGCTCGAACTTGAGCTCCTCTAGCCTTATAGTGCTCCTCAACCTGAAGCTTATGCTTCCAATGAGCAGCTTGCACTTGAATGTGAGTGTTAAAAGGAGATAAATTAAGCTCTTGAATAGCTCTCGAGTATTCAATATGAGAGGCTTCATGAGCATTCTTATGAAAAAAGTAGCTTGTTTCCCATACAACCAAAGAAAGGAAGTGGTGCGAGTGATGGCATGAGACCACCAATCAATCTAGCCAATCCCATCAACAGGTCTCGGGTCCAGATTCCAAATACGTCTTATGTAATCAAAAGTCTTGGGATGAGAGAGGTGACGTGTATTCAAATAGAATTGAGTGGACTTGGGCTTGGGACACTAAAAGTTCCATTGAAGCCCAAAGAAGATAGGCTTATGGTTAGAGACCAAAGCATTGTCCATGACCAAGACCGGGAGGCTATGTGAAGCATCAAAGGAGAACCATTGTTGTTCTGAAAGTAGAGATATGTTAAGGCATTTATAAAATTTGTCATTTCCAGCTCTGAAATTAGACCATGTGAACCAAGGAGTGGCAGTATTAGAATGTTTGCAATGGTGTGGATCAAACAAACAGAGCTTATTACGCAAGTAAAACTAGGCTTCACACTCACCAACGCATAGGAAGCCGGCCCAATTTTTCTTCAGAGATTCAACCATGTGGAAATCACCACAAAAAAGCTAGGTAGCAGAGGGCAGGTGATTAGCCAACCACCGCCAAAAAGAAGAGCACTCAAGCATCATTAGAAGCATAAATATTGGCCAACCCAAGAATGTGGTCAGTCAAAATCAAAAAGGGTCCACACCACCCGATGGGTGGGGTCAGAACCCCATGATATGATGTTGGAGGTGAGGTCAGGGCTTAAAAGAGTGACAACACCACCTCGACCATTATCATGCACTGACATCTGGCAGAGAGAACTAGGCCAGATGGTATGCATAGCAGCAGAAAGATGGAAGCCTGTGATTTTGACTTCCTGCAAACATAACACCTAAAACTTTGCAAAATGATTACAACTGTCCCTGACAAGATATCTGTGAGTCAAATCAGTTAGCCCCCTGACATTCCATGAGTAAACTATCATGGAGAACTATTAAGGTGCATGTTTGTTAGGAAATAAGAGAAAATATGCGGAATAATCCCTCACAGAATCGCACAAAGAGAAACTAATATGCAGAAATTATTACAGATCTCAAATAAAATAGCAGAATAAAATAACACAACACAAAGAGACAAAGATTTAACGTGGTTCACCCAATTTGGGCTACGTCCACCAAGAATCACTTTCTCGATTTTATTACAAGCCACCGCTCTCTCAATACAATACCTGATCCTTTTGGAGCTATGCTCAACAAACTCTACTGAATTCACCGAATTCAAAACACATCTGCAATACATTTTCTCGGTACATCTATCATATGCATAAGACCATATAAATAGACAATTTGCTAAGCGGTTTTACAAAACCATGGGTATCAAAACTATGGGCAAAACCCATCCCATAAACCTATGGGTCAAAAAACTCGCCCATATGAGAAAAGCACGTTTTCCGATATGTCAGGTGCATTTTTCGAGGCCAAAAAATTTTACGCCTAAAAAAATTTGACGAAGGGGGCGCACCCCGAACCCCTACTACATCGGGGCTACCGCCCGGACCCCGCTCGGCCCGGCCCGCCCCAAACCCAAAGTGAGGATACATGAAAAGTGTACAGTACTCTTAGTGTACAGTCTTCAACACTTTCACACATGAAAACAGGCTCCACAACCTAACAATCTCCCACTTGGAGACTAGTTTTCCTCTGAGAAAGCTTCTCAACTCTTCACTAGTTTCGTGAAGACCAACCAAAGCTGAAACCAACTTTAGTTTTTCCTTGTGACCACCTTGGTCATCATGTCTGTAGGATTCTGACTTGTATGAATCTTCTCCAACTTCAACTTCTCTTCCTCCAAAGTTGTCCTAATGAAATGGTACCTTAACTGTATATGCTTTGTCCTAGAGTGGAAAGCAGAGTTCTTAGCTAGGTGTATAGCACTCTGACTATCACTATGCAGCTTACATTCCTCCTACTTGTGCCCCAACTCCTCAAGCAATTTTTGTAACCAAATCATCTCTTTCCTTGCCTCTCGTGGCAGCAACATACTCGGCCTGCGTGATTGACAAAGCCACCGGCTTGTAATCGTGAAATCCACTCACCGCTGCCCCACCTACAAGTGTAAATATAACTGTCATGCTCCTCCCGCAGTCTACATCTCCAGCCATGTCGATCTACATAACCACGTAAAGTGGTGTCTAATCCATCGTAGCACAAAACTTCCCCATGGTCCCTCTCAAATAATGAAGGATCCACTTTACTACTTGCAATGCTCTTTACCCGGATCACTCATAAATCTACTCACAACTCCCATTGCATGGGAAATATCAGTGCCTAGTGCACACCATAGCATACATCAAAGCGCCAACCGCTGATGAGTAAGGTACCTTGGTCATTTGGTTCCTCTCCTACTGTCTTGGGACACTTTGCTCCTTTGATAACTTGAAATGGCTCGCCAAAGGAGTCCCAACCGGTTTAGCATCCCGCATATTAAACCCTCTCCAAGACATTCTTAATGTACTCTTCCTAAGATAAAGTTAGCTTCCATTCCTTCCTATCCCGAGATATCCTCATACCAAGGATTTTTTGGCTGCACCCAAATCCTTCATAGCAAAGGATTCACTTAGCTACTTCTTGAGTACTTTTATTTCCTGCATGTTTTTACCTACAACCAGCATGTCATCAACATACAAACACAGGATAATATAACTTCCATCCTCAAATTTCTTTGTATACACGCAATGGTCAGAATGACATCTGATATAACCTTGCTCCATCATGAAGCTATCAAACTTCTTATACCATTGACGTGGAGCTTGTTTCAGGCCATACAAGCTCTTCTTCAGTTTGCACACCATCTCCTCTTTACCTTTGACCTCATAGCCCTCTGGTTGCTGCATATATAGTTCCTCCTCTAAATCACCATGGAGAAATGCAGTCTTTACATCAAGCTGTTCTAAGTGCAAGTATTCTCGCGCAACTATTCCTAGAACACTACAGAGAAAAAATATCATCAAAATCTATACCTTTTTTCTATGCAAACCCTTGACTACCAATCTGGGCCTTATATCTTTTCTTGCCTCCTTCCTCTTTGATTCTGAACACCCACTTGTTATGTAATGCTCTTTTTCCTTTGGGTAGCTTTACCAAATCCCATGTCTGGTTCTCCATGAGAGCTTGATGTTCCTCATCCATGGCTTTCTCCCACTTGTTCCTGGCATCTACCTGCATTGCTTCATCAAAGCTCTCTGGCTCTCCACTATCAGTGAGTAATAAATAATAAAGAGAAGGAGAAAAATGTTCAGGTTCTCTTCTTACCCTAGAAGACCTCCTCAATATAGGAGTTTGGGGTTCCCTGTTGAGTAGGTTCCGAACTGATTCATGGGTCACTTTCCCATCTGGAAGATCCTCTACCACTGCATATTCTTTCTTGGATTCTTCCCTGTTTTCCTGTAACTGTTGCTTATACATGACTTTCTCATTAAAGACCACATCCCTAGACCGAATGATTTTCTTGTCTTTAATACTCCAACATTTATATCCAAAGTCATCACCACCATAACCAATGAAAGTACATTTTTCTAATTTAGCCTCTAGCTTGGTCCTATCATCCTTGTCTATATGAACAAACACCTCACATCCAAAGACTCTAAGAAATGAATAATCAACTTTCTTACCGGACCAAGCCTCCTCAGGTATGCCTCCATCCAAGGCACTTGAGGGTCCTCTGTTTATCAAGTACACAGCTGTGCTCACCGCTTCTACCCAAAAAGAAAGAGGCAGTCCTGCATGTAACCTCATGCTCCTAGCACGTTCCATTATTGTTCTGTTCATCCTTTCTGATACCCCATTCTACTGTGGAGTTCCTGGAACCGTCTTTTGCCTGCATATTCCATTCTTAGAATAGTAATCATCAAATTCATTGCTGTAATACTCCCCTCCATTATCTAACTTGAGACATTTTAGCTTAAGACTTGTTTCATTCTCTACCAAGGCTTTCCATTTAACAAAAGTGTCAAATACATCAGATTTATTTCTAATACAATAAACCCAAACTTTCCTTGTTGCATCATCAATAAAAGTGACATAATAACTTGAACCCCCAAGAGATAATACCTGAGCCGGCCCCCACACATCAGAATGCACCAGCTCTAACTTACTCTCTTTCTTTGTAGGTCCAACCTTGAGAAACCTTACTCGCTTCTGTTTCCCATATATGCAGTTCTCACAGAACTTCAAACCTGTTTCTATATATCCAGGCAAATTCTTCTTTATGATGCCCATGCCCTTATGGCTCATATGACCGAACCTATAGTGCCATAATGTTGTATCTACATCTGAAGCCACAAGATTACAATCATTAGTACTATCAGTGGTTAAATACAAGGTTCCAACCTTCTTACCTCTTGCCACCACAAGAGCACCCTTGGTAACCTTCACTTCCCAACCATCACAAGACAACCATCACTTCCCAATTGCCCGCTGATATCAAATTTCTCCTTAATGTAGGGACATGTCTGACATCCTTCAATAGCCATGTATTCCCATTCTCGCATCTTAACCCGAATGTAACCTTTTCCAACTATATTGCAAGGCTCATCATCACCAAGAAAAACATGCCCAAAATCCCCTTGAACATAATCAACAAAATAATGCCTATGTGGAGTAGCATGAAAAGAAGCCCCTGAATCTAAAACCCAAGATTCAATAATATTATGCAAAGAAAGAATCAAAGCATCCTGGCATACATTACTCGATGCCACATTTGCCTCCTTGTTTTCTTCCTGTTGTTTCTTCTTATCCCAAAGCTCCCAACAATCCTTCTTTGCATGCCCAAAGCTTTCCACAATTCCAAAGATACAATCTTGTTCTTGGATTTTGACCTTGCTCGATCTTTTGATTTTCCACGGTTTCCTCTATTCTTCTGTCTCCCTCTAGTTTCCCCTTGTCAAAGCATTCCTTGAAGTAGAAGATTCCCCGAGCTTTTTCTTCACATTTCCTCGCTTAGAATCACCCCTACAACATCCTCAAACTTCAACTTTGAGTTAACTGGAACCGAGTTGCTTATCGCCATTACCGGGGTATTCCAACTTTCAAGTAAAGAGCATAGGATTAATAAAGCCCTAACTTCTTCATCAAATTCTATTGTAACCGAAGTTAGCATATTCACAACCGTATTAAAATCATTTAAATGATCTGCTACTGAACTATTCTCAGACATCTTCATATTAAACAATTTTTTCATTAAAAATATCTTATTAGAGGCAGAGGGTTTTTCATACAACTTCCCTAATGCATCCATTAGATCTTTTGTAGTCTTTTCCTTTGAAACATTAAATAATACCGAAGATGCAAGACACAGCCGGATCATTCCAAGTGCCTTCTTATCCAGCAAATCCCATTCCACATCTGTCATACTCAAGGGTTTGTTCACCTTCTCAGACAACGAAATATAAAGATCCTTCTGATAAAGGTAATCTTCCATCTGCATCTTCCAAAGACTAAAATTCTACCCGTTGAATTTATCAACCCTAGATCTTCCATCATCTGCCATAGCTCCCACTCAAGATAAAAATTTCCCGTGATTCAACACTTCAAGAAACCAAACCAGCTCGATACCAATTTTTAGGAAATAAGAGATAAAATATGTAGAATAATCCCTCATCAGAATTGTAAAAGAGAAACTAATATGCAGAAATTATTACATATCTCAAATAAAATAGTAGAATAAAATAACACAACACAAAGAGACAATATTTAACGTGGTTCACCCAATTTGGGCTAAGTCCACCAAGAATCACTTGCTCGATTTTATTACAAGCCACCGCTCTCTCAATACAATACCAGATCCTTTGGAGCTATGCTCAACAAACTCTGAGTAATTCACACCGAATTCAAAACACATCTGCAATACATTTGCTTGTACATCTATCATATGCATAAGACCATATAAATAGACAAATCGCTTAATCAGTTTTTTACAAAACCGTGGGTATCAAAACTATGGGAAAAACTCGTCCCATAAACCTTTGGGTGAAAAAACTTGCCCATATGAGAAAATCACGTTTTCGATATGTCGGGTGCATTTTTCGAGGCCAAAAATTTATGCCTAAAAATCACAGGGGCTGCGCCCGAACTCACACGGGGCTACCGCCCCGGATTTCGCTTCGGGGCCCACCCCAAACCCCAAGCGAGTATACATGAAAAGTGTACAAGACTCTTAGTGTATAGTCTTCAACACTTTCACACATGAAAACAACCTCCACAACCTAACAATGTTTTCCTCCGAGGCCTCGCTAACACTCCAAAGTAGTTAGAAAAAGTGACTTGCTGCGCATTCCCATGCATATAATCTCCGAGCTCAAACTGCCGGTGAGGTCTCTATGAAAAATCCTCCTCAGAAGGAGGGGAGGGACTTCGTGAATGGCGTAAGGCAGGTTTTCTCTCTATCTGAGCAGCCGAACCACCAGAGTGTTATCCAAAAAGTTTGAAGTTTCGGGAAGCGAGGGGTGTGACAAAGCAGGAGCTGATGGGTGGGAGCTGATGACAATAGTAGCTTGCGGGGTCCGGGAAATAATGGAGGTGGGCTTGGGAAGGGTTATAACAGACGGCTTCACAGGAGCAGAAGTGGAAGCATTCACCGGTTTATAGGTAGCTTGTTGGGGCTTCTTACAGAAGAAGGTTTTCGGCCAAAGACAGTGGTCCAACCATCAGAGGAGGGGGTGTTGGATTTAGGGTCTAACGGGTTTTCTCTAAACTTGGCGGTGAGCTTTGTGTCGTGAGGGGAAAATCCTTGATCATATGGTATGTGGATTGGCACCGAAAACAAGTATTAGGTAGGTTGATATAAAGAACCTTTTGTGAAAAACATGTGTCCCCAACCTGTATATAGGGTATCTTTAAGATATTTCAAGAGATCAATCTCAACACAGACCCACTTCTAGGGTCGAGCCGAGTAGAACTTAGGTTGCTCATGGCAGGTGAGACAACCCAAGGGTTTGATAAACTGGTCAAGAAACCCCATAGAGGTAAGGGAAGACCTAGAAATTCAATGCAAATAGGAATCTTGAGTTTGGCTTGCTCGGAGACTTGAAAGTCCCGAGTCTAGTGGGAGAACACCACAAGGGTATTACGAATAAACCAGGGGATGATGATTGACAATGGCTTTGTAATGTTCAAGATTGGAAAAGCAAAACAGAAACAAACCCTTAGTCATGTTCTAGACTCCCTCCACCTTGACTGGGGTGGGGTTGCTAATGGTTATGGATCCATTGGTAGAGGATACCCTCGGGGGAACTCAGCCCATAGAATAACCAACAAGAGAAAAAGATTCAAACCAGTTGTAGGCTTGATCAAAAGCAGGTAAATCAAGCATAATATTTGGGGAAGGAGTATCAGAATCCTTACCTCATCGAATACTTTCGGAACAAATTTCCTCACTCTTTTCTGGTGCCATTGTCCAGAGCTCCCACGTTAAGACCAGCATCAATGGATGCATGGCCGCGGAGGTGGTCATTATATAAGCCACCGCCCAAGGGGTGGAAAGGTGATCAATACAAAATTAATGCAGATATTCCGCCTAGATCAAAGATCGGTGGTGTGATGTGATGGCGGCGTACGTCAAGGCCAAGCATCCATCGTGCATAACACTCACAGAGTGTAAACTACATACAAAACTAGAATAACAATATTTGTTCCTACCTTCTTGATATACAAATTTGAATCGGAGGGGCTACGAGTGAATCCATGCTGCAATAGGTGATTATCAATTTTTATATATCGTGCCCTAGGTGCTTGTTTAAGTCCATGAAGTGACTTTATCGACGACATACCTTGTGTGGTTGATTATCATCTACAAACCCTTCAGGTTGGGCCATGTATAGTTATTCTTTGAGATCACCGTTCAAAAAATCACTCTTGACATCCATCTACTAAATTTTCCATCCATTTTGTGCTACCAGTGCACAGACAACTCTGATGGTTTTGATTTTCGCAGTGGGTGCAAAGGTCTCGTCATAGTCAATTCCTTTTTGCTAAGCATAATCCTTTGTAACAAGTTTTGCTTTGTGTTTTTTGATTGAACCATATGCCTTATATTTTGTTTTGAAAATCCATTTGTAGCCAATGGATTTCTTACCTGGAGGAAGATCGAAAAGTTCCCACATCCTATTCTGAATTAGGGAATCATATTCAACATCCATAGCCTGTTTCCACTATGGTTGGTTCAATGCCTCATGAACAAAGTGTCGGTTCGGCTTATCAACAACTGAACTCATGAGTGCAAAATTTACCTCATGTTTGGCTTGAATTCGTGTTCTGACTCCCATAGAAGTGCCTGGAAGTGAGTTTAGGTGTGCATCCCTAATAGTATTTTGGACCCATTTTAGACGTTGGTGTTGCTGTTGTTGATGTGAAGATGTGTTTTCCAGTGTGCCTAGATCAACGAATAAGTCTCCACTCAGCTCTTCTTCTCTCTAAGAAGAATCATCTTTCCCATCATCTAGATGTGTGAGTAATCTATGTGACGAGGTCGGTACTAGATCTCCATTATGTGGTAGGGAGTCAAAGGATGACTCATCACACACCACATCTCAACTCTCGTAGATTTTCTTCATCTTAGGATCCATGAGACAATATGCCTTTAAGGTAGTACTATACCCCAAGAAAATACATGGCAGTGTCTTTAGATCGATCTTCTTCCTTTTCTTATCTAGAACATGCATATATGCAGTACAACCAAAAACTCTCAAATGACAGATAGAAGGTTTATGACTAGTCCATACCTCTTCTAGTGTCCTGTTCTGCAAGATCTTCGTGGGTGCTTGGTTGAGTAGATACACTACTGTCTGGACTACTTCTACCCAAAACTGATCCTCTAGCTTGGTGGTGGAGAGCACACAATGAGCCATCTCCATGACAGTCTTGTTGTGTTGCTCGAAAATCCCATTCGTTGGGGAATGTAGGGTGCAATCGATGTTCTTGAATGCCATGCCGTCTTCAGGTATGCTAAGAACTTCTTCAATACAAATTCTCCCCTCGATCTGAGTGGAGGAGAAGGAGAGGCTTCCCAGACTGCCTGGTGGCTTTACCGGTAAAAGGTTTGGAAATGGGAAAATTCCTCACTCTTCTTCTCTCGGGAGAAAATATACCCACATTTTCCGTGAGTAATCATCAATGATGAGTGGAAGTATTCAAAAGCTTGGAAGCTAGCCGGC
This sequence comes from Taxus wallichiana var. yunnanensis, assembly GCA_018340775.1. Lineage (NCBI taxonomy): Eukaryota > Viridiplantae > Streptophyta > Pinopsida > Cupressales > Taxaceae > Taxus > Taxus wallichiana. Next base: position 952,050,496 of record CM031242.1, read on the forward strand.
AAGGGTCCACAAAGATCGGTGTGTATAACTTTGAAGATGCTCTGTAAATTGATAAGAGCTCTGTTTGAATGAACCTCTCGTGTTGTTTGCTTGCAAGACATCCCGAGAAAACAGTAAGGAATGGGAGAGTGGAGGAAGCCCTCTTATTGTTTCCTTGGCACTGAGTTGATGCAGAGCCCCGATAGAAAGATGACCATATCGAGAGTACAATAGTGCAGTGGAATCCACCATTCAACTAGAGAGAGAAATGTTAGATGAAGTGACCGCATCCATTGTAAATAGAAACCCCTTCATAAATGCTTGAGTAATAACTGAGTCTCCTTGGGAAATGATGCAGGACTTGACCCCTTTCTCAACAAAGAATTCAACTTGCATACGATGATTAAGAAGTTGACTCACAAACAAGAGATTTGAGGTCAAACCTGGAACATATTACACCTTCGTGAGTGTACATCTTCGTGTCCCAAGAGGAATGATGACATCACCAATCCCGGTGCAATATACTCCTAATTATCTACGATGGTGATCCGATCTCCAGTGGGCTAGTCACTTAGAGTATGGAACAACTTCTTATTGCCAATCATGTGTTTGTTGGCGCCCGAATCAATCAACCAGACACTTTCTGACAGCTGCAAAGTTTGCGAGACTAGGACAATGTCCGGATGAGTTGTGTCTGGAACCTCTTCATCGGAGGTGGCATCTTGCTGAGCAGCAATATGACCCTTCTACCTCTGATTACAAGCACACCATCAGGATTTCTTGGAATATCCTTTGGCTAGAAGTTCTCTATTCACCGAGTTACCATACTTGCGACCATCAGTAATAATAGTTTACGGTCATGTGTCTATCCGTGGAGTAAATGTGGCACCATTGATCTACCTTGTTGTTCTCGCTACTCGGGGTGGCTGCTTTGTGGATGTTGCTTCGATTTAGGGGGCCCGACTTCGCTTTCCGAGGCTTATTGGCATGCTTTTTCCTCTTGATGAGAGCCTTGTCTTCAAATTCTTCTTGAACATTCTGAATGGCTTCTTCCTATTAGAGATAATTCACCAGTTTGAAAAAACTCACCTCCTGTTGAGTGATGGTCAACATGGTGATCAAGTGTCCAAAAATGGGAAGGAAGAGCTTGCAAGGTGAGCGGGATAAGCAACTTGTCATCCACTGGTTCAACGAGAGCAGAAAGTTCTGTGCATAACTCAGCCACATGCCGCAAGAAGGCTTTGATTGATTCGCCATCATGCATACTCATTGTGTGAAGATTTTTTTGAAGATGTAACATCATCATCATATTCTTGGCTTCATAGATGGTACACAATGTGGCCCATGCCATAGAGGAAGTGGTTGCTTCCCAAATGTGAGGTTGAACCTCATCAGAAAGGCTCAGAGTGATAAGCATTAGTGCTTTTACATCAGCCTTTTCATACTTAGCCAATAGATCAACATCTGTGGGAGGGGTGTCTATGCCAGAAATGATCCCCCAAAGATCTTCAAACTGAAGAATTGTCCGCATCTTGGTTTTCCATGCGGTGAAATTTGGCCCTTTTAGTAACTGGGCATCCGACAACAGAATGCGAGGTGTAGACATTTCCAAAAACTCAAAATTCTATTTTATTTATTTATTTTTCAAAAATGGTTACAATGCTTACTGAAGGAACCTATCACGAAGATGGGCTCTATAAGTTCATGCAGTGAGATGTGGATGCTCCTGTGGGCGTTCTACTTCGTGTTCATCATCTGCATCATAGCCACGCTCCAATTCTTCACGGATTCGGCATGCTTGACAACATACATCGAACCAGAAATAGTTAAACAATCCTTGAAATAGTCGAACCAGAAATAGTCAAACAATCATATCTAAAACTTCATCATCATAATCATTATTATATAAAATTATGTCCTGGCTGAACTTTATTTAGCAAAATGTCAAGCCTTGTTGATTGGCTCTCTACGAAAGTGAATAATGAATTCCTTTAAACATGATTATGATATCAAGAATTTATTTCTTTGATCAAAACTTTGGCCATTTTCTCCCAATCGCGCACTAATTCCACATCGTACATAACGATTTCTGAATTGTAGGCCCCATATTGTTTTATAGCATATTTTTGATGTAATTTTTTTTTTTTGATCATCCATGAGTGGAATTTGACTTAGTGGAGGAGGAGATTCTATGATTTAAAGGACATCCTTTCACACTTGTTGTTGAGGTGGAGTAGATTGTATCATATCATGAGTTTCAAAATAGTTAATCGTATTCGTGTCACGGCTTGATTAACTAAAGAATTGTCGAGTAATAATAGTTAATCTAATCTTGAACAACATGTAAATACAATAAGTAAATGTAATAAGTAACTATGGAAAGTGATCCAAGAAACTAAGATAATGTAAATATAAACCCTAATATGCAAAAAAAAGTAAGGAAGTGACTCGGATGATTGAAGGATCTCGTTGGATTGTGTCGCCAAGGTGACTGGAAAAATAGGAAGTATGAATGATTATGCAGAGGCCCGAAAATGATGGATTATAGCTATGTAGCTGGATTGCGCAGTGCCTAGAGAGGGACTGGGGCACCTATGCGCACCCCGGTTTATAGAATGGCCACTTTGGTCTCGTGTAGGAGGTCTAGAAATGAATTTAACGAGTTCGGTACATGGTTCGAAATCCTCGTTATTTACCATATTAACTTTATTGCACTGCTCTAGGTGTCATTGATAATCCAAGATGAAAGAAAGACCCGTAAATGACCACAAGAAGTATCAAAAATATTTTAAAAATAAGAATGTAAATGAATAGGTTAGACTAACCTCGGTTGCCACAATAGTGGACTTACTAAGTGTTGCACTATATTCAGGACTCCAAATGTATCTCTAGTGTGTGCATGAATCATGTGCACTAGGTGCTCTTCTTCTAGTTGCACTTTATGAAATAGAGGGAAATAACTAAATGTAAAAATGTATTAGAATTGTAGATGGAATATAATAGACTCCCCGCATATGCTTGTGTGATGCGATCAACCAAATCTATCGCTTTTAATGGAGCTAAGTGAATGTAAATAATCTCCAAATTCCTATAATGAATGCAACCCTAGGTGGATGATAGTAGTGACTATTTCTTGGTCCCTCATTATGGTCTCATAACTTTATATTTATAGGGTTCTCTTGATCTAATTTCATAATTAACCCCGAAATGGCCAACCACCAAAAAGATAAGAAGCTAAAATGGATAGAAAGTTCCCAAAAAGTGGCGGGAAAGTTAAAAACGATAAGGGTGTACCTTTTGGGACCAGGGCACCCAAGACTAGCTTGCGAACCCCAATCAAAGATAAAATAATGTGAAATGACAAAATCGACTTGACATGTAGGTGCAAGAGTTCGAGAATGATGAAATAAAATAAATTAAGATGGCCAAAAGACGAAGGTTAATTAGTACTTTCTTCACTCAAAAACCTTCTAAATAATATTTTGAGACCGGGACTAAATAGTTTCTAAAGTTCTTGATTTTGTGTCTACATTTCCCCCACTTTATGTTGGTGAGGGAGAATATCGGTAACATAAAGAAGTTAGAGATGTGTGCCGTATAATCCATGTAGAGTGATGTAGAAACACATCAAGGATTAGACAAAGAATGAAATGAAAAATTATGATGGATCATGGAAACTAAAGATGCAAAAGTGCAAAAAAGTAATGAGAGTGAACTAAGAGATGTAAGAGTGTTCTTCCGCAAAATCTTGTTGTTGTTGTTGTTTCCCCCATTTGACTACTTTTTTCTCATACGGATAAACCTGCAAGGAGAAAATGATCAAGTAGTCAAATATATATGTATGTATGTTTAAAAATGCAATATAAAAGACTCAAGTATATAAATGTAAAAAACATGTGAATGTAAAATATAAAAATAAAAATGTAAATGGAACATGTGTACCTGATCCATGGTGAGAAAGAGAGTGTAGAAGGTGTTATCACCAAATCACTGCACCCCCTGAATGGCAAGAATGTGAACAGTTCATTCAGTGTGATTGTGTAACATGGGATCACCTCTAAATATGTGGGACTTGTGCTCGAGGTGAACCTCCAGAGAATTTTGTCTTCCTCTTCCTAAATTAAACACAACACTACTTCTAATGCAATAAAACAACTAACTAGGCATATGCTAACATTTTCATGGTATTAAGGGAGACAAATTTGCAATAAATAAAACCTATACTAGAAGTGGTGATGCACCAAGAAAGGGTGTTTCTACACAATTTTTTGATCTTCGAACTGAGAAGAGTTAATCTAGAGAGGGTGATGTTCACCATAAGCCAACTTCACCTACTGCAACTTAGAGAGGGTGAAAAAAATACCATAGACTATGAAGCATACATCCCCTTGTTAAACTCAACCAAACAAACAAGTCTTCAGTCTTCCAGGTTAAGAAGGAGGAACAAGAACCACAACCCAACAACATACAAAACTCCACCACTAGATAAGCACATAACCTCCGAGAAAATTACAATGGAAACTTGGATTTGAACAGTTGTACCGCACGCATGAGAAAGGCGCCACGAAGCAATAAAAATGATGAAAGGACTAATGATTAGTCACATAACACACAATATTTATTACTTCAATAACATGCATAATGCGTCATTATATTAGGAAGAGGTAAAGTTTTCCATTAAAATGTTGGAAGAGAGGCTTGAAAGTTCCCAATCCACAAAAATATCTTGTAGAAAGAGAGAACAATCTAGAAAATATGCACTTGTTCAATTTTCCAACCATCTAATTGTCTAACCCCTTGGAATGAGTTCCTCATTTACATTTATAGAAAAATACATGTGAGAGAATAGAGGATAAATAATAAATTCCTCCCTAAAATGAAGGGAAGTGATGGTCAATATTAATTACAGAGTTAGTTGAACCACTTAAGAACATTCCATCATGTGCCATTAATGCAAAGTTTTAACTTATCCACTATTTAATTAAAATAATATTTTTTAATAAAATATTTTAATAATAAAAAATAGTATTTTATTAAAATATTTGAAGAAAAATAAAATTAAAAATTTTAGTGGGATCGCCCTTAGTGTAGGTTTATGCTTTGGAGGGACCTCTGCGTTTACAACATGAACCAACTCCTGGTTGGCTCACTTACCAACTCACCGATTTTTTTGCTTGCTACTCGCCCAATCATGGAAATCTCATTGTTTATTATTGACCACTTATTAGCATTATCCACCGTGTAGATCTCTCCCTACGCTCCACATCGATCGACATTTCTTTTATTGCCACGTTACTCCACATTACCTTGGGATCCTTCTATCACCAAATGAAGCAAGGTTGAATTTTGACGCTCAATGTTACATGTCACAATAATTTTCTTTGATGGTCTAAGAAATTATATGGATGTCATTTGACGTTCAAAATATAATATACACATCAATTTTTTTGATTGAAAAGCATAACCATATATTAATGATGACATGAGATGTACAATTCTAATCATACAAAATCGGGTGGAAAAGATCACACCCCACAAGCAGGATCAAAGTAGCCATTAAGAGGCTACGATTTTCAAATTTTCACATAATCATATCAACAAAGTAGCTTTATCACCAATTTTTTAAAAGAAAATGTGCAAAGAACCAGAGAAAACTCCTAACATGGAGCTAGGCAGCAGCAACAAACATGGAAGATGGTGGCGGTGGGCACTTTGGATGGTCACCCCAACCACCAAGAGTAGTATCGAGGTTGTCATCAAGCGATTCCCAACCATCTTTCTGTTACTTCTCCTCCTTGTTTCCCCACCAGGAGGACGAGATAGCCAAAGAGAGCTATGGAAACTTTGATTGGTTGGGCGGGTGCCACTCGAAACCACCATCGCGAGCCCACCGACCAAACACCCCGGTGAAAGAAGTGGAGGCCAAGACGGAGGTAGAGAAGGGACCCGATGGTGAGGAGAGGCGTTATGCCACCCATGAGTCGGACCCCGATCGAAGTTGTACCACCCATGGAAAAGTGAGCGGGTGATCTTCCGAGTGGGAGCGGCGGTGAGGGGAATCGGCGGAACGCGACTAATCGCACAAGGGGAACTCCTCCAACGGTCCGTAAGAGTTAGCATGTGCTCAACTTCAATGCGGAATTTCTCCACCTCGCTACGGATCTGAAGTGAAATATTGGAGATGACATCAAGCTTGTTAGAAATAGTAAAAATTCTATCCCAGTGTGTCCTTATTAAAAATAGCAGCATTTATATAATTCCAATTGTGATATAAAATAGCTTCTCAAAGAATGCCAAATGTTGTAAAATTTTGTAGGAATAAAGTTTGGATCCCCCACAGAACCAATTTCCACGTAAAGAAGGTGGGAAAAAAAGGTTGAAAAGGTTATGAATCCAGTGCTAGGCAAACTGGGCATGAGGGAAGAACCAAAAGAGATGAAGAAGAGTCTCAATGTGGTTGTAGAAATGGCAGCAAGCAATGGGGAGCTCCCAGTAAGAACAAGGAACTTTCTCATTGGAAGCCCTTGATATAGAATGCTCCAAATAAAGTGCGTAACTTTGGGCTCTATAGAATGGCCCAAATAACAGTGAAGCGCTGCTTCCACCCAAAACAAGTGGAATGCAAGCTCCAACGAGCATTTAAATTATTGAGAAGAAGCTGCTTCTGGGTGAGAAGCTTGTAGCCCACCCGAGGTTTATAATTTCTAAAGGGGGTGGTAGAGGGCCAATGCCAATCAAACCACCATGGGCACTACGTAGTGACACCAATTTTATGTAAACAATCACTAGGTATGAGATCTTGAATGATAGAAATGGCTTGTTTATCATTGTCATTTAGAGAAAAATTAGCTTTTAGGCTATCCCATGGAAGCCAATCCTTGGTGATAGGACAAAAAGGTCCTGAATATACTGAATCCCTTTTTTGAAAAAATGCAAACCCTTGAGCTGCAAGGAAAGAGCAAGGGGTTTGTCATGAAATTGAAACACCGAATTCCACCACAAACTAAGAGAGTTAAGAGAGAGCCCATTCCAAAACCATCACCCTACCAAAGCAAATGGGGTTTGAGAAGTTCCCAAGCTTTCCATATGCTTTTGGCCACAAAAGAGCCACCAATTTTAACTGTAACAGGGCATAGAAGTAAGGAGTAGTAGTTCAAACCCTGTCATGCCTTTCAATTAAGCAGAGACCCTTGAGATATACAATTTCTGAGAAGAATTTTCCAAGACTCCTCACCTTCAAGGTTGTGAATAATCCATTTGGTAGTAAGAGAAAACCCTTGCATATGAATGTTGATTAGGCCAAGACCACCAATGTCCTTGGGCATACAACAGATGTCCCAAGTAACTCTGTGAAAACCATGGTTCCCTTCGGAGTTGGCCCACAGAAATCATGTAGAATGTTCTCCATTCTCGTGGTAAGCGATTTTAGAAGGTACCCAACATGAGGAGTAATAGACATGAGTAGTATTTAACCTTGGAATGACTTGGGAATTTTCCAAAGAAGAGACAGATGTTTGGTAATCCAAAAAGATATTTTTTACTCAACTCGGTGAATCACATAGTTCCAAGGTCGAGTAGGTGATGCCATAAAGGAAAAAGGAATGCCTAAAAATTTAAATTGAACACCAAGTTCAATCCAAATCCATTGGAATCCCTCTAGCCAAGGAGGTTTGGGACCCATCGCTTATCTGTAACATTGGGTTTTCTTCCATTGGATAGCAGAACTAGAAGCAAGACAAAAAATATCAAGACATTTCATGGCATTAGTGACAGAGGCCTCTGTTTCAGCCAAAGTGAGAAAAGATTCATCTGCAAAATGACCATTAATCAACTACTTAGGAGAGGAAGGTAGTTGAATACCTTTAACCAAACCAACATTAGCAGCATTAGCGAGCAAGTAGCTTAGACCTTCAACAGCAATGACATAAAGAGAAGGAGCAAGAGGGCAACCTTGCCGGATGGAACGATGAAGAGAGAATCTCTCAGACTGCTGACCATTGATAGTAATATAGGCACCCACATTTTGAAAGAGCATATTAACAAAGTGGATGAACCTGGGTCTAAAACTTATAGCCTGTAGCATGGCCAGAATAAAAGGCCACTCAACTCTGTCATGGGCTTTTTAAAAATCAATTTTAATAAACAGAGCCAATTGAGAAGTCTGGCGGGCATATTCCATGCCCTCCCAAACTGCAATAATGTTGTCCAAAATATATTTGTTTTTGATAAATCTAGTTTGTTCACTCCTGATGATTAGAGGTAATAAATTAGCGAGCCTGTTAGCAAGAGATTTGGCAATAATTTTGTATGAGACATTGAGCAGAGTTATTGGCCACCAATTGGTGATAAGCTCGGGATCTCCATATTTGGGAATGAATTTGATGTTGCCTTGGTTAATTAAATCACCCAGGGTTTTAGAGGACATAGCTTCTAGATAGACTTGATAAAGATCCGGACCAACAGTTGTCCAAAGAGACTGGTAAAAATCACAGGGAAAACCATCAACACCGGGGGCTTTATCAGAGGCCATCTTCAGAACATCTTCCTTCAAATCATCAAGAGTGAGAGGTCTAACACATGCAATGTGCTGACTTTTAGAGAGCTTGCAGGGAACAACTTCAATGCATTGGAGGAGAGCAGCAAAAATAACATGATAGTGATGCACAAAATCTTGTAGAATGTCGTAAGAGAGTAAGCCTTTGGTTGGTTGATTGCTTTGATTTTGGTGAGAGTTTGATTAGATTTAGGGGAATCAAAAAATCCTTAGTAACTCTATCACCAATGTGAAGCCGGTGCGGCTGGCTTGAACTTGGGCTCCTCTAGCCTTAAAGTGCTCCTTAACTTGAAGCTTATGTTTCTAGTGAGCAGCTTGCACTTGCAGGTGGGTGTTGAAAGGAGACAGATTAAGCTCTTGAATAGCTCTCGAATATTCAATATGAGAGGCTTCATGAGCATTCTTGCGAAAAATAGCAGCTTGTTTCCCATAGAACCGAAGGAAAGAAGTGGTACGAGTGATGGAATGAGACCACCAATCAATCCAAAGAAATCCCATCAACAGGTCTTGGGTCAAGATTCCAAATACATCTTATATAATCCAAATTTTTGGGATGAGAAAGGTGGGACGTATTTAAATATAACTGGGTTGACTTGGGATTGGGACACCGAAAGTTTGATTGAATCCCAAAGAAGATAGACTTATGGTCGAAACCAAAGCAAAGTGTCCACCACCGAGACCAGGAGGCTGTATGAAGATTCAAAGGAAAACCATTGCTGCTCTGAAAGTAGAGCTCTGTCAAGACACTTATAAACTCTATCATCGCCAGCTCTAAAATTAGACCAAGTGAACCAAGGAGTGGTAGCATTAGAGTGCTTGCGCTGGTTGGGATAAAACAGACAAAGTTTGTTGCGTAAGTAAACCAAAGCTTCATGTTCACTAGCACACCAACACATTGGAAGTCGGCCCAACTTTTCTTTGGAAGACTCAACCATGTTGAAATCACCACAAAAAAGCCAGGTAGCAGAGAGTAGATGATGAGCCAACCACTACCAAAAAGAAGAACGCTTAGAGGCATCATTGGCAGCATAAATATTGGCCAACCCAAGAATGTGGCCGTCAAAATCAAAAATGGTCCACACCACCCGATGAGTTCGGTCAGAACCCCATGATATTATATTAGAGGTGAGGTCAGGGATTAAAAGAGTGACAACACCACCTTGACCATTATCATGAGCTGACATATGGAAGAGAGAACCAGGTCAGATGGAAGCCAGAGATTTTGACTTCCTACAAACACAACACCTGAAACTTTGTAAAATGCTTACAACTATCTCTAACAAGATATCTACGAGTCAGATCAGTAAGCCCCCTAACATTCCATGAGTAAACTAACATGGAGAACTATCAAGGTGCATGTTTTCCTCCTCGAGGCCGGCTAATGCTCCAAAGCGGTTAGAGAAAGCAACTTGCTGCGCATTCCCATGAATATAATCACCGAGATCAAACCGCCACAGAGTCTCTACAAAAACCTCCTCGAAAGGAGGGAATGACTTCGGGAACAACGTAAGGCATCCTTTCTATCTATCTGAGCAGCCGAACCACCGGTAGTGTTATCTAGAAAGCTTGAAGTCTCAGGAAATGAGGGGTGTGAAAGAGCAGGAGCTGAGGGGTGAGAGTTGATGACAATTGCATCTTGCGGAGTCCGAGAGATGGTGGGCGCGGGCTTGGGAAGGGTCACAAGCAGATGGATTCAAATGAGTAGAAGTGGAAGTAACCACCGGTTTGTATGTAGCTTATTAGGGCTTATTTCAGGCCGAGGCCGAAGGTTTTCTAGCCAGTGATAGTAGTCCATCCATCAGAGGAGGGAGTGCTAGATTTAGGGTCCATCGGGGTTTTCTCCGAAACCGGCGGTGGGCTTGGAGTCATGAGAGGACAATCCTTGATCATATGGTCGCAGATTAGCACTGAAAACAAGTGTTAGGAAGATTAATGTACAAAACTTTCGCGCAAAGCGTGTGTCTCCAACCTAGATATCAATGGTATCTTTGAGGTCTCTTGAAAGATCAATATCAACAGAGACCCATTTCTAGGGTTGAGCTGAATAGAACTTATGTTGCTCATGGTAGATGAGGTGACCCAAGGGTTTGATAAGTTGATCAATGAATCCCCACAGAGGCAAAGGAAGGCCTGGAAATTCGACCCAAACAAGAATTTTTAGTTTTTCTTGTTCAGAGACTTGAAAGTATCGAGTCCAAAGTGGGAGAAAACCACAAGAGTATGCGAATAAACCAAGGACCGTGGTTAACAACAGATTTACAATGTACAACATTGGTAAAGTGGAACAGAAAGAAACCCTTGGTCATGTTTTGGACTCCCTCTACCTTGACTCCATGAGGTTGTCAATGATTATGAATCCATTGGTGAAGGATACCTTCAGGGGGAACTCGGCCCACAAAATAAGCAACAAGAGAATATGATTCAAACCAAATGTAAGCTTTTTTCAAAAGCTGGTAAGTCATGAATAATAACTGGGGAAGGAGTATCAGTATCCTTACCTTGTCGAACACCTTCGGAACAAATTTCCTTGCTTTTTTCGGTGTCATTGTCAGTAGCTCCGTGGTAAGACCAGCATCAATAGATGCATGGCCCAAGGAGGTGGTCATTTTATAAGCCACCACCCAAGGGGCGGAGTGACGATCGATACAAAATTAATGTAAATAATCCCTCCTGGATCTACAGATCGGCAATGTGATGTGATGACGGCGTACATAAAGGTCGAGCATTCACTTTGAAAATAACTTGCGACCCTAAACCCTAGCGGATCCCTAACCGACAAAGTGTATTCCTTCAACATATCTCTCAATGCATCTTGTCAAATTTATTTTAATAATAACTATTATAAAAAATTAAAATTGAGTATTTTTTTATTGAAAAATGTACAATGCTAATCATACAAAACCGGGTGGAAAAGATCACACCCCATATGCAAGATCATAGTAGGCATTAAAGGCTACAAGTGACACAAGTTACATAATCATTTCGATAGAATCTTTTCAATCAAAAAAATTTAAGCAAAAATTGCAGAAAACCAACAAAAATCTCTAGACATGGAGCTAGGCAAATGGGCAAAGTGAACATGGAGGAAGGAGGCGGGCTCTTCAAACGATCACCCCAACCACCAAGAGTGGTGGTAGAGGTGTTATCAATCGGCTCCCACCATCTTCCTTTGGTTTTTCCTCCTCGCCCCTACCGGGAGGGTGAAATGGCCAATGAGAGCTGAGGAAACTTAGAATAATCAAAGGCTCACACACCAAAAGCCACCACCGTCCAGCCAACCAAACACCCTGTGAGTGGGTGGAGCCCATGATGGAGGAAAGAGGGGATCTGTCGGCGAGGAGAGGTGCTCCGCCGCCCACGAACTGGGCCCTCGTCAAAATTGTGCCACCCACAAGAACGGGAGCGGCGACCTTGTGAGAGGGTGTAGCGGCGAGGAGAATCCGGCAGAACGCAACCGACAGACAAGGGGCACTCCCCTAATGGTCCAGCAGGGTTTGGAGGTGTTCAACCTCGATACGGACTTTCTCGCTTGAACCTGGATCTAAAGTGCGACATTGGAGATAACAACAAGCTTGTTAGAAATAGCAAAAATTCTATCCACTGCCTCCTTATTAAAAATAACAGCATTTCTAAATTTCAAAATATGATATAAAATAGCTGCCCTAAAAGAATGCCAAATGTTGTAAAATTTTACAGGAATAAAGGCTGAATCCCCCAAAAGAACCATTTTCCACGTAAAGAAGGTGGGCAAAAAAGGTTGAAAAAGGGTGTGAATCCAGCTACTGGTGACCGAGCATGAGGGAAAAAATAAAAGAGATGAAGAAGAGTCTTAATGTGGTTGCAGAAAGGGCGGTGGATCGAAGTATCTCCTAAAAGAATGAGGCATTTGCCCACGGGAAGCTCTTCATGAAGAATGCAAGATCCAACGAGCATTGAGGTTGTTGAGAGGGAGCCGCTTCTGTGTGAGAAGCTTGTAGCCCACCCGAGGTTTATAATTTCTGAAGGGGGTGGCAGAGGGCCAATGCCAATCAAACCACCATGGGCGTTGTGTAGTGACACCAATTTTATGCAGACAATCACCAAGTATGAGCTCTTGAATAAGAGAAATGGCTTGTTTATCATTATCATGAAGAGCAAATGTAGCTTTCAGGCTATCCCATGTAAGCCAATCCCTGGTGATAGGACATAACAGGTCCTGAATAAACTTAATTCCTTTTTTGAAGAACCGCAAACCATTAAGCTGTAAGGAAAGAGCAAAAGGCTTGTCATGATACTGAATAACCGAATTCCATCACAGATTGAGAGAGTTGAGAGAGAGATCGTTCGAGAAATCGTCACCCCGCAAAAGCAGGTGGGGTTTGAGAAGCTCCCAGGCCTTCCAAATGCTTTTGGCCACAAAAGAACCACCAATTTTGATAGGAACAGGGCATAGCAATAAAGAGTAGTAGTTCAAACCCTGCCAAGCCTTCCGATTAAGTGGAGACCCTTGAGATATGTAATTTCTGAGAAGAATTTTCCAAGACTCCTCACCTTCAAGGCTGCGAATAATCCATTTGGTAGTAAGAGCAAACCCTTGCAATTGAATGTTGATAAGGCCAAGACCCCCAATTTCTTTGGGTGTACAACAAATATCCCAAGCAACCCTATGAAAACCATGATTCCCCTTGGAGTTGGCCCACAAGAATTCTCGCAGAATTTTCTCCAACCTGTGATAAGCAGCTTTAGAAGGTGCCCAACATGAGGAGTAGTAAACATGAGTGGTAGCCAAAACCTTGGAACAAACTTGAAATTTTCCAGCAAGAGACAGATGCTTTGTGATCCAAAAGGAGATTTTTTGTTCAACCGCTGAATCACATAGTTCCATAGGTCAGCAGGGGAAGCCATAAAAGCAAAAGGAATGCCAAGAAACTTAAATTGAACACCAGGTTCAATCCAAAGCCATTGAAATCCCTCTAGCCAAGGAGGTTTGGGACCCATTGCATGTCTGTAACATTGGGTTTTCTTCCATTAAATGGAAGAACTGAAGCAAGACAAAAAGTGTCAAGACATTGCATAGCATTAGTAACAGAGGCCTCAGACTCAGCGAGAGTGAGAAAAGAGTCGTCAACGAAATGACCATTAATCAACTGCTTAGGAGAAGAAGGTAGTTGGATACCTTTGACTAAACCGGCATTAGCAGCATTAGTGAGCAAATAGCTAAGACCTTCAGCAACAATGACATAAAGAGGAGCAAGAGGGCAACCTTGCTGGATGGAATGATGAAGAGAGAATCACTCGACTATTGGCCATTGATAGTAATACAAGCACCTGCATCTTGAAAGAGCATATTCACAAAGCGGATGAACCTGGGTCCAAAACCAATAGCCTGCAGAATGGCCAAAATGAAAGGCCACTCAACTCTGTCATAGGATTTTTCAAAATTAATTTTAACAAACAGAGTCGGTTGAGAGGTCTGACAGACATACTCCATGCCATCCCACACTGCAATAATTTTGTCCAATATATATATATATTTAATAAAGCCAGTTTTCTCACTCCTGATGATCAAAGGAAATAAATTTGTTAGCCTGTTAGCAAGAGCTTTGGCAATGATCTTATATGAAACCTTGAGCAGAGTTATGGGCCACCAATCGTGGTGATAAGCTTGGCGTCTCTAGCCTTGGGTATGAATTTGATGTTACCCTAGTTAATTAGAGCTCCCACAATGTTGGAGGACATAGCTTCCAGATAGACCTGGTAGAGATTTGGACCAACAAGACGCCTACGAGCCCGGTAAAACACACAGGAAAACCATCAACCCCGGGGATTTATCGAAGGCCATCTGAAGAGAAGCTTCCTTCAAATCATCGAGTGAGAGGCCGATCATAAGCAATGCGTTGACTTTCAGATAGCTTGCAGGGAACAACGTCAATGCATTGGAGGAGAGCAACATTGCGATCCCGAGTAAAGCAGTTGAGCAAGAACACAACATGGTAGTGATGCAAAAGCTTGCCGAATATCCAGAAAAGGGTAAGCCTTTGATTGCCTTCTTTAATTGCTTTGATTTTGGTGAGAGTTTGATTAGATTTAAGAGAAGAAAAAAACTCCTTAGTAACTCTATCACCAATTCGGAGCCAGTGCAGTCTGGCTTGAACTTGAGCTCCTCTAGCCTTATAGTGCTCCTCAACCTAAAGCTTATGCTTCCAATGAGCAGCTTGCACTTGAATGTGAGTGTTGAAAGGAGACAAATTAAGCTCTTGAATAGCTCTCGAGTATTCAATATGAGAGGCTTCATGAGCATTCTTATGAAAAAAGCATCTTGTTTCCCATACAGCCGAAGAAAAGAAGTGGTGCGAGTGATGGCATGAGACCACCAATCAATCCAGCCAATCCCATCAATAGGTCTCGGGTCCGATTCCAAATACGTCTTATGTAATCCAAAGTCTTGGGATGAGAGAGGTGAGACGTATTCAAATAGAACTGAGTGGACTTGGGCTTGGGACACTGAAAGTTCCATTGAAGCCCAAAGAAGATAGGCTTATGGTCAGAGACCAAAGCATTGTCCACGACCGAGACCGGGAGGCTGTGTGAAGCATCAAAGGAGAACCATTGTTGTTTTGAAAGCAGAGCTTTGTCAAGGTGTTTATAAACTCTGTCATCGCTAGCTCTGAAATTAGACCATGTGAACCAAGGAGTGGTAGTATTAGAATGTTTGCGGTGGTTGGGATCAAACAAACAGAGCTTATTACGCAAGTAAAACTAGGCTTCACGCTCACCATCACACCAACGCATAGGAAGCCGGCCCAATTTGTCTTCGGGAGATTAAACCATGTTGAAATCACCACAAACAAGCCAGGTAGCAAAGGCAGGTGATCAGCCAGCCACCGCCGAAAAGAAGAGCACTTCGAAGCATCATTGGAAGCATAAATATTGGCCAACCCAAGAATGTGGCCGTCAAAATAGAAAATGGTCCACATCACTCGATGCGTGGGGTCAGAACCCCATGATATGATGTTGGAGGTGAGGTCAGGGCTTAAAAGAGTGACAACACCACCTCAACCATTATCATGCACCGACATCGGCAGAGAGAACCAAGCCGATGGTACGCATAGCAAATGTAAAGTTGGAAGCCTCGTGATTTTGACTTCCTGCAAACATAACACCTGAAACTTTGCAAAATGATTACAATTGTCCCTGACAAGATATCTATGAGTCAGATCAGTTAGCCCCCTGACATTCCATGAGTAAACTATCATGGAGAACTATCAAGGTGCATGTTTTCCTCCTCGAGGCCTGCTAATGCTCCAAAGCGGTTAGAAAAAGTGACTTGTCGCGCATTCCCATGCATATAATCTTGGTGCTCAAACTATTGGCAAGGTCTCGTGAAAATCCTCCTCAAAAGGAGGGGAGGGACTTTGTGAATGGCATAAGGTAGGTTTTCTCTCTATCTAAGTAGCCGAACCACCGGTAGTGTTATCCAAAAAGTTTGAAGTTTCGGGAAGCAAGGGGTGTGACAAAGAAAAAGCGATGGGTGGGAGCTGATGACAATAGCAGCTTGCATGGTCTAGGAAATAACATAGGTGGGCTTGGGAAGGGTTGTAACAGATGGCTTCGTAGGAGCAGAAGTGGAAGCATTCACCGGTTTATAGGTAGCTTGTTGGGGCTTGTTGTGGGCCGAAGGTTTTTGGCCAGAGACAGTGGTCCAACCATCAGAGGAGGGGGTGTTGGATTTAGGGTCCGATGGGGGTTTCTCTGAAACTGGCGGTGAGCTTTGTGTCATGAGGGGACAATCCTTGATCATATGGTCTCATGGATTGGCACCGGAAACAAGTATTGGGTAGGTTAATATAAAGAACCTTCTGTGAAAAACATGTGTCCCCAACCTGTATATCTAGGGTATCCTTAAGATCTTTTGAGAGATCAATCTCAACACAGACCCGTTTCTGGGGTCGAGCCGAGTAGAACTTAGGTTGCTCATGGCAGATGAGACGACCCAAGGGTTTGATAAGCTGGTCAATAAAACCCCATAGAGGCAAGGGAAGACCTGGAAATTCAATCCAAATAGGAATCTTGAGTTTGGCTTGCTCGGAGACTTGAAAGTCCCGAGTCCAGTGGGAGAACACCACAAGGGTATTACGAATAAACCAGGGACCATGATTGACAACAACTTTGCAATGTTCAACATTGGCAAAGCGAAACAGAAAGAAACCCTTAGTCATGTTTTGGACTCCCTCCACCTTGACTCCGTGGGGTTGCCAATGGTTATGGATCCATTGGCGGAGGATACCCTCAGGGGGAACTCGGCCCACAAAATAAGCAACAAGAGAAAAAGATTCAAACTAGTTGCAGGCTTTATCAAAAGTAGGTAAATCAAGCACAATATCTGGGGAAGGAGTATCAGAATCCTTACCTCGTTGAAGAATTTCGGAACAAACTTCCTCACTCTTTTCGGTGCCATTGTCCAAAGCTCCGTGTTAAGAATAGCATCAATGGATGCATGGCCCGTGGAGTTGGTCATTATATAAGCCACCGCCCAAGGGGCGGAAAGGCAATCAATACAAAATTAATGTAGATATTCCCACCTGGATCTGAACATCGGCGGTGTGACGTGATGGCGGCATATGTCAAGGCCGAGCATTAATCATGGCATAACACTCGCAGAGCCTAAACCCTAGTAATGCGGTCTCTTCCCCTCCTTAAATTGAGTAAAATTTTACATCCACAAGATTGAAACATTAAATTTAAATGAATTTCTAAAATTAAATTGAAATAAATAATTATAAAATGAGTGTTATCTTCTTACATCAAAGTTCTCAAATTTCACATTTATTGTAATAATTGCAGTTTCCAATCTTTATTTGTAAAAATCAAACAAATAACAATAAAACAAACAATTACAAATCAAAAATCAATAGAAAAAGCTAAACAAAAATTAAAATAAAACTAAAAAAGAAATCAAACAAAACTAATTGAAAATCAAAATTTAGAGATGTTTCTATTTCATAATCATTAATAAGATATTAAGATTTTATTATTTTTATTTTCTTTATATCCCAAAATTTCTATTTTTATTTATATTGTATTTTTCATGAATCTAAAAAAAAAAAAAAAAATTTAATTTATTTTCTTAATTATTATAAATTTAATACATACATACATACATCCATATATATGTGTGTGTGTGTGTACACAAGACGCACGTGCTTATTGATGGTTAAATTTGTAATATGCATGTCATTTTAATGTTTAAATTATATTTTTACATGTCAATCATGACGGTCATATTTTAAAAGTCGCTGTATTTTGACATCTAAAATGACTAAAAACGTCTAAACACCTAGCAAAATCCAAGCCTGCCAGCGATATCTCACACTTAGAATCCCATACTTCGTATTTACTTTACCAATATGTTGACCCAATTTTATCTCCACTGAGTTGGTATATGTGCATTGGTTGGATAAATGACCCCAACTGATTTGAACTTAATGAGCTCGTCTTAATCACTTCCACGTCAAATTGACGCTAGCATGGCTTCCTGGCTCCACGACTTCCACTACTCATTGGCGTGCCCTTCCATGTTGGGCTAGCTTGGTATTTGAGCGACGACATCATGCCTTACATGTGGCATGAATTCCACGTATTACCACCCTGACGACTACCCCGTTGTATGACCTGGTCAATCAACTCGACGCCAACATGTTGTAAATTTTCCTCGGAGGGTCTTAAATTCCATCGCGACTAACACCTTGGTTTGACCATCTTGAATCTCCACCACGCCATGCTTGTCTTAATTGACCACATTGAATACTGTAATGTGGAATTTTTACACCATTTAGATAACTCAACCGGCAAGAGACCCAAAAATTTCCCCACTCGGATTTCTGCCTCAGCTCATCCTCCCACACGGTCCAACATTCCATGATCCCCGCATAATGGCTTGGCTAGACAATTGTACGGGTCCCAGCATCAACTTGACCACATGAGTTCTCTGGCAATTGGTCCTTCTAAGTATGAGGCCCCCCAAAACTCCTATGTTGAGGTCTGTAGCGTGGAATTTAGGTACCATTTGGTCAACTCGATCGGAAATAGACCAAAATTCCCCGTAACCTACATGATCATGACCTGGCTCGACTCTATTGAGTGAGCTAATGCTCCCAAGTTGGCCCCGTAAGCTCCGAGCGTCAAGTTAATTCAGCCCTAACTCGACTTGGCATTAATTTCATAGATTCGACTCTTCAAACTGTTTCATAAACTCGTATATCTGTTGCACCTCCAAGCCGCTCGATGTTACTAATCTGATATACACCGGTGATTATCTCCATAACGAAATCGAATTAGTCCCGAGCATTTCCTAGACTGGCTTATATGCCTGCTCTAAATGCCGAGATCGATTTCATGCCTCGGCCCTCCCGAGTGGCTTGTATTTTTCACAGACACCTCAAGCCATAATAAACCGAGCATGGCTCGAGAAAATTTTGAGACCAACCTTCTCGAATGGCATTAAGCTATAAAATATGGCTCGATCCGAGCCATTTGTATTGGTTTCTCCATGCGAGCACTAGATCGGCTCGAACCGAGTTTGTCTACCACATAAATGCCGACTCGGCATTTCTCATCCAATCGAGCTCGCATCAATGCTTTCGACGAACTCTGAAAGGTGCCTCCGTGAGTTCCTGAATGAGCTCATATCGAGATATCAGAATAATTTGACTGAGTTGCACATTCTAGCCACGAACTTTCCACCTTCAATACTTGCTAGACAACTCTACACGTCTCACCTCGCTCCATGCGATGCACAAACTTAACTCAATTCGAGTGATTTTTAAGGATTTGCATAAAACATCTCCAAAACACCCTGCCTTGGGCTCATAATTAGCTTCTTACCCTACCCAGAAAGCCTTATCTTGTCGGCATGTTCCGGATTCATAAACAGTCGAATTAAATAGTCCTGCATGGTTGTTTACCACATTGCACATGCTCAGTGAATAGTTGGTGGGGCATATGTAATGTTGAACGACTAGACGCAGGTTCAAATCTTTTGCACCTAGTCAACGGGAACATGCCGGGAAGTTACGCTCAGCCTACCCAAACCGTCTCAAGTCTCACCCCATGAGTTAAACTCAACCAACTCGGGCCTACTGAATTATGCACATAGCTCGATCTCACAAGCTCACCACTCGATCTACCTATATGCCTATGCTTGAGCCTTGATTTACCTTCTGATCATTGTGACATGGATTGATCGAGCGGGCCACTCACCTAATTAATGAGCTCAATCATTTTGTAACTCACTCTTCCAACCACTTGGAATGGACCCTATGCGAGGAACCTGAACATTACATTGTCATGCTCATCCTCAAGCTCGATGGGCTATAATATTGAGCCCCCACCATTTGATCGTTTCTTCCTGAGGTTGAGCTCAAACCAACCTTATTGTGCCACAGTCGAATTGGATCAGTTTCCTTTCACTCCTTGTCGATGCTCAAGTTGGAACTTTCATCTCCATGGCAAGCCTTTCATTCATGTTTACATGCTTGGTGTGTGAGCCGCCCTCACCATGTTTGTCATGTTTCCTTTCCACATTTCTAGGTTATTCCTCTGCATGGCTCCACCTAATTCCTATCAACTCGGCAAGGGCTGAGCGGCTCATTCAAATGAAATCCCTCGAGATATCGCCTTGATCATAAATGACTCGCCGGTCTGACGAGATCCCTATGTGTCGATCCCATTTAGCTCGATTGAGCTATTTCATATCTCAATGCCATTTGATCAATTTAAAACTAATCTTTCCTTGATTTTGAATTCTTTGGGCTTCCTATTAAAACCAAAGAGTATTAAAGATTAAGAAAACCCCAATTAAACATGATTTATCATTTTTGATCATTTTTTCCTATGTTGACTTGAAGTGGTCCCACAAATGTCAATTTTCTTGCTCCGAGGAAGTCTCGAGCTTCTAAAACCCGGGAAAGGAAAAATAGTTCAAGATAACCCTGAATCCTCTTGGGAAACCGTAAACATTCTCAAAACACAAAAATTTCTTGTAGACCCCCAAGCTTTTCCGTGAAGCCCTCTCCGGTTCCAAGGTACAATTACTCCCATTGTGGCATTTTTCCCCAAGGGGAAAAATTGGATAACATAATTATATCTGTATTGCGAGGTTTTTTCGGAGATCTAATGGTCATATCGTGTAACATCCCCATTTTAAGATACTAGAACAAGGGAATTTTTTTATTTTTTTATACAACGTTCCCTGTTATGAATTATATAATTCAAACAAACATTCAAGTTTTAATAATTGTTCTCTGTCCAACTAATGCAGTTTGGATCACACAATTTCCTTATAAAACTAATGTTCTTTGTTCACATATTTGCAATATGGAACACACATTCGATGCCATTCAATCATATAATGATTCCATATGCTCTTTGTAAATGACTCGAAGAACTACCAATCTCCCATTTTATGGCTCGGAGTTTTAGTGATCTCTCATTTCATGACGGCAAGCAACTTACCGATCCTTCATGTTGATTCATGCATAGTATAATGTATATACAAGGTTCTCTTACTATTTCCGGTTATCGAAGTGATCCATTTAAGAAGCCTATCTGAATATCTGTTACTGATATTCATCTGACATCCTGCATCTTAAACTAGGTGATTAGGACAATGCAACCAGCACTTGCGATACTTTGGCCAAAGATTTTCACATGCTTTGCATGATCATATTCCTGGATGTGATACACACCAATGGAATACGTCCTTCACCTCACTTCGTCTGTTATCTAGAATGGTCTTTCCTGGTCTCTACTAGTCCTTCCAATTTAAGGTCAAACTCTAACTCCAACTAGCAATATGAACGAGTATAGGAAGTTACTCATGGTAACTAAAGATACGCAGACATATGGTGTCGTCCCTAAACGACTTCGTGTGTCTAGTTACCTTTAGTCCTCCGAAGTCACTCCGTATACGTGATCACATTCCTATCCCCAGCCAAGAACTTAGTATCCAGCTTATGTAATCTTGATGATTTGATTCGGGAGGGCATTGTAATATGTCAGCTATAACATTGTGTCGTCATGAAGGCCATGCCTTCATGAAGACACCATGTCAGAATCTGGCGTATGTCAATGTCCCTACGGAATCCTCCCATCGAGAGTACACATCCGGCAAATTTCAAGTGTGATTTGGTTATGATCTTAATATTTAATATCAACTTTTCAGAGCCATGCTGATCCTTTATCATCGTTCTTGTTACGGCTTTATGTAGCTAAGAGAGACTTAATCTGTCTTCTAGCTTACTACGCATCTCCTCCTTCAGTCTTGAAGGGTTGCATTTCTCTACTTGATTCTTTTCTTAATCCTTGGATTAAGCAGCCCATTACCGATAGACTTAATAAGTTTAACCTCTTAAACTTAACAAAGTTTTCCACAATGTAAACAAATTTAGAATTCCATCTTATTAGACGTCATTTAAACGAGGTCTAACTCTAAATGAATTTATTCATTTATTCTCCTTAACCTTACATAGTTAAGGCCTGTTAGCCATGGATATGTTTTTCCCATATCCTTATTTTCTGAATTTAACATACGAGGCTATTAACAGAGTTCGAATACGAGGTTCGGTTGCTCCTAAGTTAACTGATATTCCTAAGCTTTCAAGCTAATCCCAAATACCTTTCAATTAAGAGATCATGTTCTTCCTAAATCCTTTTTAATGTCAATTAAAAATTCATCTTAACCCAAGTATGAACTAATTGCACATTTCAACGTAAAAGTTGCATTTAGGTAAGAATAGATGTCAGTTCTTTTTAAATCCATTCATTGACATTTAAATAATTCCAAATCAAGGAATAATGTTATATTCCCATCTCAATCAACAATATCAAACTGATACAGTCATTAAAATATCACACTTGCATTTGTATTCATCCATCCGTTTTATAATCTATACATTTGCCAGTCCAAAAGACTGGACTTTTTTTTATATTAAGCAACATTACAACACATAAGATAGAAGAATGTAATTTCTTCTTTTCTCAATTCCTCGTAGAGGAGTAATAGTTATCAATTACAATCCATCTTCATTCAATCAAAAGAAGTATCGAAAACAATCATGTCTTCGTTTTACTCAAGTTCCATCTCAGTAAAATTAGTTGCATGGGTGGGTTCATTCAACCGAGCATATTAAGCACTTGTCATTAAAATGAGGTGATTTTAATTAACTCTCTCAATAAAAGAACCCCGCTTTTATGAAACGTTAATATGAACATCAATCAGAATTAAGTATAAAAAGAATGATCAGCATAACAATCGAAACATCTAATTACCATCCCAATAAGTAAAAGGATTACTATCCTTTTTCCCACATAATCATTACAAGACGCAATTTACTTCAACAGTTCAGACAGTTACAACATCTCTGTAAAAACTAGGAATACAAGTATGTATACTGCTGTTATAACATTAACTGCTATCAATTCCATTCCCTTACATTAGTAATAAATTCAAAGGATAAAATTTGACTGAAAATATAAACCAATTACTTTCCTTTCAGTTCATGCAACTCATTTGATTTCAAGCAATCAAGTACAGATGAGAAAAGTAAACAACAATAAAATATAGATGCTTAATCCCAAGCAATACAAAATTCGTTCCTTAACGATTACAGATTTCTAACTGTATAAGAGAAGAAATGATCATTATTCCAAGTTATCCATCCACACTCCTTTTCCTTTCCTCATGACTGTACTGAAAATTAAATCCAAACGAGACATCAATCAATGATAACAGTTCAGAGTGAAACTTACGAAATCCATTCAGAATTCACTTTCCAACAGCAAGGAATAATTCCATTCATATTCTGCTTATTATATTTCACTCAACGGACTTTCTTGTCCAGCTTATAAACAAGCAAGAATATACAGCTAGTCTACAAACAGTTTTGTGTAAAAACAAGCATTTCAGCTAGACCTGAACAAAAAATAAAGTACAGCTAGCTATGAAATCATGATTCATACCCTAATAGTAAAAATAATCATTTTATATTGAACTTTCAAAGTAAGAATTCCGTTTAAATTCAGTTTTAACGAAACAGAAGAGATCAGATGCTGCGAATGGAGTATAAATATAATTAAAAGCAGACGTATTTTATATATATATACTAAAAAAAAGTCAAACCAAACTTTATTCTCGGAATGGTTAAAAGTTCAAGAAGCATATTTTCTCCAAAAGAAGGAAGGGAAACCAATCACGGTCTTTATTTCCAAAAAAATATTAAAACATTTTGACCAGCAAAGGAAAAATGATGAAAGGAATTCCTTGTCCATAGAAAGGTTGAATTTAATGCCACGAAAACAATCGGAGAATTTAATTCACACAACAGTTCCTCTACATTATCCAGAACTTGTTTTTCCCCAATCTTTTCCTCTTACTGAACTCAGAAATACAATATTCACATAACAATACCTTTATCAATGAAAACCCGCATAGGGTATTAGATGCACAAGCAAGGTACAGTCAGAAACAGTCTCAAACAGCAAGCCAATTCCCATGTATTTCATTCATTTGCACAGAAATACTAAGCCATGATTGTTTTCACGACAACAGTTCGAACTAGAAGATCAAACCGCATCCATAAAACACAATAAAATCAACTTTCCATCACAGCAAGGAGAAAACATAGTTCATTAATAATTTCAGAAGAAGAACAATTACTTTCTTCAACTCCCAAGAATACCCAAGTTGTATTCATCCATCCATTTTTTTTTACAAAAGAAAAAGCACAAAGACTAAGAAATATTACTATCACTTCTATCGAACGAACCCATAATGCTCAATAAAACCCAATTACCATTTCTTTCCGAATTTAAAACAACAGAAGAAGAGGAACTCGTTTCCTTATTAATTTCTGAAAAGAAACAAGCTTAAAACAAACTCGCACAACATGCACAATTTCATTCAATATACCATTTGCACAAGAATTACCCAGTTCGAGTTCTTTCTCAACAGAAATTTCAACCCGAAAAATCTCATTCTCCTATTTCACAATGATGCGAAGAACCCAGAAAACAACATTCACATCGTTGGTACATTCACCAACTCAAATCCATACGGGTAATGGAAACAACTACTCAATACTATCACTACGAGATGCGCACAAAGCAAGAACATATTCATTTAACTTACCCATTCTACAAGAAATACCCAAGTCGCATACAGTAAAGAAAATGACTCAACCCAAAATCACCTCAATCATGACAAAGAAAATCGAATAAAAAAATCCCATCGAAGAGCAGGGTTGTTTTAATGAGATGATTAAGAAAAAAGCAAACAGTTTAAGGAGAAGGGATTAACATGCCTTGAAATTTTCCTTGAAGCTCGAAGAGAACCGCACCTACAGGAGTTGTTTCCTTCCACGACGACAGTAGTAAAGCTTCCCAAATAGTCACCTTCCTCTATAGGCTCAAAAATAGCCTTAGATTTCCCAAAGAAATAGAGATAACAATCAAACACAACTGGTTCGACAGAACCGTGAAAAACCAAATGCAGAGCAACTTCCAAAAACCCGAAAGAACACAATGACCAACAAAATTTCCTCCATACTCTTTCCAAGGCGGGATGGTCACGAAGACCAAGACAATTAATGCATTGAAGGCTCTTCCTTTTCCTTTTTCCTCACGCCACCGCCGACTCGGGTTGGCGAATTGCCAAATTCAAATTTTGCATGAAAACCAAGTTTGGTCTCATGACTAACTGAATGCCTCTAACTTTTCCCTGTTCCCGCCAAACTTGGCGCTGTCCACGCAAGGACCACATTCATTGCCCTATTAAATTTCCCACCATTCTCCCTTATCCTTTCCATCCACATGGGTCTGTGCGTCCCCTTCCTTAGGTTAGGATTAGTTTAGGATTTATAATAGTGTCCAAATCTAGGTCATCGCCTAGTTCATAGATTAATAGGATTTAGATCTATTTTCACCCTTATAATTTAAAAATCCATATAGGATAGTAGTTAGGGTATAAGGTAGACCTTAGGGGTAGATTAGGGTCTAATCCCCTAACACTTAATTAATCAATTTCCAATCAAGTCCTTTCGACTGACATCCAAATTCAACACTATGCAGGACGTTTCATCCCACGTTCCACATACCTGAGCCACCCACATCCAGGCCTTTTTCACCTTATGAGGTCTCGCGTTACAATAGTGTATGGTTCGAGAATCGAACCTTTTCCGTTGGCATCTACGTGCGGCCTATTCATACCGAAATCGGGTGCTTGCAACATTTATATCAACCTTGATCGATTAAAAGTTAATCGACAAAGCGATCACAAGAAGGCCACAGCATACCTTGGATCAATGGAATTGATTCAAGGTGTGCTGTCAATCAGCGAATAGAGTTCATCAAGCATACGAAAAATCTGTTGTCACATTAGCAACATACAAGCAATAATAATTGTTGTCCCAAGTAAACAAATTACAATATACAAGAGTCCAGATTAGCAACACATTCCTTTAAGATCAAAAATATATCTTAACATGTTTGTCTTCATTTCAGCAGTTACAACATTATGAAAAGTAATCACCATGATAACTTACAAAAATCAAGGCGTTACATTCCTCCCTTCTTAAAGAATCATTGTCCCGATGATCAAATTAACCAATTCAAGGAGTTTCTAGGACAAAGTTCAGTTATTGTCCTTCCATTCATAAGTTCATACCAAAAACATATTCACTCTTTAAAACAGTGTTTTAAGATAACTGTAAAATAGACCAATAATTGTCTAAATTTGGTAGAATTATCAGTTTTTTTTTTTTTTCAAATTTCAATTTCGATCAAACAAGTATGGAAAAGCAGATCTCATTTCTTCGAGATTTTCCCAAGTTGCACTTTCTTCGCTAAACTAGTCGCCATTTGGACCTTACATTGATTCACTTCGCGATTTCTTAAGTACAATCAAGTGGCGAGTTCCCAAAGACTCGAATGGGTTTAACCACGATTATTCCTGGGTCTTGGACCTGCAAGGAATTCCAATTCAGCACATGTGATAAATCTGTTACATATTTCTTAAGCAAAGAAATATGAAAAACATCATGCATTTGAGATAAAGCAGGAGGTAATGCTAGACGATAAGCTACAGGGTTGATTATTTCAACAATTTCAAAAGGTCCCACGTATCGTGGCGACAACTTGGCAGCCTTGCCAAAAGTTATTGAGCTCTTTTTCAGCTTCACCCGAAGAAAGACCTTCTCTCCCAGTTTATAATTCCTATCAACCCACTTTAAGTCTGCATAACTCTTTTGCCTATTGGCAGCCTCCTTTAGATGTTCCCGAATCATTTTGATTTGTTGTTCCATTTCCGTAAGGATTTCTAGCCCAATTACCTCTCTGTCCTCTACGCTATCCCAGCTGACAGGGGTTCTACATTTTCTTCCATACAATGCTTCAAAGGGCACCATTTTTAAAGAGGCATGGTATGTATTATTGTAGGCAAATTCAACCAGTGGAAGGTATTCCTCCCATTTATACTGCTGGTCCATGCAATACATCCTTAACATGTCCTCTAAAACTTGATTAACTCTCTCGGTCTGTCCATCCGTCTCGGATGATATGCAGAGCTGAAGTTTAATTTAGTTCCCAAGGCCGCATTAAGCGTTTGCCAAAACCTTGACGTCATCCTCGGATCTCTGTCCGATATGATTAATTCGGGTATTCCATGCAATCTGGAAATTTCATGTACAAATCTTCTTGCTAACACTGGTGCATCGTCTTTCAAATTACTAGCAATGAAGTGTGCCACTTTGGTTAATTTGTCAACGATAACCGAGGATAATATCATGCTTATTTCTTGACATATGCAATCCTTGAATGAAATCCATCGTTATCACTTGCCATTTGTCTTTGTGGAATCTTTGTGGGGATACAATAATCCAGGCGGGATGCATATGTTCCGCCTTAACACGCCGACATTCTAAGCAAAGTGTGTTACAAATTCCACCACATCCTTTTTCATTCCCTTCCATAAGTTTTCTTCGCTTAAGATCGCAAGCATTTTCGTAATGCCAAGTGTGTCCGTAAAAGGTGAATTATGAAATTCAGTTAACAATTTCCTTCTTAAGTCATTTGCTAAAGTTATATATACCCTATTTTCGAACCTCAGAATTCCTTCATTGTCGAAACGAAATCCTTTATACCTGATATCCTTTGGATCTGCAGCAAGTGTTGTTTTGACTTGCTAGAAATAAGGATCTGATTCCAAGGCATCTTTCACCTCATCCTTAAACTGAGTTCTTAACGTTATAAGAGCAGAGATATGTTTCCTTCGACTCAGAGCATCTGCCACTCTATTTTCCTTTCCTTTGATGTAGCTTATATCAAAATCATACTGAGACAGAAATTCTAACCATCTTCGCTGCCTTGCATTCAGATTTGGCTGAGTAAAAATATACTTCAACCCCAGATGGTCAGTTTTTAACTCAAAAGGTTTGCCTAAAAGGTAATGCCTCCACATTTGAAGTGCATGAACAATGGCAGCGAGCTCTAGGTCGTGTGGAGCATAATTCTATTCATGTAACTTAAGCTTTCTGCTTTCATAAGCTATGACATGGTTATTCTGTAACAGAATACCTCCAAGGCCTTCTCCCGATGCATCCGTTACAACCATAAAATTTCCATTTGGGTCTGGTACAGTTAAAATAGGTGCTGTAGTTAACTGTTCCTTTAAATTTTTAAAGGCAGATTCACATTTGTCCGTCCAGACAAATTTCTTATCCTTCTTTTGCAGTGAAGTGATTGGGGCAGCAATTTTTGAAAAGTCCTTAATGAACTTTTGATAATATCCTGCCAAGCCCATGAAGCTTCTCACTTCATGCACGTTCTTAGGCGCAGGCCACTCAGTTATAGCTGTGATCTTTGAAGGGTCTACAACTATTCCATTCTTTCTTATAACATGTCCCAAATAATGCACCTCTGCATCATAAAAGGAACATTTAGACAGTTTACCATACAACTTCCTCTTTCTTAAAACTTCCAGCACTATCCTTAAATGTTCTTGGTGCTCTTCGACATTTTTAGAGTATATAAGAATGTCATCTAAGAATACAAGCACAAACTTGTCTAAGTATTCTGAAAAATATTGTTCATCGATTCATGAAGGCGGCGGGGCATTGAGTCAACCCAAAAGGTAACATCGTGAATTCATAATGCCCGTACCTTGTTCTAAAAGTTGTTTTATGAATATCTTCTTCCTTTATTCTCAGCTGATGATACCCAGATCGAAGATCTATTTTTGAATAGACTGATGCTCCTTGCATCTGGTCAAACAGATCATCAATCCTAGGAAGTGGGTATCGATTCTTAATAGTTTCCTTGTTCAGCATTCTGTAATCAATGCACAGCCTCAATGTGCCATCCTTTTTCTTTACAAAAATTACCGGCACTCCCCATGGTGAGACGCTCGGTCTTATCAGCCCCTTAGTCAAAAGTTCCTGTAATTGAGCCTTTAGCTCTACCAACTCGAGGGTGGTCATTCTATATGGTGCCTTAGATATGGGTTCAGTTCCCGGCTTGATTTCTATTGCAAAGTCAAACTCTCGTTTGGGTGGAAGACCTGGCAATTCCTCCGGAAACACATCACTGAAACCCCTTAACAATGGATATCTTTCCATGAAATCATTATCTTCCTCAGCATTTTCTGTCATTTTTACTGCATACAAGGTGCAGCCTCTATTTTTAGCCCTTTTTAGTTGCATAGCTGTCAGTTTCCTAACTGCAACTTCATGTTTTACACCTTGAATGACTGCTGCTTTCTACAGGTCATCAAAACAACAAATTTGTTTTTCATAATAGTCGACCTTTGCCTTATGTTTAGCCAACCAGTTAACTCCAATAATGATATCATATGATCCTAAAGGAGTGACATACAAGTCAACTTCGGTGGAGAAACTGGGCAAGTCAAGAATTGCCCCAAAAAGGCACATTTCGACTGTATGGACAACATTATTCCCATAATGTCTTGTCCATGTCTTATCCATTCGTTTAGCATTTTTTTAATTTCATTGCAAGTTTAGTAGAAATAAAGCATTCAAGAGCTCTTAATCAAAAAGTATGACTACGGTGTGTACCGAATAACTTACCCGAAACTTCTATAGGCGTAACTTGCTTTTCAGCTTGTCTGCATTAGCCACGCAGCGTGTATCCTATGATGCTGATCACGATCATCCTTCTTCAAAGGAAGTGATTCGCGTAGTGTTCCTTTCTGCGGTTGAAGCATCCTCCAACCGGCGCTTTCCTAGGCTCAATTTGTTACCACTTTGAAGTTATCATTCTCGGCTTCCATAGGACTTTTGTCCATTGCCACTAACTTTTGTGAAGTTGTTTCGCACACTATTTACAGGTTTGTTCATTACAGATTTCTTGTTGTTATCTACAACAAAATTTTTTCCACACCAAACCTTTTCCAAGGCCCCCTTTTAGGTGAGAGAGATGAAGAAGAAGCGGGAATCTTCTTCCTTATCTCTTCCCTATGAGTAGAAATTGCTCTCAATTTCTGTTCCTGTCTAATTTCCTTTTCGACAACTCCTTCCATGGTGGTTGGGCCGTGGACATCCACTTCGCCACCAATGATGGGATTCAATCCCATTATGAACTTCCATATTCTGAACTTCTCGTCAGCTTGATACTGTGGTACATACTTAAGGAGTTTAGTAAACCCTTCCCAGTATTCTATCACCGTAAGCCTTCCTCATGACCGTTTTGAAATTCATCATTTTCCTATCAAAATAGAGTTGAGGCAGCCATCGTTGCCTAAAGTAACCCTTAAATTGATCCCAAGTTCACCTCTGATTCGACAATATTCAACTCAACCTTACGGTTTTCCCACCATGATGATGCTTCATGAGAAAGTTGATATGCTCCCCATATCGCTTTGGTCTCCTCGGAGAGAAGTTTCTTATTGCAAAGTATTTCTCCATTTCACCGAGCCAATTCTCGGCTTTGTCCCCAAGGGTTGTTCCATCAAACTTTGGAGGACTTATTCTCATTATGTCATTTGTAAGTTCATTGCTAATCTTTCCCTTTTATTTTCAGGATGATTAGGAGCATTCACATTACTATTATCAACACCTAGATTCCCTCCATTGGTATTGTCCATAGGAGGTGGCTGATCATTTATCACCTTCTTCTTCCTCCTCTTTATTTCCCATTGATTGTTGTTCTAACATAGTCAAACGATCTCTCGTATCTAGTAGGGCAAGGATTTCATCCAGCTTTTGAGCAAGAGTGCTTTTCCACCTAAGTAACGGGTTGTTTGCGCAGCATTCCCTCTTGTTCTGACAATTTTCTGTTCAATAAGAAAATGTAAACCTTATTAATATTGTGGACTCATTAGGTCCAAGAGCTGCAACCTTCAGCTCTGATACCAAGATGTAACATCCCCATTTTAAGATACTAGAACAAGGGAATTTTTTTATTTTTATACAACGTTCCTGTTATGAATTATATAATTCAAACACACGTTCAAGTTTTAATAATTGTTCTCTGTCCAAATAATGCAGTTTGGATCACACAATTTCCTTTTAAAACTAATGTTCTCTGTTCACATATTTGTAATATGGAACACACATTGATGTCATTCAATCATATAATGATTCCATATCTTCATTGTAAATGACTCGAAGAACTACCAATCTCCCATTTTATGGCTCGGAGTTTCAGTGATCTCTCATTTCATGACTTGGCAACTTACCGATCCTTTATGTTGATTCATGCATAGTATAATGTATATACAAGGTTCTCTTACTGTTTCCGGTTATCGAAGTGATCCATTTAAGAAGCCTATCTGAATATCTGTTACTGATATTCATCTGACATCCTGCATCTTAAACTAGGTGATTAGGACAATGCAACCAGCACTTGCGATACTTTGGCCAAAGATTTTCACATGCTTTGCATGATCATATTCCTGGATGTGATACACACCAATGGAATACGTCCTTCACCTCACTTAAATTGTTATCTAGAATGGTCTTTCCTGGTCTCTACCAGTCCTTCCAATTTAAGGTCAAACTCTAACTCCAACTAGCAATATGAACGAGTATAGGAAGTTACTCATGGTAACTAAAGATACGCAGACATATGGTGTCGTCCCTAGACAACTCCGTGTGTCTAGTTACCTTTAGTCCTCCAGAGTCACTCCGTATACGTGATCACATTCCTATCCCTGACCAAGAACTTAGTAAGAAACTTATGTAATCTTGATGATTTGATTCGGGAGGGCATTGTAATATGTCGGCTATAACATTGTGTCGTCATGAAGGCCATGCCTTCATGAAGACACCATGTTGATGGCGGCGTATGTCAATGTCCTACGGAATCCTCCCATCGAGAGTACACATCCATTTCAAGTGTGATTTGGTTATGATCTTAATATTTAATATCAACTTTCAAAGCAGCCATGCGATCCTTTATCATCGTTCTTGTTACGCTTTTTATGTAGCTAAGAGAGACTTAATCTGCCTTCTAGCTTACTACGCATCTCCTCCTCAGATCTTGAAGGGTTGCATTTCTCTACTTGATTCTTTTCTTAATCCTTGGATTAAGCAGCCCATTACCGATAGACTTAATAAGTTTAACCTCTTAAACTTAACAAAGTTTTCCACAACTGTAAACAAATTTAGAATTCCAGCTTATTAGACGTCATTTAAACGAGG
This sequence comes from Taxus wallichiana var. yunnanensis, assembly GCA_018340775.1. Classification (NCBI taxonomy): domain Eukaryota; kingdom Viridiplantae; phylum Streptophyta; class Pinopsida; order Cupressales; family Taxaceae; genus Taxus; species Taxus wallichiana. Next base: position 952,082,716 of record CM031242.1, read on the forward strand.
TCTAATTCTTAATGAATTTATTCATTTATTCTCCTTAACCTTACATAGTTAAGGTCTGTTAACCATGGATATGTTTTTCCCATATCCTTACTTTCTGAATTTAACATACGAGGCTATTAACTGAGTCCGAATACGAGGTTCGGTTGCTCCTAAGTTAAGCGATATTCCTAAGCTTTCAAGCTAATCCCAAATACCTTTCAATTAAGAGATCATGTTCCTCCTAAATCCTTTTTAATGTCAATTAAAAATTCATCTTAACCCAAGTATGAACTAATTGCACATTTTAACGTAAAAGTTGCATTTAGGAAAGAATAGATATAAGTTCTTTTAAATCCATTCATTGACATTTAAATAATTTTAAATCAAGGAATAATGTTATATTCCCAACTCAATCAACAATATCAAACTGATACATCATTAAAATATCACACTTGTATTTGTATTCATCCATCTGCTTTATAATCTATACATTTGCCGATCCAAAAGATCGGACTTTTTTATATTAAGCAACATTACAACACATAAGATAGAAGAATGTAATTTCTTCTTTTCTCAATTCCTCGTAGAGGAGTAATAGTTATCAATTACAATCATCTTGACCAATCGAAAGAAGTATCAGAAAAAAATCATGTCTTCGTTTTACTCAAGTTCCATCTGTAAAATTAGTTGCACGGGTTAGTTCATTGAACTGAGCATATTAAGCACTTGTCATTAAAATGAGGTGCTTTTAATTAACTGTCTCAATAAAAGAACCCTGCTTTTATGAAACGTTAATATGAACATCAATCCGAATTAAGTATCAAAAAGAATGATCAGCATAACAACTGAAACATCTAATTACCATCCCAATCAGTCAAAGGATTACTGTCCTTTTTCCCACATAATCATTACAAGACGCAATTTCCTTCAACAGTTCCAGATTACAACATCTGTAAAAACTAGGAATACAAGTATGTATACTGCTGTTATAACATAACTGCTATCAATTCCATTCCCTTACATTAGTAATAAATTCAAAGGATAAAATTTGACTGAAAATATAAACCAATTACTTTCCTTTCAGTTCATGCAACTCATTTGATTTCAAGCAATCAAGTACAGATGAGAAAAGTAAACAACAATAAAATATAAATGCTTAATCCCAAGCAATACAAAATTCGTTCCTTAACGATTATAGATTTCTAACTGTATAAGAGAAGAAATGATCGTTATTCCAAGTTATCCATCCACACTCCTTTTCCTTTCCTCATGACTGTACTGAAAGATTAAATCCAAACGAGACATCAATCAATGATAACATTTCATAGTGAAACTTACGAAATCCATTCGTAATTCACTTTCCAACAAAGAAGGAATAATTCCATTCATATTCTGTTTATTATATTTCACTCAACGGACTTTCTTGTCCAGATATAAACAAGCAAGAATATACAACTAGTCTATAAACAATGCTGCATCAAAACAAGCATTTCAGCTAGACCTGAACAATAATAAAGTACAGCTAGCTATGAAATCATGATTCATATCATAATAGTAAAAAGAGTCATTTTATATTGAACTTTCAAAGTAAGAATTCCGTTTCGATTCAGTTTTAACGAAACAACAAGAGTTCAGGCTGCGAATGGAGTATATATATAATTAAAACAAACGTATTTATATATATACTAAAAAAAAGTCAAACCCAGCTTAGTCTGGAATGGTTAAAATTTTAGCAGCATATTTTCATCATATTTTCTCCAAAAGAAGGAATGAAGAACCAGTCACGTTCTTTATTTCCAAAAGAAATATTAAAACGTTTTGACCAACAAAGGAAAAATGATGAAAGGAATTCCCTGTCCATGGAAAGATCGAATTCAATGCAATGAAAACAATCAGGAGAATTTAATTCACACAACAGTTCCTCTGCATTATCCAGAACTTGTTTTTCCCCAATCTTTTCCTCTTACTGAACTCAGAAATACAATATTCACATAACAATACCTTTATCAATGAAAACCCGCATAGGGTATTAGATGCACAAGCAAGGTACAGTCAGAACAGTCTCAAACAACAAGCCAATTCCCATGTATTTCATTCATTTGCACAGAAATACTAAGCCATGATCATTTTCACGACAACAGTTCGAACTAGAAGATCAAACCGCATCCATAAAACACAATAAAATCAACTTTCCATCACAGCAAGGAGAAAACATAGTTCATTTATAATTTCAGTAAGAAGAACAATTACTTTCTTCAACTCCCACGAATACCCAAGTCGTATTCATCCATCCATTTTTACAAAAGAAAAAGCACAACACTCAGAAATATTACTATCACTTCCATCAAACCGAACCCATAATGCTCAATAAAACCCAATTACCATTTCTTTCAAAATCTAAAATAGCAGAAAGAAGAGGAACTCGTTTCCTTAATAATTTCAGTAAGGAAACAATGTCAAAACAAACTCGCACAGTATGCACAATTTCATTCAATATACCATTTGCAAAGAATTACCCGATTCGAGTTCTTTCTCAATAGACATTTCAACCCGAAAAATATCATTCTCCTATTTCACAATGATGTGAAGAACCTAGAAAACAACATTCACATCATTGGTACATTCACCAACTCAAATCCATACGGGTAATGGAAACAACTACTCAATATTATCACTACTGGATGCGTACATAAAGAAGAACATATTCATTCAACTTACCCATTCTACAAGAAATACCCAAGTCACATACAGGAAAGAAAATGACTCAACCCAAAATCACCTCAATCATGACAGCAAAATCGAATAAACAAAATCCCATCAGAAGAGCAGGGTTGTTTTAATGAGACGATTAAGCAAAAGCAAGTAGTTTAAGGAGAAGGGATTAACATGCCTGAAATTTTCCTTGAAGCTCGAAGAGAACCGCACCTACAGGAGTTGTCTCCTTCCACGACGATAGTAGTAAAGCTTCCCAAATAGTCACCTTCCTCTACTGTGCTCAAAATAGCCTTAGATTTCCCAAAGAAATCAAGAGATAACAATCACACACAACTGGTTCGACAAAACCGTGAAGAAACCAAATGTAGAGCAACTTCAAAAACCCAAAAGAACACAATGACCAACAAAATTTCCCCATACTCTTTCCAAGGCAAAGGCTGGTCACGAAGACCAAGAAAATTAATGCATTCAAGGCACCGACTTTTCCTTTTTTCCTCACGCCACCACCGTCTCGGGTTGGCGAATTGTCAAATTCAAATTTGGCATGAAAACCAAGTTTGGTCTCATGACTAACTAAATGCCTCTAACTTTTCCCCCTGTTCTCCCGCCAAACTTGGCACCTGTCCACGCAAGGACCACATTCATTGCTCTATTAAATTTCCTACCATCCTCCCTTATCCTTTCCATCCACATGGGTCTGTGCATCCCCTTCCTTAGGTTAGGATTAGTTTAGGATTTTTAATAGTGTCCAAATCTAGTTCATAGGTTAATAGGATTTAGATCTATTTTCACCCTTATAGAATTTAAAAATCCACATAGGATAGTAGTTAGGGTATAAGGTAGAACTTAGGGGTAGATTAGGGTCTAATCCCCTAACACTTAATTAATCAATTTCCAATCAAGTCCTTCCGACTGACATCCAAATTCAGCACTATGCAGGACATTTCATCCCACGTTCCACATACCTGAGCCACCCGCATCCAGGCATTTATTGCCTTACGAGGTCTCGCGTTACAATAGTGTATGGTTCGAGAATCAAACCTTTTCCGTTGGCATCTACGTGTCAGCTATTCATACCTGAAATCATGTGCTGCAACATTTATATCAACCTTCAGTCTGATTAAAGAGTAAATCGACAAAATGATCACAAGAAGGCCACAACATACCTTGGATCAATGGAATTGATTCAAGGTGTGCTGTCAATCAGCAAATAGAGTTCATCAAGCATATGACAAATCTGTTGTCACATCAGCAGACATACAAGCAATAATAACTGCTGTCCCAAGTAAACAAATTACATCATACAAGGGTCCTGATTAGCAACACATTCCTTTAAGATCAAAAATATATCTTAACATGTTTATCTTCATTTCAGCAGTTACAACATTATGAAAAGTAATCACCATGATAACTTACAAAAATCAAGGCGTTACATTCCTCCCTTCTTAAGGAATTCCGATGTATCCTCCAACCTCGTAACTACTTCCCGAGTGTATGTGAAGATATCTTTGTACGTTCTATTTTTTTGGGTGATCCGATGCCACCGGGTCAAGAATTATAGGGAGGAATTCTGTTGTATCCTCCAACCTTTAACTACTTCCTAAAATTTTAAGGACTATCATGTCCTAAAAATCCGTTGATACAAGGTTCGTATACTTGTCTCGAACCCACTCGTTCTATGCAACCCACCATTCCATGGGTCGAAAGTGCATTGAACCAAACTGGTGTAAATGTGCTTAGTATGTAAGACCAAGGTATGCCCCCTATAGGGAAGCATGTGACATAGTTGATAGGAGAATGTAGCCCTAAAAGAGGACCAACCACATGTACTCTAAAAATTTTGCCTGCATGGGGAAGGGAATGCGCTTGGTAGAAACTAGGCGTACATAAATAAAGAGGCTCGCCAAAATAAGTTTTGTATGAACAAACGTGCATGTAGAAAGTAAATTCTAAAAAACCAACCAATATAGTAATTTAAACATGCAAGAAGACAAAGTAAGCCGCACCAAGTGGGCTATAAACATGGGACATCACTCACGATGTCACAAGAAACACAAGGCCATCATGGCTGCATACAAAAAAAGTGTGCACACCAAATAAAGGGCAAGGCCCGCATACAAAAATAAGCAATAATAGAAAATTTAACAAAAAGTATGGAAGAAAATAACCCTCATAATAACAGATGCTACGCATGAAGCTCCCTTTATCATGTTAGAAAGATAACTAGTATGTCAAAAGTGTGTATAACCAAGTAATGTAAAATGCTAAGTAAAAATGAAATAATATAACATGTGAGATATGAATGAGGATGCCCCTAATGATCATTGTAGGAAGGGTAGAAGGTGAACATATGTGTTGCATGTAAGAGACCGTATTTGCAATCACAACTAACCAATGGCATGAACGCATATGTGTGTATGGTATAGATAAATGACATACAAGAGATATAACTATCATGTGTAATAAAGTGACCATGAACAAGTACAAGTAAGAAAGAGTAAAAGCAACCATAATATGTAATATGTTGTGGATGGATGGAATGGAATGTGAGATGGGTGATAGGATCCGCATGCCCCCAAGTGAATGGAAATGTATGTAATGACATTAATTTGGTTCTCCCCCTCGTGATCAAGAATGAACCATAAACAAGAGTGCATCATTGGGAAATGGTCTAAGTGTGTTGTGTCTAATGCATGCTGCGATGAGTATGTATTCGTAGTGATGATGATATGTGGTATATAGAAGAGATGTGTGTGAACCTTATTGCCTAACCATATATCATGACAAAATGAATGTATGAGTGATGATTTATCCCTAAAGTGTGTATCACTACAAGATGAATAGTAGGGAATGGTTTGGTATCCTAAATCGTATACCACTACAAGATGAATAGAGTAAGTGACAGTTTATCCTATAGTGTGTGTCACTACAAGATGAATAAGCAAGGATTGGTGATGTATCCTAAACCATATACCTCTACAAATTGGATAGTATCGAGTTCTGATGTATCCTAAAGCGTATACCAATATAAAATCCATAGTAGGGAGTGGTGATGTAGCCTAAATCATATACCACTACAAGAAGAATAGTAGGGAGTGCTGATGTATCCTAAAGTGTATACCACTAAAAGATGATAGAGTAAGGAGTGGTGATGTAGCCTAAAGCATATAACACTACAAGATGATAGAGTAAGTGATGATTTAGCCTATAGCATGTGTCACTATCCTATAAATGTCGTATGGTGAAAGGTCAAATGATAAATGTGTGATGAATGTAAGGTCCATTTGATTTGTAAACCTCTGCAGTTGAGTATGGACCGAGGAACTAAAATGTGTCATAAGGTAGTGAGTGCAATGCATAGAAGATGATGTAGCATATGTAATGAAGATGATAAATGACCATGTGATGTGTATGTAGTGTATAGTATTGAATGCAATATGTGTAGTGTGCCTAAGAATGTATAGTATGTAGGATGTAATGCTAGGTGAGTATGATGAAGACTAGTATGATGGATGATGTATAAATGCAAAAATGTCAAAATAAATGTAGAAAGTATGGTGTATGACACGTAATGTGTGAATAGATGTGGTGTGTAATCCCTATAGTGCAAAGTGTGTAAGGTTCATGTGTAGTAAGCCCTCGACAAATCGAGTTTGAACCGAATAAAAAAGTGTTTCATCGGGTAAGGATGATGCTAAAGTATGAATAAGTATGTGTATGTGAGGATATTTATGTATGATAATGTGCTAAGATGAATTTGGGGCGATATATTAGATGTGGTTCCCCCAAGTATGTAAGTGATGAAAGTATAGTCAAAAGATGCTAAGTGGATCAATGTAAGGAGTAGTTTCCTTAACAAAAGTGATGGGATGCAGAGGTGATAGAGGAGTGTGACCATCCAATGGTTCATCATCATAGTAAGCTTCATTCGGGTCCCAATCATCAACATATGTAGGGTCTATAGTGGATGTTGGAATTATAAGTTTAACTTTAGGTGGTGATTTCTACATATGACTTAGTGATGTGGCAGATAATTTTAATGGAGGATTAGTGAGATCGTCCTTAAGAGGAGGTTTCTTATCTTGACTTGGTAATACAACTAACGACTTAGTAAGAGGACGTGATTTAGAGAATAATTTAATAAGTAATGACTTGTTGTGATGTTGTAGATGATGGAGTAGAAGGAGGTGGTGAACTAATTTCGAGAGGTTGTTGCTTATGTTGACTTGGTGATGTCATAGATGGTTTCTTAGGTGACTCTTGACTATCCAAAAAGGCACATCAGAAGTGGTATGGTGATGCTCATTAGATGTAGAAGGAATAGACTTAGGAGCCCATTGAGATGTAACATGATGTTGGGAAGTGAAAAAATAAACCTTTAACGTTCAATATGTTTAATGCTACGTTGAAATTCATAGCAATCATTTTCATTATGTTCATTGATTCAATAATATTTGTAATATGGAAGACCCTGATACTTTGTTAGCCGATAAGGAGGATAGTAATTAGTAGGAGAAAAAGTGATCAATTGATGACTAAGGAGTGCAATAAGAATGTCATGTTCCTTAGTATTATGCTCAAATATGAGAGGCACAAGTAATGGCATGACCTAAGGTTCAACTATGTGACATGTAGTGGACATAGATTGAGGAGAAGATATAAAGGAGAAAAAACATGAGCCTGAGAAGCATCCCTAAGTTGTTGGATTTTAGATTTGAGAGATGTGTTTATGGATTCCATAGCCGTAAATTTTTCTTGAAATAAATCATGTAGATCTTGAATTGAATCCAATAGGGGTTGATTAGATGGATAATCACTAGGGTCATTAAATAGACAAGTGAGCATAGGAATAATTTCGTATGGTAGTGTATTGTAATCAAAATACTTGGTGTCTAGGGATTTTTGCAAAACATCCTAACAATTGAGATATATCTAAAGTAAATCAGATAAAGAAACTAGAGCAACCTTATGATTCATGACGGAAGAAAGATGAGGATCCTAAGCATGAAATACATTGGGTTCACCAAAATGATTAACTAAAAATATGTGGAGTAATAATAGTTAATCTAATCTAGAACAACATGTAAATACAATAAATAAATGTAATAAGTAACTATGGAAAGTGACCCAAGCAACTAAGCTAATGTAAATAGAAACCCTAATATGCAAGAAGAGTAAGGAAGTGACTCAACTGATTAGAGGAGCTCACTGGACTGTGTCATAGAGGTGACTGGAAAAATAGGAAGCATGAATGACTATGTAAAGGCCCCAAAAAGGATGGATCTGAGATGTCTAGCTAGATTGGAGTGCTTAGAGAGGGATTGGGGTGCCTGTGGGTGCCTTGGTCTATAGTATGGGTGCCCTAGTCTATGGAGGAGGTCTAGAGCTAAATTTCATAGGTTTAGTAGGTTGTCGAAACCCTTGATGTTTATCCCATTAACTTCTCTACACTTATCTAGGTGTCGATGATAATCTAAGATGAAAGAAAGACTTGCTAGAGACCACAACAAGTATAAAAATATTTAAAAAAGAATAATGTAAATGAATAGGTTGGACTGACCTCATCCGCCATAATAGTGGACTTACTAATCGAGCATTGCACTACATTTAAGACCTAAATATAGTTCTAATGTGTGTGTGTGAATCATGTGCCCTAGGTTCTCTTGTACCATTCACACTTTGTGAAGTAGCGAGTAATAACTAGATGTAAAAATGTAGTAGAATGGTGGATGGAATAGAATATAATCCCCTCCTATGCTTGTGTGATGTAGATGAACCAACTTTGTCCCTTTTGATGGAGCTAAGTGAATGCAAATGATCTCCAAATGCCTTTGATGAATGCAACCCTAGGTGGATGATAGTAGTGACTAGTGCTTGGTCCCTCATTATGGTCTCATAACTTTATATTTATAGGGTTCTCTTGATCTAATTTCGTAATTAACCCCGAAATGGACAACCACCAAAAAGATAAGAAGCTAAAATGGCTAGAAAGTGCCCAAAAAGTGGTAGGAAAGTTCAAAAAGGATTGGGGGGCCCTGGTAGGACTAGGGCACCCATGGGCGCCCTATTACTAGCATGGGTGCCCCAATCAAAGCTAAAATAATGTGAAATGACAAAAGCTAATGGGCATGCGGGTGCAAGAGGTTGGGAATGATGAAAGAAAATAAAGTAAGATGTCCAAAATACGGGGGTTAATTAGTAATTTCTTCACTCAAAAACCTTCTAAATAGTAGTATGAGACCGAGACTAAATAGTATCTAAAGTGCATGATTTTGTGTCTACACCACTATCAAATCCTAAAAACTAATCATCGAGATCGATCTGGTACTTGGTTGCACTAAAGACACCACCTAGTGAAAATCCTAGAAATGTTGAGGTTACAGGATGAAATTTTCCTTCAGAGTCGAATAAAAGGTAATATTCTTCCCTATAAATTTTATTTTTGTTTGTACAGTGCGCATCAGCGGTACCAAAGGCCTTTTTGAATCTATTATGAAGGTCTATTAAATGTAATAAGAAAAGTATTAAAAAAATAAACATTATACTATTATAAATACTAAATAAAATATTTGCAACTGAAACAAAGATGCTAAACATTATAAATTACCTTACATGCTTGGAGATGTGACAATTTGACCTTGACACTAAGACCGAGTTTTATCTAGACCATCAAGATAGGAAGTTTCGAAAATAAAAATGTAGAAATATTAAAATACTTTACCACTTAGAGAACATATAGATTGTTTATGATTCCTTATAATAGCTTACTTACAAACAATAATATTTATACATGTAGAAAATTTTGGTGGGAAAGGTGGTGGTAGTGGTGGAACTATCAATCCCCTAGGTCTTTATGGTCGAGGAAATTGAAGCGGAGTCGATTCTGCTTTGAATATATATTAGAATCACCCGAGGCCTTTGGAAAGGCTTTACCCCGAGAAATAGCCTTCTTATGAGAATTTACAGCTATAATTATTCTCTACAGAAGATAACATTACTATTATTATTCCATTCAAAAATAATTAATCATTATAATGTTAAAATTAATTGTTACTGTTGTTCTTCAACTGAAAGAAAAATCAATAGAAATATGTCATTTATTTTTTATCGGAATTTGTCCATTCTACAATTGGTGGAAAGATTCTTGATAGAAAGCAAGTAGATAATTGGCACAAGAAAACACAGTCTTGGATTTATTAGATGTATTGATATTGAAAAGGGCATTATTGACATCTATTTTAATTCAATTGGACAAATATATCCACTAATCGAATGGTTGCACTACTAGTGTCCGCATATATACCGAACTGCCTAAAAAAGAATGGCCATAGATCTGGCTTGTAACACAATCCTTGATTGAAATAGTGATAGCATTGCATGAAATAAATTGTTTTTACCGCCTTATATAACAAGGCCTCTTTTGGAACGATTAACTACAGCTGAAACAAGATACAAGAAAATTTAGATGTTTGGGTAGTGAAGTAATATTAAGAAAATAAAAATTGAAAATAAAATTTAACTTACCATTGACCTATACAATGTAATGAGACTCCATTATTTTTGTCTTCATTAGTTAGGATAGCCTTTGTAGTCACGAGAATCTAGTTTTGAAAAGGTAATCCAGTTAATTGATGGATGTATGCGGGCTCCACGTGGAATGAAAATGTACAATCCATCAAGGGAATGGAAAAATTTCTGTCTTCCTGGTTGTAAGAATTGATCAGGTAATCAAGGATGGTAGTATCTATTTCAAATTAGGGCATGTTGACAAGCCCTGTGAATTGTGTTTTGTGCATCCATTCCTTAGGTGTGTCTTTGAGTTTCATTAGTGTCGTAATCGAGGGAACATGATATTTTTGTACTAGAATTTGGAGGAAGGAGTAACTGTGGAGCTATTCATTGTTGAAAGCTTTGGAAATTGGTGTTAAGTTATGGGAGAGGAAGGGGAAATACTATAGGTGCAAGTTAGTTTGGTATAAAAATGGAGAGAACGTTGTAGATTTGTAAACGTTTATGGCAAAAAGTAAAGAAATGAACCTTGTAGGGCTATATACATGGTTGGGGTTCATGGTACCAGACATGTGGTGACAAATGATAGGTGGAGATTTTTTAGGCAACACGTGTTTGGGGACTCGTGCTTATGTTCGATGATCCAATTGGTAGTAGATAGTCGGCCCTTATGGTCCTGTCTAACAGGAAAAAGGTTGGTAATATATTGGACCATCCAACAGGAAAAGGATAATCGTCCAATGTGACCCGTCCAATAGGAAAATTTTAGTCGTAATTGTTCCTATCCCGCATCTACTAGCAATGGAGGTACCCTATCCCACATATGTAACTGTTCCCTCACATGAATCCAACAAAGTATGCTATTGTCATAACCCCCATACCAAACACACCCTCACCTAATAAACCTCATCCCCAACCCTCATTACTTATTATACCCACCCTACCAATTACCCCTTACTAGACCAATCTATTCATGCCATTTATACCTATTACCCTATTTTCCTCTCATGAAACCTACCTTTACATCTCACGACATATCCTCACTTCTTACCCTTTCTCTCTATTGACCTATTTTCCCAAAAAGTCGACCGACACCGGTCATACATGACCATCATTAGTCACATGTAACAGGCGTCGGTCACCTACTAATTGACTGATGCTAGCCAAATACCACCAACTCCGGCAAACCCTTGACCGATGTCGATCACTATCACAATCTCGAATATGTTAAAACCCCTGCGTTTCCAAAAATTTTCAAATCTAACCTATACACCTACTCTACCCTACCCAAAGCTAACCTAACCCCTACCCATCCCTATCTACCCTACCTAGAACCTCCCCCTCCCTCATTGCATCAATTTTCACCACCAACTTCATTATCTTTTCCTACCTGAAAACCCATACCCACATCACATTTTTCTACTTTAAAAAGGAAGGATCGGGATAGACTCCTACCTCATCTTAGTGTCACCGGTGTGGTGGTATGGCTGGCCACTGAACCGGTGGCCCACCCGAACCTTCTCCTACCTCGGCCATGTCCAAATCACCAACACCAAGTACTCTTGAACTCAAATGAAATCCTCCACACCGATCTCGTGGACTCGTCTACTGTCTCGCCTAACCACCCTGATCTCTCCACCTCATCCGGTAATGTCCCTCGTACTTTCCTCTCGAAAAGGCACAAAAGGTTTCGTGCTCTGTCATTTTCCCAAAATTCAAAACACACAAATGAATCCATATTTTCTGATTTTTCTTTTAAATACCCATCCCGACCCGACCGATTTCAGTCCATTTCGTGCCCTAGTAAACCTGATAATGGTTAAACCTAGACCAATGTCGTTACCTACTAATTCACATATGGCCCATTTTTCCCCATTTTTGACCCAACTTAACCAACCCAAACATTTTTAACCTTACCCACCCTTATTGCACCCTACCTACAAGCCTACGATACTTATAATTATCCCTAATCGCATTTGGGGACTCGTTATTTTACCCATCCCTCGGCCCTACTTGGACCCCGAACATTGTTAGTGACCGTGAACCCATGTGCTCACTATACCTTGTGGCGTTTTCACTTGTATTGTTTGGCCTAATGACCTTATCTTGACCATTGTCATGTTTTTTATCCCGACCCAACCGTTGGTGTATCGAAACATAGCAAAACGTTCTCGTATGCGACCTGCATTGTACTTCCGCACCATATCATATACCTTGGATACCGGAACCACTTTGTATGCTAACTTGGTGAATGTTTTACATCTTTGTTATGGCTCTTGAATGAAAGCAAACATGTTAAGATATGTTTTGATCTTAAGAGAATGTGTTGCTAATTTGGATTCTTGCATACTATGATTTATTGCATGGGACAAATAACACCGTACTTGTGTGTTTGCTTTGATGTGACGACTGCATTGTCATATAATTGCTTGCTCTTCTGTTGATTGACAGCATACCCTGAATCAATTCCATTGATCCAAGTATGCTGAGGTCCTCTTGTGTTTTCTATGTAAATTCACACTTGAACTGGACTAGGATTATTATAAACGTGCAGCGCCTGATTACAGGTGTGAACAGCTAGCACGTAGATGCCAACGACAGGGGTTCGATTTTTGAACCCTGTACTGTCGAATTCGGGACCTTGTGGGGCGAGAAACGCCTGGACACGGGTGGCCTTGGCATGTAATCGGAGGGACGGAACGTCCTGCTCTGCGTTAACGTGGGTGTTAGTAAGGGGCTGGAAAGGAAGATGTTAGTGTTAGTGGTTAGTATGAATTAAAACCTAAACTAATCCTAAGTCCTAACATGCATCCTACATTACTAATCCTAAGTGGATTTTTTTTTTTTTTTTTAAAAAAAAGGGGAAAATAAAACCTAAGGCTAAACTAAGGCCTAGGTTGAACACTTTATGCAACCTAGACTAATCCTAATCTAAAAGGGCGCGCAGACCCTTGGAAGGAGAGGATAAGGATGGAGGGGAGTATTCATTGGCATTAATTGAAAAGTCCATACGTGGACAGCGCCAGTTTTGGCGGGGCAGGTAGGAGATGGAGGTATCCATTTGGAAGCTTGGCTAAGTTCATTTGCATGGAAAAATTTAAAATGGAGACTTGCCAACCCAAGTGGAGGTGGCGTAGAAAATAAGGAAAAAGGGCGAGCCTTTATTGCATTAATGGTTCTTGGTCCTCGCGACCAGCTCGCCTTGGGAAGAGTATGAGGGAATTTTGATTTTCATTTTTTGTTGATTCGAGCTTTTGCAAAGTTGCTCTGCATTTGGTTTCTTGGTCTGGTTCAGTCGAACCAGCTCTTGCATTTGACATTTTCTTGGAAGTTTTGAGGCTGTTGATCAGCCAAGAAGAAGGAAGAAAGTGCTGGGAATATTGTGTTGCCGTTGTGGAAGAAAAACGCGGCAAAACGAAGCTTTCTTCGAGTTCTGGAAAAGAGATAACAGGCATGTTAAGCCCTTCTCTTTAAAATCTTTGCTTGATTTAAATGTTTCATTAAAACAACCCTGCTCTTGGGTTGGGATTGCTTGATTGTTTTTGAGTTGATTTGGAAATGGATTTGTTGATTCTTGCCTTCTTTTTCTTGGAAAATGATAAGAAACGGCTTTGGTTGCTCGGCCTTGAATTGTGGTTGCTTAAATTTGGTTGGAATAGGAATTACCGTTGTGGTTGCTGACAGTGTTGTAGAAAGAAATAAACATTTTCTTCCTCTGTACATGTGGTATGGAATGGACAGGCTGTATAAACTATTCCTTATAGTGTAATCGTTCTCCTTGATGTTGTGCTTGGAACTGCTATTACCTGTGAAGAGAAAAATGGAATTACAGTCGTGTTTTGTTGCTATGATTTGGGTTTCCTTCCTTTCTTGCTGTCATTTTTGGAAATAACGGGGTACAGTCGTCCCCTTTGCTGTTGTGGTTAATCCGTCCTTGTAATTGATTGGTTGGAAACACTTCTTCGACGTGCGGGTTTGTTGACAGTATGGTGTATGAAATAGATGTTTTATAGGAACAAGACAAGCAGCAAGTAATTGTGTTTTATTGTTGTGTGATTGTCTTTGTCACATGAACTTTTGAGATAAAATGGTGAAGGCAGTGTGAACGGCTTGGCTTGTTTCTGTACTGAAGTTTCATTGAAGGAAATGAGATCTTTTGTTGCTGTATGCTGTTTGGAATTAAAAAGAATATCATTTCTTTTGAGCTTCATGGAATGGGTATTCACTGTTTAGAGTTTTATATCCCGAACCGGTAGACTGTATGGTTGTTTTCACCACTATGATAATGCTCTTGTCATATGGTCTTTCGTGATATGATGGTACAGGATGTATGAGAAGTTTAAGGTCGTTTTATACTGAAACTTCTTTTGAAAAGGAAATAATTTCTTTTCTCTCTCTGTTGTGTTGATTATTATGAATACAACATTGTTTTCTTTATAAGCACACGAATGGTCTTGGGAAAAGAAAGGATGACACGTTTGGCTGTTCATTTTCTTTCTTGCTTAAAAGGGATAAGATTTCTCTCTCCCCTTGCTATTTCGGATTATGAAGAAATGGTATCTTGTATTTTAAAGGAATGGACATTAAAATTTTATATGAATGTTCGTGAGAGTTGGAAAAAGGAATAGTTTTTCCTTCTGAACTCCTTAATGAAATATGACTCTTCTTACGGTGTAGATAAGATGGATTCGTTGTGTTTTCTTGATACTGTTCGGTCTTCTTAATCAGATTATTGACGCAATTATAAACTAGTTTTGTATTCTGTGCAATGAATGATTATAAATTCTTCTTGCTGTAACGAAGGTTGATCCCATTGCGTCTAGCAGTCGAAGTTTGACCTTCTGATATTATTTTGTTTTTACTATCTTGAGAATGCAAATGTGGCTGGAATGTTCATTCATTTGTAGCTTGTTGGATTGCAGCTGTACTGGCTATGTGAGATGCTTATCAATGAGAACGTTTACGCTGTTATCTGTCTGAGTTGAGTTGTCTTGCTTAGAAAAACGTGATTGAATGTTTTTACTTCATTCTGAAAACAATGATTGTTCTTAATGAAATAGTAGAGAATGAATTCTTCTTTTTTTTTTTTGCTATTTGGAACTCTGAAAGTAACATTGGAGTTTACTGTGCATATGGCTCGATCTTGCTGTAGGTAACAGCAATGTACAACTTGTTATTAAGAACTATATGCGTTCAGAGGTATAAAAGATTATATGAATATACATACTGTGTGGTTGCAAAATTGTTGTTGGTTAGCTATACAAAGGTAAGAAGTAGGGAATCTTCTAGTATATAGCAAATACCTAGTATACATATTGATATGGTTTGCTCCACGATAAATATAATGTCTTACTAACCTGTTTGGCATTCATATGAACTGGAAATAAATGAAATTATTCTTGCTGCGGAAAGTGAATTCCGAGTGGATTTTGTAAGTTTCACTCTGAACTGTTATTTTGATTTGTCTTTCATTTGGATTCCACTGTTAGGACAGTCATGTGGAAAGAAATAGAGATATGAATTAATGTTTTAGGAAAATGATCTTTCTTCTTTCGTTCGGTTAGGAACCTGGAATTCGTGAATGAAGAAAATTATAGTGCTTAGATGAGAGCTACTATATGCATTGCTGTTCGCTTTCTTGTTTGTACTTGAATGCCTTAAAATTAACATGCTTCATGAACGGAAAGGAAAGTAATGGATTTATATTCAGTTAGTTTCATCCTTTGCATTTGTTATTAATGAAAGGCGTGAAAAGGATAACTGTATGCTATATAGGCAGCAAGCTACTTGTATTCCTAACTTTACAAATATTGTAAATTGATACTTGCAATGATTATGTGGAAACGGACAGCAAATTCCCTTGGCGATTGTGATGATGTTTTGATAGTTCAGCTTGTTATGCTGATTTCTCTTTTGTGACTTTCTAGATTGATGTTTGTCGTTGTTTCATAAAAGCAGTGGTTCTTTTATCAAACAGCTTAGTCAAGCATCTTATTTTAAGGATAAGTGCTTAATGTGCTCAGTTCATTGAACTGACCCGTGCAATTCATTTTGCAGATGGAATTTGATTAGAATGAAGACTTGGCTGTTTTCTGATGCCTCTTGATTAAATGTAAATTAAATTGTAACTGTTGCTTTTATTCCTCCTTGAGGAATTGTGAAAGAAGAAAATATGTTCTTCTATCCATGAGTTGTATGGATGCTTTGTATAAACTATACCCAATCAGTTGGATTGGCAAATGTACAAATTATGACTTGAAATATTGAATACAGTTACAAGTGTGATATTTTCAATAATTATATCAGTTTGATATTGCTGTTTAAATTGGAAATATGGTGTTATTTCCTGATTTGGAATTGTTTCATTATCCTTGGATGGATGTTGAATTGAAACTGATATTTATTCTTACTTAAATACAACCTTTAAGTTGAACAATGCAATTAATTCATACTTGGGTAAAGATGAATTTTGAATTGACATTAAAAAGGATTAAGAAGAATATGATTTTATAATCAGAGGGTATTCAGGATTAGCTTAGGAGCTAAGGAATATCAATTTAAACTGGGAGTATTTGAACTTCGTTTTCAAACCTCATTAATGATCCCGTTTGATAAAATTCAGAATAAAGGTTATTGGATGCATATGTTCATAACTAATGATCCTTAACTATATAACGTTGAAGGGAAATAAATGAATTCATTTCTCAAGGATTAGACCTCGTTTGAATGACGTCTAATAAGTTAATATTCTGAAATAAGTTGCAGTTGGAAACATCTTGGTTAAGTTTAATAGGTTAAACTTATTATGTCCGTCGGTACGGACTGCTTAATCTAATGATTAAGAAATGAACCAAGTAAGGAAATGTAGCCCTTCGATACGAAGGAGACGATACATAACGAACTAATGGACAGTTTAGTCCCTCTTAGTTATATACAACTGCAACGGAAACGAGGATCAAGGGATCAGCGTGGATGCTGAAAATTGCTTAAACTAATAACTCGTAGCTAAGTCACTTGAGCAGGATGTGAATTCTCGATGGGAGGAATTCTGCAGGACATTGGCATACGCCAGCCACAAGCAAGGTGTCTTCATGAAGACGGGGTCTTCATGACGACACAATGTTGCAGCTGACATATAGCAATGCCCTCCCGAATTAAAACATTGAGAATACATAGGCTGAAAGTGTAGATCTTAGCTGGGGTGGAGTTAGGGTATGATTTGGTATACAGAGTGACTCCGGTATACTAAAGATAATCAGACACACGGAGTCGTGGGGTAACGACACCGTATGTCTGCGTATCTTTAGTTACCTGGAGTGCCTTCCTATACCCGCTCATATTACTGGCTGGAATCGAAAGTTTAAAACGGAACTTAAACGATGAGGACTGGTAGGAACCAGGAAAGACCATTCTAGATAACAGGTGAAGTGAAGTGAAGGACGTATTCCGTAGATGTGTATCACATTCAGGAATATGATCATGCAAAGCATGTGAAAATCTTTGGCCAAAGTATCGCAATTGCTGGTTGCGTTGTCCTTATCACTTAATTTAAGATGCAGGATGTCAGATGAATATCAGCAATGTATATTCGATAGGCTTCTTAAATGGATCACTTCGATAACCGGGGAAGGTTATGAGAACAAGTATATAAAATATACTATGCATAAACAAACATGAAGGATCGGTTGTTGCCGAGTCATGTACATGAAGGATCGGTTGTTGCCGAGTCATGAAATGAAGGATCGTTGAAACTCCGAGCCATGAAAATGGAAGATCGGCAGTTCATCGAGTCATTTACAGCAGCATATAGAATCTGTTATGAGATTGAATGGCATTGAATGTGTGTTCCATATTGTAAATATGTGAACAGGGAACATTCATTTTTAAAAGAAATTGTATGATCCAAACTGTGTGGTTTGGGCAGAGAACAATTATTAAATCTTGAACGTGTGTTTGAATTTTATAATTCATAACAGAGAACGTTATATAAAAAAAAAAAAAAAATTTCCTTGTTCTGGTGTTTTAAAATGGGGATGTTACATCTTGGTATCAGAGCTGAAGGTTGCAGCTCTTGGACCTAATGAGTCCACGTTATTAATAAAGTTTACATTTTCTTATTGAACAGAAAATGGTCAGGACAAGAGGGAATGCTGCGAATAACCCGTTGCAGGGTGGAGAAGCAGCAACTGCCCAAAAGCTGGATGAAATCCTTGCTGCCCTACTTGATACGAGGGATCGTTTGACTGTACTGGAACAGCAGTCAATGGGCAATGAAGAGGAGGGGAATGAAGCTGAAATAAATGATCAGCTGCCTCCTGTGGACAACATCAACGGAGGGAATCCGGGTGTTGATGATAATAACGTAATTGCTCCTAATCCCCCTGAAAACAAAAGGGCAAGATTAGCAGCTGAACTTACGAATGATATAAAGAGAATAAGTCCTCCAAAGTTTGATGGAACAACTCTTGGGGACGGAGCTGAGAACTGGCTCAGTGAAATGGAGAAATACTTTGCAATAAGAAACTTCTCCAAGAGACTAAAGCGATATGGGGAGCATATCAGCTTTCTCATGAAGCATCATCCTGGTGGGACAACCGTAAGGTTGAGCTGAATATTGTCGAATCAGACATAACTTGGGATCAATTTAAGGGTTATTTTAGGCAAAGATGGCTGCCTCAACTCTATTTTGATAGGAAAATGACTGAATTTCGTAATCGGTCGCAAGGAAGGTCGTGTCGGTGACGGAATACTGGGAAGGGTTTACTAAACTCCTTAAGTATGTGCCGCAGTACCAAGCTGACGAGAAGTTCAGAATACGGAAATTCATAATGGGACTGAATCCCATCATTGGTGGCGAAGTGGATGTCCACGGCCCAACCACCATGGATGGAGTTGTCGAAAAGGCAATCCGACAGAACAAAATTGAGAGCAATCTCGCTCACAGGAAGAGATAAGGAAGAAGATTCCCAATCCTTCTTCGTCTCTCGCACCAAAAAGGGGACCTTGGAAAAGGTTTGGTGTGAAAATAAAATTGTTGTAGATAACAACAAGAAACCCGTGATGAACAGACAGTAAATAGTGTGCGGAAACAGCCTTTCCAAAAGTTAATGGCATCGACGTAAGTCCTATGGAAGCCAGAACGATAACTTTAAGGCTGGTAATAAATTTGAACCTAGAAAAGGGCCAGCTGGAGGATGCTTCAACTGTGGAAAGGACCACTATGCGAATCACTGTCCTCTAAAGAAGGATGATCGCGACAAAGCAAAGATAGATACATGCCGCAGTTGTCAATGCATGTCAGTGAAAAGCAAGTGACGCCCATAGAAGTTACTGGTAAGCTATTCGGTAAACCTGTAGTTGTACTTTTTGATACTGGAGCTACAGAATGTTTTATTTCTACTGAACTTGCTATGAAATTAAAAAGAAAGGCTGCAAGAATGGATAAAACATGGACAGTGCATTATGGGAATAATGCTGTCCACACAGTTGAAATGTGCCTTTTTGGGGCAATTCTTGACCTGCCTGGGTTCTCCACCGAAGTTGACTTGTATGTCACTCCTCTAGGATCATATGATATCATTATTGGAGTTAACTGGTTGGCTGAACATAAGGCAAAGGTTGACTGTTATGAAAAACAAATCAGTTGCCTTGATGACCTGCAGAAAGCAGCAATCATTCAAGGTGTAAAACGGGAAGTTGCAGTTAGGAAACTGACGGCTATGCAACTAAAGAGGGCTAAAAACAGAGGCTGCACTTTGTATGCGGTAAAAATGACAGAAAATGAAATGGAAGATAATGATTTCATGGAAAAGTATCCATTGTTGAGGGATTTTCGTGATGTGTTTCCGGAGGAATGCCGGTCTTCCGCCCAAACGTGAGTTTGACTTCGCTATAGAGATCAAACCAGGAACGGAACCCATATCTAAGGCACCTTATAGAATGACTACCATTGAGCTGGTAGAACTGAAGGCTCAGTTACAAGAACTTCGACTAAGGGGCTGATCGACCGAGCGCCTCACCTGGGGAGCGCCGGTAATCTTTGTAAAGAAAAAGGATGGCACTCGAGGTCATGTGCATTGATTATGTAACGTGAATAAAGCAACCATTAAAAATCGATACCCACTTCCAAGAATCGATGATCTGCTTGATCGATGCGAGGAGCATCACTATTCAAAAATAGATCTCATGGTCGTGGTACCATCACGAGAGAATAAAGAGGAAGATATTCATAAAACAGCTTTTAGAACGAGGTATGGGCACTATGAGTTCACGGTGTTGCCTTTGGGACTGACTAATGCACCTGCCGCCTTCATGAATCTAATGAATAACATTTTTCAAGAATACTTAGACAAGTTTGTGCTTAGATTCTTAGATTTACATTCTTATATACTCTAAAATGTCGAAGAGCACCAAGAACATCTCAGGATAGTGCTGGAAATCTTAAGAAAGAGGAAGTTGTATGGCAAACTGTCCAAATGTTCCTTTTATAATGCAGAGGTGCATTATTTGGGACACGTTATAAGCAAAGACGGGATAGTCATGACCCTTCAAAGATCACGGCTATAATCGAGTGGCTCGCGCCAAGAACGTGCACGGCGAAGTAAGGAGCTTCATGGGCTTGGCTTTGGATATTATAGAAAGTTCGTTAAGGACTTTTCAAAAATTGCTGCCCCAATCACTTCGCTGCAGTAAGAAAGAAAAGAAATTTGTCCGGGACCGACAAATGTGAATCGCTTTAAAAAGTTAAAGGAGCAAGCTTAACTACAAAGACCTATTTTGACTGCACTCGATCCAAATGGAGATTTTATGGTTGTAATGGACGCCTCGTGAGAAGGCCTTGGGGGTATTTTGTTACAGAATAACCATGTTATCGCTTATGAAAGCAGAAAGCTTAAGTTACATGAACAGAACTATGCTCCACACGATCTTGAGCTCGCTGCCATAGTACATGCGCTTCAAATATGGAGGCATTACCTTCTTGGCAAGCCCTTTGAATTAAAAACAGACCATCTGGGGCTGAAGTATATTTTTACTCAGCCAAATCTGAATGCAAGGCAACGAAGATGGTTAGAATTTCTGTCTCAATATGATTTTGATATAAGCTACATTAAGGGCAAGGAAAATAGAGTAGCAGATGCTCTGAGTCGAAGGAAGCATATCTCTGCTCTTATAACGTTAAGAACTCAGTTTAAGAATGAGGTAAAAGATGCCTTAGAATCGATTCCTATTTTCAAAGCAAGTCAAATCAGCACTCATTGCATCCAGACAGATGTAGGTATAAGGGATTTCGTTTTGATAACGAAGGAGTTCTGAGGTTCGAAGACAGGGTATATGTACCTGTGGCAAATGACTTAAGAGGGAAATTGCTCACTGAATTCCATAATTCACCTTTTTCTGGACACCCTGGCATCACAAAAATGCTTGCTGATCTTAAGCAGCAATATTTTTGGAAGGGAATGAAAAAGGATGTGGTAGAGTTTGTAACACACTGCTTGGAATGTCAGCGTGTTAAAGCGGAACATATGCACCCTTCTGGATTATTGTATCCCCACAGCATTCCGCAGTATAAGTGGCAAGTGATAACGATGGATTTCGTTCAAGGATTGCCTATGTCAAGAAATAAACATGACATTATCCTGGTTGTAGTCGACAAATTGACCAAAGTGGCACACTTCATTGCTGGTAATTTGAAGGACGATGCACCAGTTTTAGCAAGAAGATTTGTGCATGAAATCTTCAGGTTGCATGGAATACCGGAATTAATCATATCGGACAGAGATCCGAGGATGACATCAAGGTTTTGGCAAACGCTTAATGCAGCCTTGGGAACTAAATTAAACTTCAGTTCTGCATATCATCCAGAAACGGATGGACAGACTGAGAGAGTTAATCAAGTTTTAGAGGACATGCTGAGGATGTATTGCATGGACCAGCAAAGATAAATGGGAGGAATACCTCCCGCCGGTAGAATTTGCTTACAATAACACCTATCATGCCTCTTTAAAAATGGCGCCTTTGAAGCATTGTATGGAAGAAAATGCGTAACCCCCGTCACCGGGACGGCGTTGAGGACAGAGAGGTAATTGGGCCGTAAATCCTTATGGAAATGGAACAGCAAATCAAAATGATTCGGGAACATCTAAAGGAGGCTGCTAATAGCGTAAGAGCTATGCAGACTTAAAGCGGGTCGACAAGCATTATAAACTTGGAGAGAAGGTCTTTCTTCGGGTGAAGCCGAAAAGAGCTCCATAACTTTGGCAAGGTCGCTAAGTTGTCACCACGTTACGTGGGACCTTTTGAAATTATTGAAATAATCAACCCCGTAGCTTATCGTCTAGCATTACCTCCGCTTTGTCTCAAATGCATGATGTTTTTCATATTTCTTTACTTAAGAAATACGTGATGATTTATCACATGTGCTAAATGGAATTCCTCGCAGTCCAAGACCCGTGAATAATCGTGGTTAAGCCCATTCGAGTGTTGGGAACTCGCCAGTTGTACTTGAGAAATCGCGAAGTGAACCAATGTAAGGTCCAGTGGGACCAGTTCAGCGAAGAAAGTGCAACTTGGGAGAATCTCGAAGAAATGAGATCTACTTTTCCACATCTGTTTAACTGAATATGAAATTCAGAGAACTGAAAATTTTACCAAATTTAGACAATTATTAGTCTATTGTACAGTTGTCTTAAAACGTTGTTTTTAAGAGAGAATCTGTTTTTGGTATGAACTTATGAATGAAAGGACAATAACTGAATTTTGTCCTATGAACTCCTTGATTTGTAAATCTGATCATCGGGACGATGATTCTTTAAGGAGGGAAGAATGTAACACTCTGATTTTGTATGCTAACTTGGTGAATGTTTTACATACTGTTATAGGTTTTGGAATGAAAGCAAACATGTTAAGATATGTTTTGATCTTAAGAGAATGTGTTGCTAATTTGGATTCTTGCATACTATGATTTATTGCATGGGACAGCGAACACTGTACTTGTGTGTTTGCTGATGTGACGACAGATTGTCGTATAATTGCTTGCTCTTGTGCTGATTGACAGCATACCCTGAATCAATTCCATTGATCCAAGTATGCTGAGGTCCTCTTGTGTTTTCTATGTAAATTCACACTTGAACTGGACTAGGATTATTATAAACGTGCAGCGCCTGATTACAGGTGTGAACAGCTAGCACGTAGATGCCAACGACAGGGGTTCGATTTTTGAACCCTGTACTGTCGAATTCGGGACCTTGTGGGGCGAGAAACGCCTGGACACGGGTGGCCTTGGCATGTAATCGGAGGGACGGAACGTCCCGCTCGCGTTAACGTGGGTGTTAGTAAGGGGTGGAAAGGAAGATGTTAGTGTTAGTGGTTAGTGTGGATTAAACCTAAACTAATCCTAAGTCCTAACATGCATCCTACATTATTAATCCTAAATGGATTTTTAATTAAAAAAAAAGGGGAAAATAAAAACCTAAGACTAAACTAAGGCCTAGGTTGAACACTTTATGCAACCTAGACTAATCCTAATCTAAAAGGGCGCATGCAGACCCTGGAAGGAGAGGATAAGGATGGAGGGGAGTATTCATGGCATTAATTGAAAAGTCCATACGTGGACAGCGCGCCAGCTGGGCGGGCAGTAGGAGATGGAGGTATCCATTTGGAAGCTTGGCTAAGTTCATTTGCATGGAAAAATTTAAAATTGGAGACTTGCCAACCCAAGTGGCGGTGGCGTGGAAAATAAGGAGAAAGGCAAGCCTTTATTGCATTAATGGTTTTTGGTCCTCGCGACCAGCTTGCCTTGGAAGCAGCGTGAGGAAATTTTGATTCTCATTTTTGTTGATTCGAGCTTTTTGCAAAATTGCTCTGCATTTGGTTTCTTGGTTTGGTTTAGTCGAACCAGCTCTTGCATTTGACATTTTCTTGGAAGTTTTGAGGCTGTTGATCAGCCAGAAGAAGGAAGAAAGTGCTGGGAATATTGTGTTGCCGTTGTGGAAGAAAAAAACGCGCAAAACGAAGCTTTCTTCGAGAGTTCGAAAAGAGATAACAGCATGTTAAGCCCTTCTCTTTAAAATCTTTGCTTGATTTAAATGTTTCATTAAAACAACCCCGCTTCTTGGGTTGGGATTGCTTGATTGTTTTTGAGTTGATTTGGAAATGGATTTGTTGATTCTTGCCTTCTTTTTCTTGGAAAATGATAAGAAACGGCTTTGGTTGTTTCGGCCTTGAATTGTGGTTGCTTAAATTTGGTTGGAATAGGAATTACCGTTGTGGTTGCTAACAATGTTGTAGAAAGAAATAAACATTTTCTTCCTCTGTACATGTGGTATGGAATGGACAGGCTGTATAAACTATTCCTTATAGTGTAATCGTTCTCCTTGATGTTGCGCTTGAACGCTATTACTACCGTGAAGAGAAAATGGAATTACAGTCGTGTTTTATTGCTATGATTTGGGTTTCCTTCCTTTCTTGCTGTCATTTTTGGAAATAACGGGGTACAGTCGTCCCCTTTGCTGTTGTGGTTAATCCGTCCTTGTAATTGATTGGTTGGAAACACTTCTTCGACGTGCGGGTTTGTTGACAGTATGGTGTATGAAATAGATGTTTTATAAGAACAGTACAGGCAGTGCGAATTGTTTTATTGTTGTGTGATTGTCTTTGTCACATGAATTTTTGAGATAAAATGTTGAAGGCAGTGTGAACGGCTTGACTTGTTTGCATCAAGTTTCATCAAGGAAATGAGATCTTTTGTTGCTGTATGCTGTTTGGAATTAAAAAGAATATCATTTCTTTTGAGCTTCATGGAATGGGTATTCACTGTTTAGAGTTTTATATCCGAACCGGTAGACTGTATGGTTGTTTTCACCACTGTGATAATGCTCTTGTCATATGGTCTTTCGTGATATGATGGTACATGGGATGTATGAGAAGTTTAAGGTCGCTTTTTATACTCGAAACTTCTTTTGAAAAGGAAATAATTTTTTTCTCTCTCATTGTGTTGATTATTATGAATACAACATTGTTTTCTTTATAAGCACACGAATGGTCTTGGGAAAAGAAAGGATGACACGTTTGGCTGTTCATTTTCTTTCTTGCTTAAAAGGGATAAGATTTCTCTCTCCCCTTGCTATTTCGGATTATGAAGAAATGGTATCTTGTATTTTAAAGGAATGGACATTAAAATTTTATATGAATGTTCGTGAGAGTTGGAAAAAGGAATAGTTTTTCCTTCTGAACTCCTTAATGAAATATGACTCTTCTTACGGTGTAGATAAGATGGATTCGTTGTGTTTTCTTGATACTGTTCGGTCTTCTTAATCAGATTATTGACGCAATTATAAACTAGTTTTGTATTCTGTGCAATGAATGATTATAAATTCTTCTTGCTGTAACGAAGGTTGATCCTATCAAGGCCTAAAGCGTCAAGTTTGACCTTCTGATATTATTTTGTTTTTACTATCTTGAGAATGCAAATGTGGCTGGAATGTTCATTGCTGTAGCTTGTTGGATTGCAGCTGTACTGGCTATGTGAGATGCTTATCAATGAGAACGTTTTACGCTGTTATCTGTCTGAGTTGAGTTGTCTTGCTTAGAAAAACGTGATTGAATGTTTTTACTTCATTCCGAAGACAATGATTGTTCTTAATGAAATAATAGAGAATGAATTCTTCTTTTTTTTTTTTTTGATATTTGGAACTCTGAAAGTAACATCGGAGTTTACTGTGCATATGCCTCGATCTTGCTGTAGGTAACAGCAATGTACAACTTGTCGTTAAGAACTATATGTGTTCAGAGGTATAAAAGATTATATGAATATACATACTCATGTGGTTGCAAAATTGTTGTTGGTTAGCTATACAGTGTAAGAAGTAGGGAATCTTCTAGTATAGCAAATACCTAATATACATATTGATATGGTTTGCTCCACGATAAATATAATGTCTTACTAACCTGTTTGGCATTCATATGAACTGGAAATAAATGAAATTATTCTTGCTGCCAGAAAGTGAATTCCGAGTGGATTTTGTAAGTTTCACTCTGAACTGTTATTTTGATTTGTCTTTCGTTTGGATTCCACTGTTAGGACAGTCATGTGGAAAGAAATAGAGATATGAATTAATGTTTTAGGAAAATGATCTTTCTTCTTTCGTTCGGTTAGGAACCTGGAATTCGTGAATGAAGAAAATTATAGTGCTTAGATGAGAGCTACTATATGCATTGCTGTTCGCTTTCTTGTTTGTACTTGAATGCCTTAAAATTAACATGCTTCATGAACGGAAAGGAAAGTAATGGATTTATATTCAGTTAGTTTCATCCTTTGCATTTGTTATTAATGAAAGGCGTGGAAAAGATAACTGTATGCTATATAGGCAGCAAGCTACTTGTATTCCTAACTTTACAAATTTTGTAAATTGATACTTGCAATGATTATGTGGAAACGGGACAGCAGTCCCTTGGCTGGTTGTGATGATATTTTGATAGTTTAGTGGTTATGCTGATCTCTCTTTTGTGCTTTTCGAGATTGATGTTTTGTTGTTGTTTCATAAAAGCAGGGTTCTTTTATTGAAACAGTTAGTTGAAGCATCTTATTTTAAGGATAAGTGCTTAATGTGCTCAGTTCATTGAACTGACCCGTGCAATTCATTTTGCAGATGGAATTTGATTAGAATGAAGACTTGGCTGTTTTCTGATGCCTCTTGATTAAATGTAAATTAAATTGTAACTGTTGCTTTTATTCCTCCTTGAGGAATTGTGAAAGAAGAAAATATGTTCTTCTGTCCATGAGTTGTATGGATGCTTTGTATAAACTATACCCAATCAGTTGGATTGGCAAATGTACAAATTATGACTTGAAATATTGAATACAGTTACAAGTGTGATATTTTCAATAATTATATCAGTTTGATATTGCTGTTTAAATTGGAAATATGGTGTTATTTCCTGATTTGGAATTGTTTCATTATCCTTGGATGGATGTTGAATTGAAACTGATATTTATTCTTACTTAAATACAACCTTTAAGTTGAACAATGCAATTAATTCATACTTGGGTAAAGATGAATTTTGAATTGACATTAAAAAGGATTAAGAAGAATATGATTTTATAATCAGAGGGTATTCAGGATTAGCTTAGGAGCTAAGGAATATCAATTTAAACTGGGAGTATTTGAACTTCGTTTTCGAACCTCATTAATGATCCCGTTTGATAAAATTCAGAATAAAGGTTATTGGATGCATATGTTCATAACTAATGATCCTTAACTATATAACGTTGAAGGGAAATAAATGAATTCATTTCTCAAGGATTAGACCTCGTTTGAATGACGTCTAATAAGTTAATATTCTGAAATAAGTTGCAGTTGGAAACATCTTGGTTAAGTTAATAGGTTAAACTTATTATGTCCGTTTAATGACGGATCGCTTAATCTAATGATTAAGAAATGGACCAAGTAAGGAAATGTAACCCTTCGGTACGAAGGAGACGATACATAACGAACTAAAGGACAGTTTAGTCCTTCTTAGTTATATACAACTGCAACGGAAACGAGGATCAAGGGATCAGCGTGGATGCTGAAAATTGCTTAAACTATTAACTCGTGGCTAAGTCACTTGAGCAGGATGTGAATTCTCGATGGGAGGATTTCGCAGACATTGGCATACGCCGCCATAAAGAAGGTGTCTTCATGAAGACGGGGTCTTCATGACGACACAATGTTGCAAATTTGACATATAGCAATGCCCTCCCGAATTAAAACATTGAGAATACATAGGCTGAAAGTGTAGATTTTAGCTGGGGTGGAGTTAGGGTATGATTTGGTATACAGAGTGACTCCGGTATACTAAAGATAATCAGACACACGGAGTCGTGGGGTAACGACACCGTATGTCTGCGTATCTTTAGTTACCTGGAGTGCCTTCCTATACCCGCTCATATTACTGGCTGGAATCGAAAGTTTAAAACGGAACTTAAACGATGAGGACTGGTAGGAACCAGGAAAGACCATTCTAGATAACAGGTGAAGTGAAGTGAAGGACGTATTCCGTAGATGTGTATCACATTCAGGAATATGATCATGCAAAGCATGTGAAAATCTTTGGCCAAAGTATCGCAATTGCTGGTTGCGTTGTCCTTATCACTTAATTTAAGATGCAGGATGTCAGATGAATATCAAGAATGTATATTCGATAGGCTTCTTAAATGGATCACTTGATAATAACCGGGAAGGTTATGAGAACAAGTATATAAAATATACTATGCATAAACAAACATGAAGGATCGGTTGTTGCCGAGTCATGTACATGAAGGATCGGTTGTTGCCGAGTCATGAAATGAAGGATCGTTGAAACTCCGAGCCATGAAAATGGAAGATCGGCAGTTCATCGAGTCATTTACAGCAGCATATAGAATCTGTTATGAGATTGAATGGCATTGAATGTGTGTTCCATATTGTAAATATGTGAACAGGGAACATTCGTTTTTAAAAGAAATTGTATGATCCAAACTGTGTGGTTTGGGCAGAGAACAATTATTAAATCTTGAACGTGTGTTTGAATTTTATAATTCATAACAGAGAACGTTATATAAAAAAAAAAAAATTTCCCTTGTTCTGGTGTTTTAAAATGGGATTCTTAACATATTTCCATAACTAACTAAGAGTTAGTCCCACTTACCTTAATGAGCTAAGACTTAGTTCAACCCTATAAATTAATGCCTATTATCCCTCTAACCATATTCTTGCATAGAAAAAGGCAACTCGGCTTTTATTCGTGAGAATAGATAGATCTGGAAAAAATGATGGCTATGATTTGCTATTCTTAGTAAACCTAGAGAATCTCGCCTTAATATACGCGGTCACCCCAAAACTGAAATTGGTAAACATGGAACCATCGTTGGTTACCATTTATTCTCTTTCGTAACTTTGTTTTGAGGGTTGGTAGATTTCGAGATCAAGGAGAAGAGTGAAGATTTGCATGTAAAGCGGAATGAGAGTATTTTCATACATCCAGTGTCCATAGCCATCACGGAGATAGATTTAGAGGTATTGCACTCACGGTAACGTTCTGAGAAGCATTGCCATAAAGACAAAACACCATTCCTCCAATCAACCGTCACCTCCATCTAGCCATTGAACTTGCACCAAAGTAAGTATTTTGTTGACCAACATTCATCTATTTTCATTTTAATAGGCTCTATTACCCTCGCTATCATTTCTACTTGCACTCTCATTCTCTCACAATTTATCTTCATGTAAGCTTGATGATTCCTTTACCCACACCATTAAATCACCCAATATTTGACTGTTAAACACCTCTCGAGTACCCCTAAGGTCTCCATAAACCTCTCCATTTTTGTTTAGCTTCGATCTATCCTTACAACTAGATTTCAATAAGTTTCTTTCACTGATCAGACCGACGCCGATTATCAATGACTGCCGTCGGTCCATCTTGAACCATCATCGGTTATACCAAACTGACATCGGTCTCTGTGTTTTATACCTTTGCTAATAACAGAACCAACATACCTTCTACCAAGCAACGTAAACAACCCATAATTTAACCTTGACCAATTCCAAAGACTCTCGACAATTACCTACTCTTCAAATCTAGCCATAGCCTAGCTTTCCTCATTAGTTAGATTTGCTTATCAGACTTGAATGAGATACCTAAATCATATCAACTATAGTAGGACTCTTTTTATTTCTCACATTAAATTGTTTTAAACGGTGGATTTGACAGCCATCTGGAAGTATCACACTTCCTAGATCTAACATACGCTAAGCAACCCACGGTCATATATCATTTAACTCTTCATTGGTGGTCTTGTTTTCTATTTCAGGTAGTTCCTCCTAGCCAAAAGGAATCTCTCACCGTCAAGTATTGAATTGAGAAGTCGAACGTGCGCAACAACCTTCAACAGACTAGCATAAACAGTATTCCTCCTCACCCATTATCCTTATCTGTTTCATCACATCGGAAACGTAAAGAAAATGGTGAAACACATAGTAAAACCATGTATGATTCGTTAATTATTTATATGGAGATAACTTCCTTGAAAACTATCTTATCTAGTATATTTTCTTTAATATTTCATTTAAGTGGTGGTTACCTCTTACACCCTTTTAAATAATAAGAATGGATGTCAAAAGATGAAAACATGTAAATAATTGCATATAGATAGTAGATGTGAACTATTAATAATTTACCAAAATGAAAAATATCCGTTACCACTATAACTCCGTCATTTTTCCCACATAAATCTCTCGAGAAACCCGATAGCAAATAGGGAAAAATATGGAATAATTTTTTTGAAACGTTATAAGGCCTTAGTTAGGATTTTAATTAAATTTGGATTGTAAAATTTTAAACTATTATAAGGTAGTCCGGACAAAAAAATAATGAGTTACTATTGACCCAACCCTATTAAAAATTATTGATTCAATTTTCCTTATTAAGTTCCAATACTTAAATCAAATATTAAACCAGTTTACTCTTTTTTATTTTACCCCAAAGGTCTTATTAACTCTATTTATTTAATGGCCCCAAATTAAATTCAAACTCTTATTAGGTAATCTTAATAATCTTCTAGTTTAAAATAAATAATATTAATGGGTTTAATACTCAAAGTGTCAAGGGTACACAACATGGTTTAACCCCTTAGGCCCCATTTAATATTACACACTCATCTTTTTATTTAAAACATTCCCACTTAAATACCCCATCACTTAAGTGATGTAGGGTTCATCCTACACCCTTAGATCTAATCTTTCTCAGCCCTTAGATTTAGGTTTGGAAAAAGCAACCCTAGATATCCTTATGGGTTCTCATATATTCATTTTCTAACACTAATATCTCATTTATCTTGTTTTGTTTTGCAGGTTAAGGAAGGAGGAGAAGAAAATGAAGCCATGGAGGCCATTAGAGAGGATTGGAAGCTTTTCTTGATTAAACTTTGTGCTTAAGACATGGATCTATTCATTTCCCCTTTGTGGGTATTATTTTCTCTTTTGTATTTGTTTATTAAAAGTATTTTACTTGTAGGTTCAATGTGTATACTTTGTGTGTATACCCATTTGGGTAAAAACTAGAAACCCCATATATTTATTCTCACTTTCTCCATTATTCCCTCTATCTCAAGTCCTTTCCCTCTCACTATAAGTGTCTTTGACATCACCCCCTTTAAATTTGGCACTATTACCCTTGACCTTCTTGTCAATCTTAAGATGTTTCCCACTACATTTCATATGATGGATATATCTACATTACAATCTCCTTTTAGGCCATATTTGGTTACATGCTATATAGGTTATACAATCCATGGTGCATCAAAGCACTTCAAATTCATACATAACAACTATGAAAATATAGTGATTGTTGATCAATATTCTTTCAAACATTGTAAAGTTGATAATTCTACTTCTCAAATACCTATTATTATTGATCCGCAACAACCTATCCTAGAAACAAATCGTCCTACACCTATGTTGTCGTAGACCCTAGTTACAACTATGATACTACCATGCCTCCATCACTAATACTAGAACAACCCGCAACTCTAACTACTATAACTTGTTTTGCTAACATCACTAGTGTGAAGTATGGTCTAAGGACCATTTTAAAACTTAAATGGTCATTCTGAGATCGTGCAAATTTAAATCATATTTCTCTAATGCCTTATATCTTTCAACCGACTTTTTTTTTTTGTGGCTCCAAATTTGTGGCTTCAATTCAAATTTTAAAGTATTGTGTGTCTCCTCAAGTAGTGTTTCATGGCTCTTGATATACTTGCATGAATTCTTTAGTTCTACATGGCATTGGCCAACCCCATGCTTACAAGACTCGACTTCCACAACATGCACAAAGAATAAAAAATTGCACATACTTCACAATAGAACAGACATTGCACAATATTATTGTATACTACTCTAACATAATTAAATGGACTTGCACACCCTACATAATGAAATATATTACTCAACCACCACCAACAATGTACTTCCCTTAAGCAAGCACGCTCGCTAACAACACAAAATGTAAACAATCGACTTAGCCTATTTAAATTATTTTTGGTTTTAATATAGGATTTTCCATGAAACTCGGATGCTTCTACATCACCAAATAAGTGAATAACTTCAAATACACCCCTATCAAAAAAACTATAATTGAATTATTTTATTTAGAGTAAAATGAAAATATAAAAATAATGCTTTTTCAAATCGTAATGGCTAAGTTCCTTAATCCATTATGTAAAAAAGAAATCTACAAATAAACTTAGATTAAATCATGTGTGTATGTACATAACAATGAAATTGTGAAGAAACCCTAATGAGAAATAGCTATATATATAGTGTTATCTGTAAACCCCAACCAAGTTCACATATTCCATTATACTAGTGCACTACAAACCAACAATTGCATGTGTATAATGCAATGTGAACGCCGAAGTGTATATGTTATTTGTTTTAGAGGGATAGTCATTACTTTTGTAGTTGATGTTGATAATGGGTGTGATTGATTTTGTAAGTGTAGATATATAGATGAAGCATTACATTGATTTTATTGATTTTGTAGTGATTGATGTTGAGTTCATCATGTCATTGACATGAATGCCATCTACTTGTCTATCTCTGCAATTTCTTACCTTCAATGGTTCGCTCCAAGTCACTTCTTCAAAACAAAGAGGGATTTGTCAAGGCAAAATGAAAATAAAAAGATTTCCAACTCTTGGAATTGCCAATAGATCATGAAACTTTAGATCTATGAAAGAACATCCGAGACTGACTCTATGACATGGAAGGCTATCATTTTCAAAAGGAGTACGATGAATTTGAAGCCAAAGTCTTATTGGAACTCACAACTATCACGTGCTAAAATATGTGACCTTCGATCAAAAGTTGAAAAGCAAACTGAATTATGTTTGCTTGGTTTTATGCCATCTTAATATACCAAAACATGCTCCCAAGCTATGGAGGCAACCAATTTTCCATAAAAACTCCATTTTTAACATTTACCACATCCATGGACCCGGGGCTGAAAATTTAGGGTAGATGTCTCATGTACGTACCCAAAAGTGTAAGGTACTGTATTGTCGAAACAACGTAACAGTGCCCCAATGATGATACAGTCTCCTCATAAAAAGATCTCCAAGTATGCGTTAACGCCCCGCATGCCCCGTTTAGCCGCCACGTGCTTTTTTTTTTCCCTTTTCCCCTCTTTTCTTGGCCTTTTGCTCTTTAGTGACAAAACCGCTGCCCCGCACAGGCGGGCGGTCTCGTGACCGCCACCCTGAACAGGGCGGCGGTCTGTAACCACCACCCTGCTTAGGGCGGCGGTCCTTTACGCATTTTCCAAAAATCTCTTTTAACACGACTCACGTAATTTCAATGTTTTACCAGCTTTCTTTCACCGCCATAAGCTTGCATTTATGATTCTGGTTCCCTGGAATAGTGTTTTGCCATTGTTTATAGTTTAAGAGTTCTATTTGGTTTTTACCTTGGGTAAATGCAAATGCTATAAATAGTTGGCTTGTGCTCAAGAAAATGGCCCCTCAAATTTGCCTCTGATTTCTCTTTGCAATAGATTTAGTTTTCATTTTTCTTAGAATTCTTAGTTTCTTTCATTGCATGCTTAGTTAGTATTGTTTTGCTGTTAGTAAGCCACATATCCATCTTGTGTAAATGTTGTTGATATTTCATCCAATCCATTGGAGTAGAATAGTTCATTTTCAATAGGAAGCCATTAAAGTTGCAGGTTTTGTTCTTCAAACAGGATAGTTTCAGGTTCTGGATGTTTTATGTTGCATGACTCGCAATAAATCCCGCTAGGAATTGCATAAGCCAAGCTCTGTACTCTTGCGCTATCCCTCTCCTACTCGCATTGTATTCAGTCTATATCTTGAGCTGCCTTTGTCCCAATATCTACTTCTATTGATGCTAGCATTACACGCTTTTCTGGATCCACGTGAACACGAAGGAACGAGGAGATCACACTGAGGGGACAAGATCACACACACCATCAGATTCGCCACTGTTCTTGTGGAATCCAGGTTCTAGCTTTCAAAGTTCTAAATTAGAATCGTATCAAATAGAGTAGTTAATTGCTTTATTTCAGTTAATTTTACTTTTCGATATTGCCGGGGAAGTTGTGGGGATTGATAGTTTCTGAGAAACTATGATTCATTCCTCACTTCTGAGGTAGGATCGACAGTCTTGCAAATAGATTAGATCAGTTATTTCATTGTTTAGAGTAGATCTACAAATTACACAGACAAATAGCTATACTCGGTTATCTTGTTTGTTTTAAATTGTTATTGTAGCTGTCAATTCTAGATACGTTAAATAGTTACTCTTTTAGATTCATTCGAATAGTTCATCAGAAAATACAAAAATAGAGAAATCATATATGCTATAGATATATTTCACGTAGTTAAAATTCACTTTATTGCAGTTTGTTTACATTATTGCTTTTGTATGACAATCACGGGACCTAGGGAGCCCAGAGAATATGTATTCGAGCCAATCGTGCCTCAACCCAATCTCATCACAAGCAATAGTTGACATAGACCAGAATCTTAGAATCCAAGTCTTCCAAACAACAACAGACTTACAACAGATCAGCTCTCAGTTGAGGGGATTAAACATAGAAGACAATCAAGCACATACGTTTTGGTCAAATCAGCCAAATTACAGATTACCCTAGAAAAATATCCACATGACTGTAGAAAGGCTTGAAAGAGAGCAAACGTTCGGTTGTGATCCTTTGGTCCCACAACCAGATGCAAGAGACATTCTCACAGACATAGATACTAGCCTAAGAATTCAGGTTGCAAGAACGCCTGTGAGGTACTCTGAGAAGATCACACAACTATTAATTTTGAATATAGAGGCTGAGAAAGCATATGATTATTGGATACTAGGGGTTAGGGACTGATTCCATACATGACCATAGCAGGACCGCAACAACCAAGAGTTTACGGTTACGATCCACAAATCCCGCAACCCAACGAATCCGTAAGTAAATCAGACATAGACACTGGCCTACGCACACTAGTATTCAGATCTACTCCACTTCCACCTATCATCATCACATAGTTATCCTTATTAGACATAGCAGCTAACAAAGCTAAGAATTTGGACTAGGCCGAGAATCGCCCATAGAGTCAACTATATTTACCATCTGCCCTATGACCTTATCTAGGGATATACACGAAACTATCCCAGGACATTTTCCACGTATTCCACAACCTATAGACCGAATCACGCCAGAGCTCGATATTGATTGGAGCCTTCGAGTAGTCATCCTTGTTGATCGATCTATCACACCAGTTCAAGTTAGGAGGGCCTTCTTTGCCTTAGATTCATAATTTCCACTAGTACGTGTCGAAGACATTAGATTGCCTAACTAGTTTGTCTGCATCCCACACATATTTCATCCCCACCAGCTGTCTCGGCACGACCTCGAGAGGTCGGGTGTGAGGAAGAGTTACTTGTAGATTCCCAAGCTCGCTTGTCACTTTTCCGTCGTACAAAATTGGTGAACCCGACGTGAACTTTCTACCTTCTGATTTGGAGTCAGATTTGTACTACCTCATCAGTTTTCACTATCACCTTCACCCCTTCCCATTATTATGTGGTATTCATATACCCCCCGAATATGTCGGGATTCGATGCATATGGTAGGCCCCTCTTGGGCCTTGAGGCATACTACACCCAACAAAATAGGCAATCATCACCCTCACTCTCAGTATGGGGTGACAACTACTCAGCTAACCAGTTGTCAACACAAACTCCAAGGATCAGATATAACTCATCTTTTCAAACTGAGGAGTTAGATCAGCTCACTCAAACACAACAAACAAAGCTTTTAGGCTCGAATAATATGACATTCACTAGAGAATCTGGTTCATCTCCTCAGGTGTTGCTTAGACCACAAATTAGTAGACAATCAGATCCATACCTGGTTTTAGATGATGAATAATCAATACGTTATCCCAGGAATGAACAACGCTCTCGGAGTATGTACCCACCTATAAGGAGTTTACAAACACAACCCGAGGCCTCTTTTCAAGAAAATACCTCTATACCACTGCATATAGGAAATACCCTCGAAGAAACTTGGCAAGACAATGGTCAGTTCATAGCAGGGTATCATAGACCTATACAACATCAGAATATACAACAAATGCCGCCAGGGAAAAATATCGTGACTTCACCATATGAAGTCATTTCGACTTTAGTAGACAAAGTTAAGGGATTAGAACTTGCCCAAGCAAGTCAAAATTCTCAATTCATGCAAGCAGGAAGTTCCAATCCCCCACACCATCCTAGCCAAGTAGACCTCCTCACAGGAATAGGCACGTTAGGCATGCCTCCTCAGTATTCACAACAAACGCCAACTAGACCCACCATCTCTAACACCGTTCCTCCCGGTCTAGTACAAAACAATCCATTCCTGGACAATACCCCGTCATACTTAAACATGTACTCCAAATCACCACAAGGGGATATGTTCTCCTCTCCCAGCATGTTTTCTCAAACACAGGTGTTTCCTTATGCCCCTACCAATGCATATGCTACGCCATATCAACAACCCATTCCACCACCACTCCCTCAAAGAAACACCATCAATGGTGAAACCTATGCGATAGGGACTTATTCAGAATATTTGAAAGAGCCCTTAGACTTCACCATACGAAGCGTCATGCTTCCAAGACCCCTTCCTGATTTACCCAAGTACAAAGGTGAGGGAGATCCGAACGCACATATCAAGGCTTACGCTACAGCCATACGAGAACTACTCCCTTGGGATGGGGTTGTTGCTAAAATATTCCCAAAAACCTTGGAAGGCATCGCTCTCGATTGGTATTATAGAATACCTGAGGCTTCCATCCATTCGTTTAAACAACTCATTTCAGAGTTCATTAAGGCATTTGACATGAACAAACTATTAAGAACAGGAATCAGGGAGTTCTTACACATTAAGCAGGAACATAATGAATTTGTCGCTCATTTCATCCAGAGATGGCATACAGTTCTTTATTCTTCAGCCAGTGCTCCAAATATGGACCAAATGGAACTATGTGATTTATTCCTTCATTCTCTCAGCAGAGAAGTGAAGGAAGAAGTCCAAAAGTTCCCACTAAGGACTTACGATGAAGTACTTGAGAGTGCTCTCCGAATAGATCAAGCGGTAATAGATAGTGGTCGTAAGACATATGGAACAAATGGGAGGTTAATCACCTCCAGCCAGAACACTACAACTTATCCTACTACCACGAATGTCAATCAAGGACCTAAAATCCTTAACAAAAATCGCGGGGTGACAACAGATGGAGTAACCGATCAGCCTAAGAAGGTAAATGTTGTCAATACTCCATCACAAATAAACAACCAACGAAACAACAACTTTACCCCAACAATCAATACAGTGGATTTTAATCATCCTCATCAACAACAACAACAATGGTGAAGCCCTACACAGGGCCCAAGCCAAAATTCAACTAGGTACCAAAACCAGAATTCAAACCAAAGACAACAAACGCAAAATTTTAATCCTAATAGGCAACGGTTTGATCAAAATTTTGGGCCACAATATATGCCAAACCAACAAACCAGGAATTACAATCCCAATTCATATTGTGGTTTCCACAAAATTCGAGGTCATGACACTAGAACGTGTCGTGACTACAATAAATTCATGCAACGTTTGCCAGAGGAACAAAGACAATTCTTCATAGATATGTTCTTGGCAGATCCTGTGTCACCACCATCAAACACGCTCGCAGGGGTAGTTTCCCCTCAGAATGCTCCCCTCAAAATCTTTAATGATCCACTCCCAAATCACGATAACAATAGGCTAAGTCTAAATGGGACAAACAAAAGCATAATGACAGGAAACAATGATCATGAAGCCCGACTTCACTAAATCCATCAGTTGTGCCACAACTAGGGAGTCAGCCACGACCTAAGATAGTCGGTTTAGTAGAGTTAGACACCGAACTACCCATCGAAGCTGTAACAAGGACACGAGAGTATTTCTCTCAGCCAAGCCCAAGCCACCTGCCAGGACAGATAACTTCCAACAAATAGTAGCAAAGCCTGTGGGTGCCTATGATTTAATTAATGACCTAACAAAAACCTTCTCACACATTTCATTTTTAGACTTACTAAAGAACTCTCCTACCCACAGGGCTGCTCTTTTAGAAGCATTAGGTTTAGGTCATTTAATTAACATCACTCCACCTCCTAAAACACAGGTAAATCATATAGACTTTGATGTTCATCCTCCAAGGGGTGCAGATAGGGATGTCGAATTCATATTCGAGATAAACAAAATGCCGATAGATGCTGAGATCACACGCCGAGGTGATCCAGCCTTACATTTGCAAGTATGGGTTTATAACAACTATGTAAAGCGTGCAATGATAGACGATGGGGCAGCGGTTAACATAGTCCCCTTCTCTTTCCTTCAAAAGCTAGGGTATGGAGAAACCAATTGTTCCATGACTCGAAACACATTGAGGGGCTATGATAGCCTTAAAGCCACCTCGATTGGAACTATAATATTACCGGTCACCTTAGGACCCAAAACAATCTTGACTGAGTTTTATATTATAGATCGGGAAACTAACTATAATATGATCCTCGGCCGACCATGGATACACCATATAAAGGCAATCCCTTCTACGTTATTTCAAGAAGTAAGGTTTT
This sequence comes from Taxus wallichiana var. yunnanensis, assembly GCA_018340775.1. Taxonomy (NCBI): domain Eukaryota; kingdom Viridiplantae; phylum Streptophyta; class Pinopsida; order Cupressales; family Taxaceae; genus Taxus; species Taxus wallichiana. Next base: position 952,121,619 of record CM031242.1, read on the forward strand.
TACATCTAGGAAAGATATTTGTAGCCAAAGGTGATCCAAAACCATTCGATGTACACCTAGCTGACTTAAAGAAAAGACCAGGTGTGCACTCGGAGTTTGAACTCCCAACAAACCAACTTAATAAACCCACCGATGCAAAACCAGAGGAAAAGTTGGTACCTACAATGGATCTTGAGACTATGAGTCTAGTCAAGGCAACCCCAACCCCAAAGATGAGGCTAACACTGTAGAAATAGTATCATTAGGAACTACTGCAAAAATCATTGAATTGATAGAACAAGATTTACCAATGTTCTTACCATTTGATTCTGTAGGCGTGGGATATTCCCTAGGTGTCGGTTCTCTCCCAGCGGTAGATCTCTGCATGGTAGAGGTAGAAGATGTTAACACAACAAATATCCCAACATCTATACTCCCAGCTAAATATTGGACTCTCCATTTTGATGGAGCTAGATGTCGTTACGGAGCGGGGGCAGGTGTAATCTTTACTTCCCCTGAAGGAAAAGTCCTACCATTTGCCTTTAAACTAAATTTGAATGCACAAACAACGGCGCTGAGTACGAAGCCCTCCTCCTTGGCCTCATCTTAGCTAAGAGAATCGGTGTTGATAACATCAGAGTCTTAGGAGACTCACAATTGGTAGCAAACCAAGTCTCTGAGATATATGAAACCAAAGCCGAGCACTTACAGCTTTACAAAACAAGTTGTGTTAGATCTAAGCAAGGAGTTTGACTTCATATCAATTGAAGCAATCCCACGAGAACAAAATCTTCTCACTGATTCAATAGCAACCTCAGCATCATGCTTTACTCCAAACAGTAAGTTAGAGGATACCCGTTTCATGGTATCCCTTCGTGATAAACCATTGATAAAAACAATGACAAATTCTCTTTTAAATGAAAATGAAAACAAATCTACTATCCTAGACCACATTGATAGTGATATGGCCACTCTGAATTACTTAAATGCCTATGCGGCATTACATCTCTCCTATCATATGATAGATTTGTCCTTAATCCCACATTCGTCTTCCTACTTCGGAAATCCCATGATGGAGCTTCCTCAAAATGGAACCTAGCATATACACAGTAGAAAATGGGGACGATTTGGATTTACCTCCAGCCCCACCTGAGTTTGAAGAAGGTAATGCCTCTTTAATCGAAGAAACAATTGATGTTAACATCGGAACGGAAGATGAACCAAAGATATTAAAGTTAGGATCCTCGCTAACCCCAGAAGAAGTAGAAATACACACTCGAATCCTCAAGGAACATCAGAAGGCTTTTGCATTTAATTATAAGGAAATGACAGGAGTTGCACCCCACATTGTGGTGCACAACCTCGTCACTAAATCAGATGCAAAACCAATTAAACAAAAATCGAGACCAATGAAACCCAAAGTAGCTCTCATGGTAAAAGAGGAGGTAATGAAACTCCTCCAAGTAGGATTCATCAAACCAGTCGATTACTCTCAATGGGTATCTAATATCGTTCCCGTTCTAAAAAAAAATGGAAAGATACGCATCTGCATAGACTTCCGAGACATTAACAAAGCATGTCCTAAAGACGACTTCCCATTGCCATCCATTGATGTCATTGTTGATGCAACAAGCTGGATTTGAACTTTTGTCTCTCATGGATGGATTCTCGGGATACAATCAAATCAGAATATCTGAACAAGATCAAGCTAAAACCACGTTTATAACTCCTTGGGGAACTTATTGCTATGTTGTTATGCCATTTGGTCTCAAGAACACTGGTGCTACATACCAGTGAGCTATGACATATATATTTCATGATCTAATTCATAAAATCATGGAATCCTACGTAGATGACTTGTTGGCTAAGGCCAAGAAGCGTTGTGACCATCCGGAAGTACTTCGCATCATTCTTTCACGTCTGATAGAATACAGAGTCACGCTAAATCCAGAAAAATGCGTCTTTGGTGTAACAGGAGGGAAGCTCCTAGGTTACATCATATCGTCACGAGGGATAGATGTTGACCCAACCAAAATTTAGGCTGTCCTCGAAATGGTCCCACCTTCGAATGAATCTGGAATCAGGTCTTTTCTCGGAAAGCTTGGTGCAATCCGGAGATTCATCCCGGACTTAAGTTTCGCCATTCACCCAATTAACAATCTACTCAAGAAGGATTATAGCATTGATTGGACTGAAGATTGCAATGAAGCTTTTAGGCAGTTAAGCGTTTCTTGTTATCACCACCTACGCTAATGCCACCTAAGCTAGACCGCCCGTTAATTTTATATTCACGAGCTACCGATGTCTCGTTGGCCTGTATGTTGGCTCAAGAAGACGATGACAAAAGAGAACGAGTGATTTATTTCATTAGCCGAATGTTGCTCGACTATGAAACACGTTATACACAAGCAGAACGAGAATGCCTTGCCATAGTCTTTGCTACTAAGTGCTTAAGACACTATATGCTGAATCAAGAAACAAGGGTCATGGTAAAAATGGACCATTTATGAACTTTCCTCACACAAGGGTCCTTGTCTAAAAAGGCTGGACGTTTTATAACCTTAATGGGGGAATTGAATTAACATTTGTAAATCAGAAATCCGTTAAGGGACAAATCATCGCGGATTGGCTAGCTGATAACCCATTAGATGGAGGCGATCTAGTAAATCTAGACTTTCCCGATGAGTGCGTATACTACATTGAAACCAGACCTCCTATCTCTGAGTGTCCCTGGTATACCGACATTATTAATTATATCATGGACCATACGTATCCAGAAGGGGCTACACCGCAACAAAGAAGGTGGTTACGCATTATCATAGCTAAATACGTCATCATAGAACAAGTGCTCTATCGAAAAGCATTCGATGGAATGCTTCTAAGATGTGTCGACAGAAGAATCCAAGAAGATTCTCCATGAATCTCACAGTGGAATGTGTGGAGGCCACTTGGTGGCCATGCCACCACTCGTAAAATACATCGAATGGGCTATTTCTGGCCCACTCTAGAACACGACGCAAGTAGAGTTTGTACGCAGGTGTCATAAGTGCCAAGAGTTCTCCCATGAGATCCACATGCCTGACACAAGCTCTACAACCAATTGCTACTCCATGGCCCTTTTCTACGTGGGGCCTAGATTTAATAGGGAAATTCTCTCCCTCGTCTACAGATGGCCATAATTTTATAATCACGGCCACCGAATATTTTACCAAGTGGGTAGAGGCTATGCCTCTTACTACTGTACCGGGTTCTGTAATCGCCAAGTTCATTTTGAACCAAATCATTTGTAGGTATGGTATCCCACAAATCATTATCTCAGATAATGGAACTTCTTTTAAGAATGACGAAGTTCGTGAATTGTGCAATAAATTTAAAATAAGCCATCATACGGCTTCCTTATATTACCCTCAAGCCAACGGATGGACAGGCTGAAGTGACAAATAAAACACTAAAAGCCATTCTCCTTAAAACGGTGAAAGAAAACAAACGAGATTGGCACTTGAAGTTATATCCGGCCTTATGGGCCCACCGAACCTCAATAAGAACACCAACAGGAGCTGACTCCTTTCTCACTAGTATTCGGGCAGAGGCAGTTCTCCCACTTGAGGTTGAAATACCCAGTCTCCGTATTTCATTACAAGGGATTCTGGATGAAGACGCTTACAGAGAAGCACGTCTCTCCCAACTAGAAAGCCTAGATGAAGCTAGGTTAGATGTTGAACAACGGCACAGAGCCTATGCTGACCGGATGTGCCGGCAGTATAACAAGAAAGTCTATGAATGTGACATATATGAAGGTGATCTAGTTCTAAGGCTAGACAACCGGATCGACAAAAAGACCGGCGAAGGAAGGAAGTTTCGGCCCAAATGGTTGGGCCCATACCGAGTCATGAAGGACTATGGAAATGGTGCATACCTCTTATGTACGTTGGAAGGTGAGGAATTTGGTGAAACAGTCAACTCCCTACACCTCAAGCGGTTCTACGCGTAAGCAACTAGCACTATTTATAATTACATTTACATTGCATCTTCATATAGTTAGGATCATTTTGTCCGCTTGTTTTATAAAAAAAAAATGTGTGATCAAGGAATTTATTCTCAAAGCAATTCATTACAAACTCATGATGTTGTTGGCATAAACACTCTAATCATACCTCTCCATTTCCATGATAGCATCAAATTATCTCGGAATCATTTTATCAAATAAAACTAGATATGACAAAGTCTTAAACGGTAACCATGCCAAGATCTGCATGGGTTTATTCTCACTTTTGGTTTCTTCTTAGGATAGGTGTCTTGCCTATGGTCTGTTCTAGAAGCTTCATGGTGTCACATCTATCCCATATGTATATCTCTTTGGAAATAAGCACATACTGACATTTTACTCAAATAAACAAGTCAAATATTAATCAAAGCAGAAAATTTTAATTTTACACATTTCCTTGCCCCACCAACCTTTGGTGATGAGCTTGCGTCTCTTACTAGTGATGTAGGGTTGGGAAAGGATGGAAATGCCCTTACTCGCCTATGCTTTGCCCACGGTGATAAACCCACGCTTCTTACTAGTAGCATGGGGCAAAGTGTAGGGGGTCCTCTTGACAAATAAATGCAAAAGGTCATACACAAACAATTCAAAATCTCAAAGTCTTTGAGTCAAAAACAAATGAATCAGATGTCCAAAATTCCAAAAGAGTTCAAAATCCTAAAAACCCAGATTTTGTCTACCATGTGGCCATCTAAGGATCTAAGTCTGGATAAACCGCAAAGCGAGTTGCATCCAAAACTATGAAGTCACTCGAATGGAGTAAGCTTGTGGCATCCTAATTTGGTTCCGCCAAAGCTTTGTCTATCTTTCATCACTATCATTTCAACACATTTCATAACTTGCGCCCTTTCCAACTCTCGGTGATGAGCCCTCGCATCTTACTAGTTGCGTGGAGTTAGGAGAGGGGCAAGTCTATCTGCTCATCATATCAGTTTATCTTCACCACTTTGCCAAAACAAATATGAAGTATCCAAAATTGCTTACAGAAACTAAGATTCAAAATCACATTGTATCTACATTATCATATATCAGCATCATGAAATACAAAAGGAAATAAACACTTGCATCATTTGTTCTCCATTGCATACATTCTAAGGAGCATACATACATACATCATAATCTACATGAGGAAACTGGAAAGGAAACAAAGCCATAAATGCCAAAAGTCTGATCCAAAAAAAGAATATATATATATATGATCAAAGTTTCTATACAATGCCATCATGCGCTAAGCATGGTCAAAATGCTCAAAGAGCCCGGGATATACAAAAGAATATATCATACAAAATCTAGAGAGCCAAGTGGCTTCTCAATCCCCTACGAGACCCTCTCGAAGGGCACGCCCACACAAGGACTCGGCTACGCCGGCGCTCTGAGTGCACGGAGGGCTCAGGATCCCGAGGGGCAGCCGCAGTCTCGCCACGAGAATGGCTCCTCATCAAGCGCTCGGCCGTCCTATACCCCGCTAGCTCCGTGCGAAGAGTCGATACCATCCTGGCCACATGCCAGACTGGGGAAAAGACGTCAGTGTGTCTACCAGCTGCCGAGGGCTCCCCAACATCCACAGATAACTCGGCATGGGTCCTCTCCATGGGGATCATCAGGGTATCGGTGCATACCCTGCGAATCAAGTCTCGCCACTCGTCGGCGGTCTCTGCAAAACAAAGGAAACAAAGACAAATTAGAAACCAAACAAGAGATTAGAAATACAAGATAAAACAAAAGGAGAGATAGCAACTAAGGAGATCCTAACTAAAAACAAACATTAAAAGGAGAAAGGGTAACTTACTCGGATCACCAGGCCTCCAGGATGGATCTATAGGATCAGCACCTACCACGGATGCCGCCGCTGACTGAGGGGCTGCTCCTGTGACTGGAGCAATGTAGCGCCCCGCAACGGACTCATCCTCCCCGCCATGGCCCTGGGAGAGTGGCTCCTCTGAAACCAGAGTCACTCTCTCTGCACTCTGCTCGGCCCTCGCTGCCTGCATAATATCCTGAGTGTCATGCCACTCAGGATCGCTGTCCTCCTCTATCTCTCCCCCTGTAAACTCCTCGGACTCGGAGTCTATGTCAATGGGGTCATCGCTGCTATGGGCAGGACCCGTGGCAATATGAAGCAAGGGTGCCTGAGGCGCACCGGCTCTCCCTCTGGCACGTACTACCCTCCTGGCCGCAATAGGAACGTCGGGAGTAACCACTATCCAACCCGGCCTCTAGGCCCCCTCGGCCTCTCGGATGATCACGTATATCTTGCGGCGCTACCGGGGAAGCATACCCATGTAAGGTAGGCCAAACTGCTGAGGAACTCGGCCAAAGGGGTGTATCTCCACTCGCCCCACTCTATCAATAAGCTACCCTGTGGTGGAGCAGGAGATCAAAGTAAGAGCCTCCTCGCCCCATATACCTGCCATAGTCTAATATGGTGTGGCCTCCATGTCAGCAGTGGTCAGAGAAGCAACTGGCTGATGAGGTGCTCGGAGCACCGACATATCTATCCATCTAGCTGCCCTCACAGCTCCGGGATCTGCCACCTCTACACCTCTGCCATAGGGGATGAAGTGCTCATAGACCCAACTCATGACCAGGGTCGGGTGGCTCAAGGACTGCCCCTGTAAATGGACTACCCTGTATAAATCATGGTAGGTGGTCCCAAGTATGTCTGCTCCCAGGCATATATCCGGCCATGTCCCTCTATCTGTGCAATGATAGGGGACCAGCAATATAACAATGTGTCTCCTCCCTTGTCCCCGATCAGTCTCGAGGCAAGGATCCCCATGATAGCCTGGCGAAGCAAGGGGATGGGAAAACTAGGAATGGATCGAACTCTAACCCCCTTCTTCGACCCGTGGAGATGACTGCATCTCCCATATAGGAAGCCCACTGTGCTATCTGGGCCCGTGAACCTATTGTCTCAAGGGTGAGACGTCTCCCAATAATCGGGACCCCAGAATGCGATAAACATCCTCCAAAGTAATGGTCCACTCACCGCGGACCCCTGGTAATCGGAAGGTGTTCCGATCAGCATCCCAATATGAGAACAAGTCACAAAGAATGTGACTGGATGGAGCAACGTGGGGCACACGTGATATACGCAGTATACCAGCCCTCTGAAGAGTATCCTCCTCATCCTGTGAGAGGGCGTCTAACACTGCTGGGAGCCAGTCACACTCCCTCTCCCGGCTCCACCGAATATACTCCTCTCTCGCCTGCATACACCCAAAAACACACAAAATAGAGCAAGTTAGCATCCGAATAATACTGGAAAAATCATGAAAACATGTAGAAATGCTAAAAATGCAAAAACAATCTCAAACAGATGTTCTTTTGGCATTCTGCAGGCAAACCGCCACCCTAAGTAGGGAGGCGGTTTTGTAACCGCCACCTTAAGGGAGGCGGTTTCGTAACCGCCACCCTAAACAGGGCGGCGGTCATGTAACCACCGCCCTGGGCAGGGTGGCGGTCGTGGCCCGAAAACCCACGTGGGTTTTTAAACCTAAAAAGCCTAAAAATGCAAAACAAGACCATTTTAACTAAAAACAAAGCCTACCCAGTAGGCGCCCCCTAGATGGACCTTTTGAACCTAACATTTTCAAAAATTACCCCCCCATGACAAAGATTTTAGCATTTCAAAATTAAGGGGGTAAAAAGGATAAATTGAAGAAAACTAACTTGTGATCTCGCAGGTCGATGTTCCGCTCATGGAGGCATGATCACTATCCCGTCACGGACGTTTTGACTCTACTCACGCAAGAAACCGTCACCGTGGGTTCCAGAGCTCAAAATCAATCAAATCAACTCACACAAATGAATAGGAAAATGGGCCCACTTTCATATATATAGCACCCTGATTCGTTTTAAATGCCCTTTTCCACAGGTTTGGAGCGCCGACGGAGGTAAGTTCTTATCCCCGCACAAATGGTACGTTCTCATTTCCTATTATTTTAGCGTTTATTTTCCAAACTATTATGTCTATTTGCACTTGAGTTCTCTTTTCGTTTTGCAGGTAGTGGGAATTTTGGACGGCGTCATTTCAACACACGGACGTATCAGGTATAACTTCTAACTTCCCATTTCGGGACCGCCATACTCGGACCCACCGTTTTACACCTCTTCATGGCTAAAACGCTTCTCGAGGGGGCAATATGTACGTACCCAAAATTGTAAGGTATTGTACTGCCAAAACAACGTAACAGGTGCCCCAATGATGATACAGGTCTCCTCGCAAGGTGTTCGGGATCGGAAAAGATCTCAAGTATGCATTAACATCCCGCATGCCCCGCTTAGCCCCCATGTGCTTTTTTTTTCCCTTTTCCCTCTTTTCTTGGCCTTTTGCTCTTCAGTGACGAAACCGCCGCCCTGCCTGGGCGGCGGTCTCGTGACCGCCACCCTAAACAGGGTGGCGGTCCTGTAACCGCCACCTGCTCAGGGTGGCGGTCCTTTACGCATGTTTTCCAGAAAGCTCTTTTAACATGACTCACGTAATTTCAACGTTTTACCAGCTTTCTTTCACCGCCATAAGCTTGCATTTATGATTCTGGTTCCCTGGAATAGTGTTTTGCCATTGTTTATAGTTTAAGAGTTCTATTTGGTTTTTACCTTGGGTAAATGCAAATGCTATAAATAGTTGGCTTGTGCTCAAGCAAATGGCCCCTCAAATTTGCCTCTGATTTCTCTTTGCAATAGATTTAGTTTTCATTTTCTTAGAATTCTTAGTTTCTTTCATTGCATGCTTAGTTAGTATTGTTTTGCTGTTAGTAAGCCACATATCCATCTTGTGCAAATGTTGTTGATATTTCATCCAATCCATTGGAGTAGAATAATTCATTTTCAATAGGAAGCCATTAAAGTTACAGGTTTTGTTCTTCAAACAGGATAGTTTCAGGTTCTGGACGTTTTATGTTGCATGACTCGCAATAAATCCCGCTAGGAATTGCATAAGCCAAGCTCTGTACTCTTGCGCTATCCCTCTCCTACTCGCATTGTATTCAGTCTGTATCTTGAGCTGCCTTTGTCCCAATATCTACTTCTGTTGATGCTAGCATTACACGCTTTTCTGGATCCACGTGAACACGAAGGAATGAGGAGATCACACTGAGGGGACAAGATCACACACACCATCGGATTTGCCACTGTTCTGCGGAATCCAGGTTCTAGCTTTCAAAGTTCTAAATTAGAATCGTATCAAATAGAGTAGTTAATTGCTTTATTTCAGTTAATTTTACTTTCGATATTGTCGGGGAAGTTGTGGGGATTGATAGTTTCTGAGAAACTATGATTCATTCCTCACTTCTGAGGTAGGATCGACAATCTTGCAAATAGATTAGATCAGTTATTTCATTGTTTAGAGTAGATCTACAAATTGCACAGACAAATAGCTATACTCGGTTATCTTGTTTGTTTTAAATTGTTATTGTAGCTGTCAATTCTAGATACGTTAAACAGTTACTCTTTTAGATTCATTTGAATAGTTCATCAGAAAATACAAAAATAGAGAAATCATATATGCTATAGATATATTTCACGTAGTTAAATTCACTTTATTGCGGTTTGTTTACATTATTGCTTTTGTATGACAATCACGGGACCTAGGAGCCCGGAGAATATGTATTGAGCCAATCGTGCCTCAACCCAATCTCGTCACAGCAATAGTTGACATAGACCAGAATCTTAGAATCCAAGTCTTCCAAACAACAACAGACTTACAACGAGATCAGCTCTTAGTTGGGGATTAAACATAGAAGACAATCAAGCACATACGTTTTGGTCAAATCAGCCAAATTACAGATTACCCTAGAAAAATATCCACATGGTGTAGAAAGGCTTGAAAGAGATAAAACGTTCGGTTGTGATCCTTTGGTCCCATGCCGAGACACACAGAGACATTCTCACGAGACATAGATACTAGCCTAAGAATTCAGGTTGCAAGAAGAACGCCTGTGAGGTACTCTGAGAAGATCACACAGCTATTAATTTTGAATATAGAGGCTGAGAAAGCATATGATTATTGGATACTAGGGGTTAGGGACTGATTCCATACATGACCATAGCAAGACTGCAACAACCAAGAGTTTACGGTTGCGATCCACAAATCCGCAACCCAACGAATCCGTAAGTAAATCAGACATAGACACCGGCCTACGCACACTAGTATTCAGATCTACTCCACTTCCACCTATCATCATCACACAGTTATCCTTATTAGACATAGCAGCTAACAAAGCTAAGGAGTTCTGGACTAGGCCAGAGAATCACCCATAGAGTCAACTATATTTACCATCCGCCTATGACCTTATCTAGGGATATACACGAAACTATCCCAGGACATTTTCCACGTATTCCACAACCTATAGACCGAATCACGCCAGAGCTCGATATTGATTGGAGCCTTCGAGCAGTCATCCTTGCTGATCGATCTATCACACCAGTTCAAGTTAGGAGGGCCTTCTTTGCCTTAGATTCACAATTTCCACTAGTGCGTGTCGAAGACATTAGATTTCCTAACTAGTTTGTCTGCATCCCACACATATTTCATCCCCACTGGTTGTCTCGGCATGACCTATCATTTGTTAGATTCATGTGAAAGGTATGAGCTCATTTAACCATGTAGATTGAAGAATCTCCATTTGCATATTCTGTGCACGAGTTATGAAGTTTTAAAAGATAGGATTTGGAAATTTAATTCTCTTTCCCTAATAATAGATGATATCATGTAATTGGCTATGGTGCTACAAGCACCTTTGTATATAAATGTGTTATAAAGAATTGTAAACCAATTACTATAAAAAGACTATACAATCACTACCCATAAAGCTTCGCATGTATTTGAATCTGAGTGGAAATAGTTGGAAGCATCAAGCATCGAAATCAATAAGGATTCAATTGTTCCTTTGGTAAAATTCAATATCATTGATTTTATTTAGAGTTAAATTCTATACATCCTTCTATGAACCCAAGCATGCATCATTTTGTAAGGATTCCAACATCAACTACAAATTTGAATAGATTGAACAAATCCACTTCCCGAAAAATATAGATGGAGATAGTGTCTCGGAATTTTCCCATTGATTATATTTTTCAAAAGTATTATTTTAAACTCAACTATGGATAAGTTTCTCCTAAAATATATACTGATTCAATTGGTCCTTTAGTACAGTTGGGTAAGCGCAGGAAGTTGATGGACAAATATAGGGTCATCTGTGGACGTCATATTACAAAAAACATCAAAATTTCAGCTTGTAGGGATTATTAGCAATACGCGCACTCAAAATTAGAAAAAATTATATAAATATGAATCGTAGCATTCTAAATCTAGTTTCTAAAATACTATTTTTTTTAAAAAAGGGATAAGTTTAGCTATATTAAACACTTAAAATTATATGACTTAGTTTTTTTTTTAAAACTTGTAAGATTATAGTCCATTTTCCCACATTTTGGATGACCAAATCTTGTTATTTATTTATTTTCCTTTGGTGAAATTTTACATGTAGTTGTTTATCTTGGGATGGATTTTATTTTGTATTTTTTGAGCAATATTTTTTAATGATTTTTTCCGTGAAAGTGGTCTGAAAATATTTAGAAAATGGAGTGCTTTCCATTTGCCCGCCATAACTATATCAAAAAATATCGAAATCAAATATTTTTTTTAACATGTATAGAATTTTTCCACGCTTGGGATGGTATAAGTTTTATCACATTTTGATAAGCAAAAAAAAAGTTACAGTCTTAAACGTAGACATGAACATTCATGGGAAAAATGTCTTAAAGACCTATTGTTAGTAAAAAATTATAAAATGATATTTATCTTATTCTATTCACTTTAAAATCAATATTTCTACAAAGCTAATAGTCTCCCCTATGCGATGGCACCATTTTTGTGAAATGTTTTCAGTTTTTAGCATGGTTCAAGTCTTTGGAAGAGCAAATTTGAGGTTTTTGACCTTTTACACTTCATAATGACCTTCCATAGCTTTGGTTGGGGAAAAACAAAGATTTACCGATGCTTAGGTTTGAGATAGATCCGCGATCACGGTTTTTTAACACAAACCGCGCGGCGCACTTTATAAACCACGATCGCGGTTTATAAAGCATGCTCATGTTCATAAATCATATTTACACACATCCCAATGTCTGAATTACCATGTGATTTTTACTATCGACCTTACCGTATGAATTCTTGAAAATTGCCTCTTTTTCGCACATTTTTCTTATCACCTTTGGAAGCAAAACATCATTGGAGACAAGAAACAAAGTCAAAAAAGGAAGTCATTAAGGAAAAAAACACCAAACGAATTAGAGGCTAACAAAATTCAAAATGTTGAGCGAATACGAAACTTCATGAATCAAGAAGAGGTTCATCTTCAACCCCAGCTATTGTAAGTAATGAAGAACTAGGTAATGTTTCTACCGTCAATGTTGAAGTTGAATTAAATAATCGTGATGAACATGTTTTTTTTGTCAATGTTGAAGAAGAATTAAATACTCATGATGTAGCAAATGTTGAAATTGAAGGAGACAATTAAAATGTGAATAAGGAAATTCATGTTGAAAGCGTAGACAGGTAAAATTTTAAAAAAACACCTCCTAGGATTTTACGTAAGAAACCTAATTTTTTTATTGAAATTGATGAAAACATTTTGAAGCCAATGTCTGACAAACTTTCTGAATGAAAAATTAGAAGAAAAGCCACTGAAATTTGGGATAATCATTTTGAAATTTTAAATGATTCCCAAAGATGGCAATTGTTGGTTAGTTTGATGAAATTGATTAAAATGAGACCTACATTAAACACCTTAGGATTGATAACATCTAATATACGTGGTCAAACCTCTACAATTGTTGAAAACCTTCATGATGCATATCACACCTTTGTTGGTGGCAAGAGATGCACTAGGGATAGTAATATTGTGCGTCGTGTACTTGCTACTAGTGTTGTAAGTGAATCAATAAAAAAATAACATTTGATTACGTAAACAAGTCGAATGTTGTAAGTTAATAAAAAACTCTAATGAAAGCAATTAAAAGACGTAATATCCTTCAATCACTCAATAACACCAATTTTTAGGAATTTTCTGCTAGAGCACCACATAAGGACAAAAATAATTTTGATGCTATAAGAGAAGTTATTAAATTTTGGCATGATAACACTAGAATTTCACCTAATATAAGAGATGTTATAAAATGGAGAGTTAGTTCTACTAATCATGAACCACATCCAAAGCATTTCTTATATATGACTCAAACTCAATTTTTTTGTAAGTTTGAACAAGAAAATCTGGAAATTAAAATTAGTCAACGTTTTTTTGAAATGTTGAAACCATTCTATGTGAAAATCAATCACACTCGCACCACTTATTGTTGTAGGCAACATGTTGAATTTGCGATGCATTATGCTAAATTTTTACATATTCATTCTAATTTTTATTCGAAACTACGTTTATCGGAATGTGGAGTTCAAGTTACACCAATATCTTCCAGGATTTCATTCCTATTATATTTTTGTGAAAAAAAGTTAGACAATTTATAGTCACGATTGTTTAGATGGAAGTTTTAGTACATGTGGTCGATTACCTAAATTGGAAAGTTGCATCCATGAGCAAATTGAAAGTACAATAGGACATAATTTAGTTGAGTCCGATAAATATAAATCGATTGCATACCGGTTGAAAGATGGAAAAGAGTCTAAACGGTGTGAGCTAGTTACTGTAACAAATGCCTGTTTTCCAATTTTTGAGAAAATTAAGGATGAAATTGTTTATGAGTATGCTAGGCATACATATAGAGCTCGATGGTTGGATGAACAGATTCAAGCTATCCAAGGACACATTTCCTATTGGTACTATTGTTTCATTGGTCGATTTTGGAGAGAATTACATATTGCAACCACAAATGGAGGTTCAATCGCAATATTACAACTTAGTACAAGTTGACATTTTTGTGCATATAGCATTTCTACATTCTCCGATCTGAGAGAATGATCAAATTTTTTTAAGAGAGTACCAATTTTATATCAGTGATGATCATACTCATTCTACTGAATTTGTGCAAGGGTGTTTCTAGTTATTTTATGGAAACTTGTTTGATAGGGACATTCACTTCAAACAACATTATGTATGGTCAAATAATTACACGTCTCAGTTTAAGAATGCACGAATATTTTATTGGATGAGCAAAATGCATGTCAAGATGGGTGTTCAACATATTTGGAGTTCCACTGAGGCTGGACATGGAAAAGGAGAGCATGATGGTGCAGGGGCATATGTGAAAAGAGCTCTTGTAAGAGAAGAGTTGAAGTACAATGATGGTGCTAAATTAAAAGATTCAAAGAGCATAGTGGAATGGTGTATTGACAACATGACCCGAGGTTCTCAAGAAAATTTCTGATTCGCAAATATTTTTGGTTGATAGAGGAACAACAAATTGCTAACTACGAGGATTGTATGACACTCACTGGGTCCAGTGATATGCACTCATTTTGTAGCTCAGACGCTACTTCGTGGGCCATATGGACAAGAAATTTGACATGTTTTTGTGCATCTTGTATCGAATTTGTCACTACTGAGTGTGATTCACAAGAATGGGTGGATGGATGGATTTGTAGGCCTCTAACTCCGCTTCCTAGTTATCAACCTCCACAAGCATTATGACTTGTTTCTGCAGATGAAGTTGCAACATCCAAGGACTTTGATGAAATTTCAATTTTGGTGCGACAAGGTATTTATGGTTATTTATTTAATTTTTGTATTGAGTTATGTCCATTGAAATTTTAATATGTAATTTAAATTTGATTTTTTCAACCTTTGTTTTTTTGTAGGACATGTGTTTGCAGTCATTGCAACAAAAGATAATGAAGAAGGAACATACTATTTCTTATGTCGTTCCATCCAGGAAAGAAAGAAGTTGACTTCTCCTATTATATATGGTGAAGATATTGAATATCCTATAGGGTCAATGGTAGTTACTTGAACTTGGCTTCGACGGTATCCATTAAAAAAATCCTCTGTTTGGGTGTTTAAAGACTTTGAGACATACAGGAAAATACTCTTATATTCCCATCTAGTTCTAGTAACAAATATTCAACTGTATAGATATCGAGGAAGGCCTAATAACAAGATTCTTTGGAAGGTTCGAGAGTCAGATCATGAAGCAATCTTGTCTACTATTCAGAGTAGATCTGATCCTGATGGTTCATTGGAATGAATTTACAATGCTCATGTCTAGTATATATAATTTCTTTGATATATATATATATTAGTTTAAAGATCTAGATTTAAGTTTGAATATATTTTATTTTAAATTTGTGTATTTTGTATATATAGATAGTATATGGTTTTGATTTGAAACTTAAATTTCTTTGACTAACACTTTTATGTTTAGGTTAGTGGTGCCAGAAAAGCTTCCACCTTCACGTGGTTGGCACTGTTAGTAGAGAATTTTAAATTCTCGAAGCTAAGAGAAGCTTTCATTGTTTGAAAAAATTGTAAATTTTGAAAAAGTTGTAAATTTTGAAAAAGTTGTAAATTTTGACAAAGTTGTAAATTTTGAAAAATTTGTAAATTTTGAAAATGTTGTAAATTTTGAAAAAGTTGTAAATTTTGACAAAGTTGTAAATTTTGAAAATGTT